>JAKSZT010053947.1:2129222-2444760 GCA_026826555.1 Tolypeutes matacus | reverse complement strand
ATAAAAGTGGTTAAGTCTGAGTGTGGTCGATCTCCTGGGTTATAACAGTGGGAAGAGAGGTATTGTATTACAAAGACACAAACTATCCTCTTTTTGCTCAGCCTAGAAATGGCTTTCTAATTCAACTTAACAGCAAAGATATGTGCAAATTGTGGGGAGTGAACACAGGCTCTAACTAAAAGACATCTGGGCTGGCTTTTCATGAATGGAAGTATATCCGAAGATACAAGTGAATTAAGCTGTATAAAAAATAAAGGAGCTCTTGTCACTATGAGTAGTATAAGACCTGCCTCCAAAAAGCCAGAAATGCCCACGTCCCATATCATTTCCAGATATGGTTAGTATTTCATGAAGAGCTATTTGGGAACAGGATTTTTTTTCTCAGGACTACCAAAATCTATATCTACACACAAATTCATACACTCACACATACATATCCATCTTCAAGAAAGATTTTTCTCCCTATGACTATATGATCCTAGAATCCAGCCACCCACAGGCTCAAACACAATACTTATTAACTGTGTAGAGCTAGTCTCAATATAGTATATAATGCTCCTATCTTGTTTCACAAAATGACTGGGCAGGAACAATGGATGTGGATAATCATAGGGGATTAGTTTTTGTCTTAAGTCCAATCTACTCAGCAATGTTCTTAAGTCCACAGACTGGGAGACGTTCTGTGGGCACAATATGGTGGATGACGTGATGATCCCAGCTCACTGTGGTAAGGAGGGAGTGATGGAGCAGGGACCAAGTAGAAACCCTCACAAAGTCATTATGGGCTTGGCTTCTAAACCTAAAAGAGAAAAAAAGAGGTTTGGGCATGGTAAAGACCAGAGGAAAAATCATATTAAAGGTCTGGAAAAGAAAGTGAACTCAACTCATACAAGGCACATTTTAGGGGTGTTTTATACACACTGCACCAAATATATAGCTTCATCATCAGCCGAGCAATGTAGCTCTCCACAGAAGAAGGTATCTATCATCCAGTCTTGTCCTCTGTTGTTATAGATGAAGAAATGATGGCTACAGTGAGGTAGTGATATGGGTCAGAATCAGTACCACATCATGACAAAGATCAAAGTACAGGTCTCTTGCCTTATATCTTTCACGATACAGCAAGTTGCATTTGGTATATGGGGTTCTTTAAGTGATGAGCAGACTGCCCACTTGTGGAAGAAGGCAGGAATGTCATGCTCAGAATTACCACCCACCCACCACATTCCTCCTCCAGCAGGCACAAAGCTGATTGTGGGTCAGCCCCAGCAACAGGGAGATGGTCAGCAGTCTGCATTACTTCCATCAGGAGTAGATGGAAATTTTCCTTTCAAAAGAGATAAAGCATTCTGTTGAAGAGAAGACCCAGCCACCCATGCTCCCTTGTCCTGATCCCTGATTAGAGGATTCCATTTCACCATTACATCTCAGAAGGGCCAGAGCCTAGCACAGCAAGTGAGCAGTCTTCACTGACAGAGGCCAGGAAGGGAATACTAGGAGGAGGAAAACAGGATTGTGCAAGGTAAGTACAATGGATCCCAAGACAAAACCCTGAGTGAGCCCCTCATGACCCCATACTACACTATAAACCGGCCCAGGGGGAAGGTGCCCTGATGGCCACTTTGTAAGGTTAGATTCTGGCTACCCCTAAAGTCTACATCACATGTTCCAAGGAAAACTGAGGAAAGTGGGCACAACCAGGATTGAAAATCATCCTGGCTACTAACCAGCCCGTTTCGTCCTTCCCTGCAGATTCAGTAATAACCCCAGAAATATCTAAGGGAAATAAAGCTTTTCCAACCACAGAGTCCTAAGCCTACAACAGTCATTATTTTGGGTGTTTAGCAGGAATGAGACCACATCTTAGCCATATTCAGAGAGAGACTCACAAGCCCAATAAGGACTATGATCTTAAGAAATGTTTGTTGTATGCGAGCTGGGCTCTTAGCCTTAACATAGTTGCTACACCACTCTCCAGCTCCATAAGACTCACCCAGGACAACTAAGTAGGAGGATGATAATGGACAACTACCATTCCAAGGAACCAAGATACCTACAACTGCAAGCTAGTCCAATCCATCAGCCCTATGGGACTGAAGGCCCCTCTCAATTAGAGGTTGAGTGGGCATCACCATCCCAGAATCCTCAGTATTGGAGAATGAACTATGGACTAGAGTGGACTTACTGCTATTCTACAATAGACTTATTGTTATTCTAGCAATGGAAGAAATTTTATCATTGAGGTGGAGCCAGTCACCACTGGAGGTTCTACAGACAGGGAGAGGGAAAACAGGTATAATACAGGGGCATTTTCTGGACCAGGGAATTGTCCTGAATGGCATTGCAATATATAATACAGGCCATTATATATCTTCCCATAATCTACAGAATTAGGCTGAACAGAGTGTAAACCGCAATGTAAACCTGAATCCATGCTCAGTGGCAATGCTACAAAATGTGTTCATCAATTGCACTGAATGAGGGAAAATGTGGGGGTGTGGGTAGCAGGGCATATGGTAATCTGCTATATATTTTATGTGACATTTGTGTCATCTAAGTATCCTTTTAAAAAATTTAAAAAATATTAAAAAAGGAATACTGAATGAAAATAAAATCTAAGGTTTTCTGTTTAAGATGATGTATACTTTATGAAATGTAGGTTGATGACAGTGCAATAATGTGAAAGCTATTTTATCAATAAATTATAAAATGAAAAAAAAGTTTTTTTAAAGTTCTTTTATTGATATAAATCATATAATTTTAAATAATAATAATCGCAAACATTATGATAATATATATAATTCACTTATCAAGTTAATATATAAGTAAAAAAAATTATCTTTAGAAATGTAGGAAGATCCTTTCCATTTGATTAAAAGTTTACTCTCTGAAACTTGGAATTTTCTCCATGCTCTGAGATAATTCAGAGGCCTAAAGAGAAAGTAAGGGCCACATATTCAGGGTTTTCCTGAGATGGGATACCCTGTTCATTTCAAAGAGGAATTAACCATGGAGAATCTGCCTTCTTGTCCCATGTTTAAAGTTGGTGGAAGTCCAGGTCATGTTGGATTCTCCCAGATTCACTGGTCTCAGTGACACTCAGATAGAGGGCAGAGTAGTTGACACCACCTTGGCAGCCCTGTGTGGAGAGAAGAGAGCAGGACTGTTTAAATCCCCAGCCCATGCTCAAGGGAGGGATTCTGTGGCTAGTTTTGGAGCCACACACAGGTTTGGGAAAATTACGTTGTGATGTGGTTGTTCTAGGACCTCAGCAAGTGTCTCCAGAGTTTTTCCCATCTTCAGCATTGCATCATCTTGTTGAAAAGGTTTTTATCTCTCTTACTGTAGTTCACAGACCAACACTATTAAACTCTCTTTTCAGCATTTTTTTTCTTTTCATTGGCCTTTCTGTAGGTATCTATGAGCCTGGAGAATCTTAAACTCTCTTTCCCTTGCCTGACATCCTCTAAGGAGGCCTCAGTCTCTCTATATCCCTTGTGAGCAACACTCACCTGGTCAAGGAGGTGACATTTCTCTTTAATCAATGAAGCCAGAGTGTCTGCAAGCTGCCTCTCCCTTCTTCTATGAAGTCGACTTCTCAGAGACTGCACTAATCTGAGTAGCAATATTGTTACTCACATTTGTGAAGCCTCTGGAAACTGTGGTGTACCGTGTGCTCTGAACTCATATGATCAGACCACTTCTCCATCACCCCTTTTCCTAGCTTCCTGAAGGTCAGCCCAAAGGAAAGCACCAGAGTAGGACACAGCCCCTTTGTGGACTTGGAGTCACGACAGGACACTCCCAGTCACCAGGGATCCACCAACCACAGCAAATCTCAGAAGTCCACCTGGAACCCAGCAGCAACTGTCAACTTGAAAGGGCACCAGCAAGTTTTAGAGCACCTGCAACATCCGGCCATTCTCTCCATCCCCACCTCCTATGCCACCACCCTGCTCTGGGCATCACCACCCCCAACCTTGAATCACCTTTATTGTCACCACCAGTACTCTCTGCAGTACCATTTGACATATACCACAGCCACTATCTGCTTAAATTCAAATTCCTCTGGTACCCAGCGACCCTCAATGTCTGGCTCCTGGCAGCCTTAACCCAAGCTCCCTGTGTATGTCACTTCCTGCCTGGCACACTCTGATGTCTGCCTGGTCTTCACAACCCCACACCCAGGCCCGTTTTAGGGCCTTCACTTATTCTGTCCCTTCATCCTCCTATATTATTCCCCAGTTGTCATCACAGCTTAGATGCCCCCTCCATGGGGGACCTCCCCAGAACTCTCCTCCCAAGAGAACCCCTTCCAATGCACGTGACTCCTGCCGATCCTGATCATTCTTGACATCACCGTTTTCCTCTCCTGTCAAGCTATGTGCTGTATTTCAGTTTCTTTCCCCTGATCTGCCTTTCCCCTCTCAAACACCAGTTTCTAGAGTATCGAGCCTTACTTTCCCCTCTTCACTGCTCAACTTCCAGGTCCAAACTCAGTTTTTTCAATGGTGTGGAATAACCCCTTGCGTTCTCATGGCACTTTACATGGCATTCCTCTCCATTGCGTCTCCCCACTTGCTCAGACTGGAACATGCCAATTCCCTCTCTTTGCCATTAGTTAACTCCAGCTTGTACTCATTGTCATAGGAATGTTGTTTGCAACTGTCTAGACCTATTCTCGCAATACTGACTTACCCCTGGGAAGGAATGCAACTTACTCCTGTGAGTTCTGTCCCCGAGTAAGAGGCAGTGCAGAGCGGTGGGTTGAGCCAGATTCCCTCAATTGCCACTGGGGTCTTTCTTTTTGCAAAGAAAATTCATCTTTCAACATGCTTGTGATGGAAGTAACCCATCACCATGTTAATTTATCCTTGAAAAATATAGCAATTACTCTCTTAGAAGATATTAAATGACATTAAAGTACATTGTCACCTCTTAATATACTGCATATTTTCCTCACAAGACAGACATATCTCTTCCTTTATTTTTTTCTTTCTCTCTCTTTTTTAAATTATTTTATTGAAGTATATCACTCATACATGAACATACATAAACAATAAGTGTATAGCAATAGTTGTGACTTTACAAAACAAACATACAAAACATCATAGAACACTCTCATACCTCACCCTACCACCAACACCTTGCACTGCTGTGAAATATTTTTAATTAATGATTAAAGAGCATCCTCAAAATATTACTACTAACCAAAGTATTTTCCCCCATCCCACCCTATTATTATTATTATTATAACATTTATACATGAACATATGTAAACAATATGTGTATGGTAAAAGTTTTGAACCTACACAGCAAACAGTCATAACATCATAAAAGGTTCCCATACATCAACACTCCACCAACACCTTGCATTGCTGTGAGATATTTGTTACAAGTTATGAAAGAATATTGTCAAACTTTTACTTCTGATTATAGTCCTTACCTTACATTTGGTGTATTTTTCCCCTAACCCACCCTATTATCATTTTTGAAATATATCTTTATGACAGAAGTTGTAAACTTTCAAAACAAGCATGTACATGTTGAATTCCCAAACAACACCCCTCTATCTACACACCACACCATGGTGGAACATTTGTTATAGATTATGAGATAATATCAACCAACCAGTACGAGGTCCACAGCGTACATTTGGCACACACACTCCATACTCCCCCATCATCAACACAGTACATCTTTGGCAAAAATGCAGACTATTACCTTATTACTGTTAACCACAGTCCCTAGACCACTCGAGTTGTATTTTTCCCATTCCTCTCCACATTCCCACCACCCTGTAACAGTGATGTACATCTACTCTAGCTCACAAAGGACATTCTTGCATCTGTACCATCAACCAAAATTCTCATCTACCTCTAGGTTTACTGTTTTATTCTTTCCCTAGATAATTCTCTAAGTTTCTGTCAATTGGCATTTACATGCTAGACTACCATTTTCAGCCACATACCCATTTATAAACTAGCTGTTACTCACTATAATGTATTACCTTCAACTCTGTACATTTCCACACTTTTACAGTAAAGCTAATTAAAACTTCTACATACAATATCAGTAGTCCATCAGTCCGCATCTTATCTTGTTTAAGAATCTACCACCTACTATGAGATCTTGAATATATTTTCCTACATTTCCTTCAAGAAGCTTTATGGTTCTTGCTTTTATATTCAGGTTTTTTATTCATTTTGCATGAATTTTTGTATAAGGTGTGAAATAGGGGTTCTCTTTTCTTCTTTTGCCATAGATATCTAGGTTTCTCAGCACCATTTGTTGAATGGACTGTTCTGCCTGAGCTGGGTGGGTTTGACAGGCTAGTCAAAAATCACTTGACCATCGATGTGAGGTTCTGTTTCTGAACCAGTTTGGTTCTATTGGTCTATGTGTCTGTCTTTAGGCCAGTACCATGCTGTTTTTACCATTTACCTTGGTAATATGACTTAAAGTGCAGAAATGAAAGTCCTTCTACTTTGCTTTTCCTTTTTAATATGTTTTTGGCTATTCAGGTCCCCTTATCCTTCCAAATAAACTTGATAATCATGTTTTCCATTAATTTAAAAAATGCTGGTGGAATTTTTATTGGGATTGCATTGAATCTGTATATCAATATGAGTAGAATTGACATCTTAATTATATTTAGTCTCCCAATCTGTGAGCATGGAATGTTCTTCCAATTATTTAGGACTTTTTAAAATTTCTTTGAACAATGACTTGTAGTTATCTGAATACAAGTGCTTTACATTTTTGGTTAAATTTATTCCTAAATATTTGGGTTCTATCTGTCATATTTTTTCAGCACTCTTTTGACATTTTTAGTTACTTTTATTGATATAATCTTCATTTCTAGACTTTCTTCCATGCCTCTCTCTCCTGTCTTTTCTTTTCAGGCTGTAAAACATCTTCTAGTATTTCTTGCAAATCGTGTCTCTTGGTTACAATCTCTCTCAGTTTCTGTTTATCTATGAATATTCTAAACTCACCCTCATTTTTTAAAGACAATCTTGCCAGATATAAGATTGGCTGGAAGTTTTTCTATTGCAGTATCTTAAATAAATCATACCACTGTCTTCTTGCCTCCATAGTTTCTGGTGAGAAATCAGCATTTAATCTTACTGGGTATCCCTTATATGTTATGCATTGCTTCTCATTTGCTGTCCTCAGAATTCTCTCTTTGTCTTTGGCATTTGATATTCTGATTAGTATGTGTCTTGGAGTTGGTCTATTTGGATTTTTTCATATTGGAGTATGTTGTGCTTCTTGGACATGGATATCTATGTCTTTCAATAGGGTTGGGAAATTTTCAACCATTATTTTTTCAAATATTCCTTCTGCCCCTTTTCCCTTCTCCTTCTGGGACACCCATGGCACATATGTTTATATGTCTCCTGCTGCTGGTTATATCCCTGAGAACTTATTCAAGTTTTGACAATCTTTTCTTCATCTGTTCTTTTGTATGTTCACTTTCAGAGGCAATTTCTTCACGCTCACCAATACTTTCTTTTTTTTTTTTTTTTAAGATTTTATTTATTTATTCATTTGTCCCCCCCTTGCTGCTTGTGCTTGCTGGGTCAGCTAACCACGCCGTGCGGGCAGGCTTGCCTTCACCAGGAGGCAGCTGGAACCGAACCCGGGGCCTCCCACATGGTAAACGGGAGCCCCACTGATTGAGCCACAGCCAATTCCCTGATACTTTCTTATACCTCCTCAAATCTGCTATTATATGATTCCAATGTATTTTTAATTTCAATTATTGCACATATACACAAATCACTGATGTACTATTGCCTTTTAAACTCATGAACTAATATCCAGGTTACTTATATTGTCAAACTAACAAACCAAATGTGCCATCCAAAGTGGACCTGCATTATACATGTGGACCAAGTACCTGAGTTTTGCTAAAAAGTATTTATGATTTAAAATGTTAAAAAAAAATTACAATACACAGAATTAAAGGGAGCCTTTTAACCAGAGTTCTAACCAGTTTGTACAACATTTACTGTGGGTCTTAACTGTTCAGTTTTATTTCATGTTTTGGCTTTTAAAGAGACTTAACTCCAAATTTAAAATCACACTCAAATTTTGACTTTCAAAACAGATTGAACATTACTACATGAATTCTGTGTCCAAAGTTAATTTTTCTTTCTTTCTTTCTTTCTTTATTTTTATTAATTTATTTATTTTCATATTCAATCAATTTTATTGAAACATATTAATAAATCATACATTCCATCCAAAGTATACAATGAATAGTATTTGGTATAATCACATAATTATACTTTCTTCACCTCAATAATTATTAGAACATGTTAATTATTCCAATGATAATAGTAATAATGAACAAGAAAAAAACAAACAAAAAACTCTACCCCTTTATAATCACCTCTCAATCTCCCTATACTTGCCTGCCACATATAGCTGCCACACATATTTCATTTCAATCTCTCTAATTTATTTTATACATTCACATTTGATTGAACAGGTCTTGCTATATGTTGGACACATTTTCATATAGATTATTATTTTTTTTAATTAATTTATTTTTTTATTGTGGGTAAAAATCAAAATTTTCACAATACATACCAATATTTGTAAAATGATATATAAATATATATGCATATATGTGCATTTGTTTACAAAAATGTTATTTATATATATATAAATATATTTTAAGAGGTGCTTAGATTACCTAAAATATTACACAGAACCCACTGGGATTCCCATGTTCACCAACTGCCACACCTCCCACCACATCCCACACAAATATCTCCCACAATTGTGGCCCACCAACCTCAATGGACTTATACATCCTGGGGCCTTGCCACCAACCATAGACCACAGTTCACATCGTAGACCACACTCTCTCCCACACAATTCTGAGTGGTGTGTGCTGATTTAAAATGGCCTACATCCATTGCCACAACGGTACTCAGGACAACCTCCAAATCCTAAAGAAGCCCCTGTATTTCAACTGCTCGTCCCCTTCCTGCCCCAAAAGTGTCTAGTGACCACTGGCTCCACATCATTGTTATAATTTCTTCCATTGCTAGAATCACCATATGTGTACAACAAAATACCATCAAGTCCACTCTAGTCCATAGTTCTTCCCCCAATCCTGAGGGGACTGGGATGGTAATGTCCACTCCACTTCCAAGTGAGAGAGGGCTTATTTCCCATGGATATGGGGTGTGGGATGATCCTGCCTGCAGATGCAGGCCCTCTCCATTCCTTGCGATGGCCGTTGCCCATCGTCTCCTTGCCAGGTGACTTGGATGAGTCCATTGAGCTGTAGGGTAGGAGTTGCAGCTCCACCGAGATTCCACACACACCTGGCACATAGGTATGCCAGAGGCTCCAGTCTCTGGAAGTATACCAAAAAACTTCAGCATCACATAAAGGTTTGAATAGGAGGGACTGATGAACCATGTGCAGGGAGGACTTATTTGAGTCTAATTCTGTCACTCTCAGGAGCACAGATTCTAAAATAAAGCCCACTGATAAGGCATCAGTCTCTGGGGATATCCCCCCTTATATAGGACCTGGGTGTCTCCAGAGCTCTCAGGAGCCCCTCTGTGTGGGGTGATAGGCACTTAGATATTCTATGAGCTCCTACTGAGGTGTGCGTAAGAGTTACCTCTGGGATGACCTCCCGACTCTCTTTGAAGTCTCTTAGCCACTTGAACTCATTTGTCTTTACCTTTTCCCCCTTTTATTAAAGGTCTTTTCCCAGTTGTGTTGCCAGTTGGCACTTGGTTTTAATCCTTCCTTGCCAGGGAGGCTCATCCCTGGGAGTCATGTCCCACGTTGCGGGGAAGGTAATGCAATCATATGCTGAGTTTGGCTTAGAGAGAGGTCACATTTGAGCAACAAGGAGGCTCTCAGGTGGCAACCCTTAGGAACCCCACAACTGCAGGCTAAGTCTCAGTTACAAGAGCAAAGACTCACAAGGGTAGTCATCGATAAAAAGAACACATCAGTGGGTCATCCTCTTTAGACAGACACTGTCCCTGCACTCAGAGGACTATTTCTGCTCCCTTGGAGACTGTGGCAGCGCTCTCCAGGCTAGGAATTCAGATTCCCTCATTTATTGTGTGATTGTCCACCCATCATGACCATGCCCCATCTTTTGATCTTTTGAACGATTTTGTATATCTTTCATATATATTCGGATGAACTAATTCCCATGAAACCCCCCTCCCAGACACCCCCCACCAATAATCCCCTGCAGTACCCATTATAAACCTTCTGTGATCCAAGTCCTCCATGAACATGTATTCCATAAAATAATCAAATACACTTACTAGGAAAAAGAAACCACTATGATAAGCTTACATGCAAGAGACAAACATAAGGAAACTCAGGGGGGAAAAAAAAGAGAGAGAAGGAAAAAAAAAACAAATAATCAAACAAAAAACAAAACAAAATAGAGTTAGCGGATTGGGACATTAAAAAAATGGGCAATAAGGCAAAGGAAATGCCTTAAAATATATATATATATATATATATATATATATATATTCATTTTTTTTTCCTTTCTCTTTTCTTTTCTTTCCTTCCTTTTATCACTGTGTTATCGGATGTCTGGTGTGCTGTGACACCTTCCCCCTCTCAATCCCCATTGTCTCCCAATTTTTCATTTAATTTTCAAAGAAGTTTTAGGTCACAGCAAAGTCACACACGGAGTGCCAGAGACTCCCAGATACCAAATCCCACCCCTTCTCCACGCCATATGAAACCCCCCCCCCTTTTTTTTGGATGTTAGCATTGTTATAACTGTTATACAGATAGCAAAATATAGCAACTAAACATTGTCAATGATTTACAGTATACTTTACAATTTAGATGATACAGTTTAATAATTTTAATGATATTTAACATGTCCTGTGTCCATTACTGTAAGGTAATGAAAAACCTCCCCCAAGACCACCAAACACCCCATTAGATCTTGACTGTTCCCTTCCCCCCAGCCCCCCAGGGTCCATGATACCACCCTATCCCGACACATGGAATGTCAAGATTCACAGTTACATGCCCTAGGAATTTGAACCTGTCCTTCCTAAACCCCCCACCTGACAGTGCTGCACCACAAAACCCAGGAACACCAACATTCATGTACCCCATCACCCAACATGCAACCACACTCTATCCCTTTACCATAGATTATGTCCATATGGGTGATGGCTCAAAGCCTGCTCTTTTCTTACTCTCCCTTGTTAACCTATGTTTCAGACAATGGTTCTCAGAGACTGCTCTCTTTCCTCAGTTCAGATCAGTGAGGTCATATACTGATCATCCTTCAGGGCCTGGCTTGCTTCACTCAACATAAGGTCTTCAAGATTCATCCACGTTATTCCATGTGTTAGCACTTTGTTCCTTCTTACAGCTGAGTAATATTCCATTGTATGTATGTACCATATTTTGCTTATCCATTTGCCTGTTGATGGGCATCGGGGCTGATTCCAACTTTTGGCAATGGTGAATAATGCCGCTATTAACATTGGTGTGCATATATCTCTTTGTGTCTTTGCTTTCAGTTCTTTTGGGTATATACCCAGCAGTGGAATTGCTGGATCATATGGAAGATCTATTGTTAGTTTTCTGAGGAACCGCCAAACTGTCGTCCACAGTAGATGGACCATACCGCAGTCCCACCAACAGTGGATGAGTGTTCCTATTCCTCCACATCCTCTCCAACATTTAGTGTCTCCTGTTTTTTTAGTAGCTGCCATTCTGATGGGTGTAAGATGGTATCTTATTGTAGTTTTAACTTGCATTTCCATGACAGCAAGCAATGTTGAGCATTTTTTCATGTGCTTTTTAGCCATTTGTATTTCTTCCTTGGAAAAGTGTCTTTTCAGGTCACTTGCCGTTTCTTAAATGGGTTGTTTCTCTTTATTTTCATTGTGTAGGATTTCTGTATATATGCAGGATATTAGGCTCCTATCAGATATATGGCTACCAAATATTTTTTCCCATTGGGTAGGCTGCCTTTTTATTTTCTTAATTAAATCCTTTGAGGTGCAATAGTTTTTAATTTTGATGACATCCCATTTATCTATTTTTTCTCTTGCTGCTCGTGCTTTGGCTGTGAAGTTCATGAAACCAATTCCTATTACAAGGTCCTGTAGATGCTTCCCTACATTATCTTCCAAGGTCTTTATGATTTTGGCTCTGATATGTAGATCTTTGATCAATCTTCAGTCGATTTTTGTATAAAGTGTGAGATGATATTCACCTCTCATTCTTTTGGATATGGATATCCAGTTCTCCAAGCACCACTTGTTAAAGAGGCCATTCTCTCTCAAGTGAGTGGGCTTCGTGGCCTTGTCAAATATCAGATGACTGTATATGCAAGGATCTATATCAGAACTCTCAATTCAGTTCCATTGGTCAGTAGGTCTATCCTTGTGCCATTACCATGCAGTTATGATCACTGTAGCTTAGAAGTATGTTTTTAAGTCAGGTAGTGTGATACCTCCAACTTCATTTTCTTTTTCAATATGTCTTTGGCAATTCAGGGCCTCTTGCCTCTCCAAATATATATTGTGGTTAGTTTTTCCAGTTCCTTAAAAAATACAGTGTTGACTTTTATTGGGATTGCATTAAATCTGTAGATTAGTTTGGGTAGGATAGACATCTTGATGATGTTTGGTCTTCCCATCCATGAACAAGGAATATTTTTCGATTTATTTAAGTCTTCTTTGATTTCCTTTAACAGTGTTGTGTAATTTTCTGTATATAAGTCCTTTACATCTTTAGTTAAATTTATTCCTAGGTATTTGATTCTATTATTTACTATTGTAAACGGTATTTTTTTCCTGATTTCCTCCTCAGTTTGCTCATTATTGGTGTACAGAAATGCTACTGATTTTTGAGCATGGATTTTTTAGCCTGCAACATTACTGAACTCCTTTATAACTTCTGGAAGCCTTTTTGTAGATTTCTCAGGGTTTTCTATATATAGGATCATGTCATCTGCAAATGAAATTTTTACTTCTTCTTTTCCAATCTGGATAACTTTTATGTACTTTTCTTGTCTCAGTTCTTGTGCAAGTACTTCTAAGACAATGTTAAATAGGAGTGGTGATAGTGGGTATCCTTGTTTTGTTCCCGATCTCAGAGGGAAGGCTTTTAGGAATTCACTGTTGAAAACGATGTTAGCTTTGGGTTTTTCATATATACCCTTTATCATTTTCAGAAAGTTTCCGTCTATTCCTATCTTTGTAATGTTTTTATGAGGAAAGAGTGCTGTATTTTGTTGAATGCTTTTTCTGCATCTATAGAGATGATCATGTGATTTTTTTTCTTTCAATCTGTTTATGTGTTGTATTACTTGATTGATTTTCTTATATTGAACCATCCTTGTATATGCGGGATGAAACCCACTTGGTCATGGTGTATAATCCTTTTGATATGTTGTTGAATGCGATTAGCAAGTATTTTGTTAATGATTTTAGCATCTGGGTTCATTTGAGAAATTGGTCTGTAATATTCCTTTCTTGTGGTATCTTTATTTGGTTTTGGTATTAGGGTAAGGTTGGCATCATAGAATGAGTAAGGCTATATTCCTTCTACTTCTATTTTTTGGAAGAGCTTAAGTAGAATCGGTGTTAGCTCTTTCCGGAATGTTTGGTAGAATTCAGCTGTGAGGCCATCTGATCCTGGACTCTTCTTATTTGGGAGGTTTTTGATGACTGAGTCCATCTCTTTACTTTTAATTGGACTGTTGAGTTCATCTATTTCTTCTTTCATCAATGTTGGTTGTTTGTGGGTTTCTAGAAACTTGTCCTTTTCCTCTAAATTGTCATTCTTGTTAGCATATAATTTTTCAAAGTATCCTCTTATGATACTCTTTATTTCTGTGGGGTCAGTAGTGATATCACCTTGGTCATTCCTTATTTTATGTATTTGCATCTGTTATCACTTTTTCTTTGTTAGTCTGGCTAAGTTTTGTCAATTTTGTTGATATTCTCGAAGAACCAACTTTTGGTTTTGTTTATTGTTTCCAGTGCTTTCTTATTCTCTATTTCATTTAGTTCTGCTCTAATCTTTGTTATTTCCTTCTTTCTACTTCCTTTAGGTTTAGTTTGTTTTTATTTTTCCTATTCCTCCAAGTTTGCAGTTAGATCTTCAATTTTAGTTCTTTCTTCTTTTTTAATTTTTGAATTTATGGCTATGAACTACCCTTTCAGTACTGCTTTTGCTGCATCCCATTGATTTTGATATGCTGTGTTGTCGTTTTCATTACTTTCAAGGTAGTTACTGATTTTTTTTGAGATTTCCTCTTTGACCCACTGTTTGTCTAAGAATGTGTTGTTTAACTTCCATATCCTTGTGCCTAACCTGTTTCTCTGGCCCTTCGTGATTTCCAACTTCATTCCGTTGTGGTCAGAGAAATTACTTTGTATAATCTCAGTCTTTCTGAATTCATTGATTGTTTTTCTGTGGCCTAGCATGTGGTCTATTTTGGAGTATGTTCCATGTGGACTCGAGAAGAATGTAAATCCCGCTGTATTTGTGTGTAGTGTTCTGTATATGTCTATTAAGTCCAGGTCTTCTAATGTATTGTTGAGTGCCTTAGTTTCTTTATTGATTCTCTGTCCAGATGTTCTGTCTAATGATGATAGTGGTGTGTTGAAGTTCCCTGCTATAATTGTAGAGGCATTTATTTCTCCTCTTAGTTTTTCCAGAGTTTGCTGCACGTATTTTGAGGCAACCCCATTCGGTGCGTAAATGTTGATAATTATTCTCTCTTCTTGAGAGATTACTCCCTTTACTAATATGTAGTGTCCATCATTGTCTCTTACAATAGTTTTGCATTTAAAGTCTATTTTGTCTGATATTAGAATAGCTACTCCTGCCCTTTTTTGGCTATTGTTAGCTTGTAAAATGGTTTTCCAGCCATTCACTTTCAGCCTCCTTGAATCCCTGGGTCGAAAGTGGTTTTCTTGTAGACAGCATATAGATGGATCATATTTTCTTATACATTCTGCCAATCTGTGTCTTTTGATTGGTGAATTTAATCCATTAACATTCAGTGTTATTACTCGTAACGAATTCCTTACTTCAGCCATTTTTTCTCTGCGTTAATGTATGTCATATGTTGTTTTGTTTTTGTTTTTGTCTTTTCAGTTGTTTTTAAACTCTCCTCCAACTCTCTCTCCCTTGTTTTTTCCTTTCAACTTGTAGAGATTCCTTTAGTATTTATTGAAGTGCTGGTTTCTTCTTGACATACTCTCTTAAATTCTGTTTATCTGTGAATATTTGGAACTCTCCATCATTTTTGAATGTCAGTTTTGCTGGATAGAGAAGTTGTGGTTGGAAGGTTTTTTCTTTTAGTATTTGGAGTATGTCATACCACTATCTTCTTCCCTCCACGGTTTCAGCTGAGAAATCAGCACCTAATCTTATTGGGCTTTCCTTGTATGTGATGGTTCTCTTTTCTCTTGCTGTCTTGAGTATTTTCTCTTTGTCTTGAGCATTGGACATTTTGACAAGTATATGTCTTGGAGTTGGCCTGTTGGGATTTATACTATTTGGGGTGTGCTCTGCTTCCTGGATCTGCACATCCATCTCTCTCAATAGAGTTGGGAAGTTTTCAGCCATTATTTCCTTCAACACTCCTTCTGTTCCCTTTCCTTTCTCTTCTCCTTCTGGGATGCCCATAATGCGTATGTTTGTGAGTTTTCTATTATCAGTTAATTCCCTGAATCCTTGCTGGATTTTTTCTATCTTTATGTCTATCTGTTCTACAATCTCTTTGATTTCAGCTGTATTGTCTTCCAAATCACTAATTCTTTCCTCTGCCTCTTCAAATCCGCTGTTATGTGATCCAGCGTCTTTTTCTTTTCTTGGCTTGTGCCATTGTTCACGATTATATCCATTAGCTTTTTAGGCATGTTTGCTATTTCTTCAGTATGTTCTCCCAGTGTCTTCTTTATATCCTTAATCTCTTCCTTCATTTCTTTAAGTTGGTCCATGATATTTGTTTGGATAGCTTTGATTAGTTGTTCGATGTTCTGCATTGCTTCCTGGTTTTTATTTTGTGCATTGGACTGGTTCCTGTTTTTCGGTTTCTCAGAGGCATTTGTATTTTTTTGCTGCAGTCTGGTCATCATATTATCTTGATGGGTTTGTTCAGTTGTTTAGCTTTTCTTTATGCTCTAGAGTTTCATGTAGCTGTTGGTTCTGCATGTGAGTTAAGTTTTCCCTTTGGCAGTTTTCTTCTTATTTTATTTCCTTACTTCTTTCTATGTTCCCTTGAAGGCAAAAGGTTTGGGCCAGAGGAATCAAAAGATGTAAGGAAGACAGAAGGATAATAGTAATATTGATAAGTTAGAATAGGGGCAAAATGAGACTTAAGTAGATGAATATTTAACTTGTGTAGGCAGTGTAGAGTACTAGGAAAAAAAATGGAGTTCCTAAAATGGACTGGGAAAACAAATGAGGGTATATATATATAGTGATTTTGTAGGCTAGAATTAAGAGGAGGGAGAGAAATAGTAAAGAAAGGTCTGAAAGGAAAAATTTAATACTAATTTAAAAAAAAGAAGAAGAAAACAAAAAAGAAGGAATAGAAATTGACACCTTTAAGTTGTGGGCCTATGAAAAAATGTTGTCTCTAAGAGCCACAACAGAAACAGAAGTCAGAAAGATGCAGGAAGTATAAGCGATAGTTTGTAATACAGAATCAATATATACAGCAAGTGGGAAATTACTGAAAAAGAAACCCAGTAAAGAAGTGACAAGCTGGCAGCACCTAATTAAAAAAAAAAAAAAAATAGAAGAAAAAAGAAAGCAGGGAGGAAAGAGGAAAGAAAAGCAAGAGACCAGAAAGAAACAGAGAGAAACCAAAGATCCACACAGGCAAGCAGTCAAACAGAGCTAAGGGGTGTCAATGAGTCCCCTAGGGTCCACGTGGATCCTTCCTGCCTGCTTGTGTTTATCAATCAATTTCCCTGAAGGGTTCTATATGCAGGTCCTGAAGCAGCTTTTAGCTATTAAACTAAATTAAAAAGAATTTATTTTTCATTTATTGAAGTGACCTTCTCACTTTTTTTTTTTTTAATTTTTATTTTTTTAGTGAAATTCAGGACCCCAAATAATTCCTCCTCTAGACCAACCCCCTTACAGAAGGACCCTAGCTGGGCCCATGGAAATTAATCAAGCATGACCGACTTTCTGGACTCCCCAGTTTAGCTGTAGCTCTGATGTTAGTCAGTGCGGAGTGTTAAAGACGGCCGATTCCGCCCCTTCTGGAGCTGAGCTCGAGCGTCACTGGGTTGCTAAGTAAATCAGTTTGAGTGCAGATTCACGTCTGCTCTCAGCCTGATGCTACTTCAGGTCGGCTTATCTGCTCTCCAAAGCTATGGGACAGTGCAGGCAGCCAGATCGATGTCGAAAAATAAAAAATACCTTTCCTGTCCTCCAACAGAACCCTTCCTCTTTTGGGAAGTGTCCCTTCTTCCTGGCTCCGCAGCGGCCCGGGTCTTATTCTCGGGTTGCTAGGGAAATCAGCTCTGTCCCCCAACCAGAATCCCCTCTCTGGTTCACCGGGTGCCGATTAGCTAGGTTGTTCTATTCACACAAGGTCCTGAGGTGCCAGGCAGCCAGATCCCCAGAAAATAAAATGTTCTCGCCCTGCTTGCGGCTCCAAATGGCCATTTTATTTTATTTATTTATTTATTTATTTATTTATTTATTTATTTATTCTTTTTCTCCCTAAGCACAGGGCTCAGCCGTCTGTGCCAATCACCACCGGCAGCCTTAAAACTCACGAATCTCTACAGTTGATCCGCGCAGATAGATGTCCCAAGCTTCTCACTCCATGCGTGCACAGCACAGACCCCCGGGCAGGACCCCGTCCACAATCCGCCTTGCTCTGGGAGCTTGCAGTGTGTGCCCTCCTACACTAATGCCATCTTGGCCCCTCCCCCAAACTTAATTTTAAATAAAGAATATAATAGAATAAATATGATTAACTTGAGTCAGGCACTCCTGTTAAATTGGTAAAAATTATTTAACACCTATTCCAATCCACAAAGAAAGGACTGCCAATAGTGTGTGTGTATACATATATTGATAGGTATACATATAGCACATATGTAAACACATAAACAAATAGATAGGTAGACACAGAGATGTAGCTCAAAAAGGCAGTAACAGAAATACCAAACTATGCTTGCACTGTGGCAGCAGAATAAGAAAGTGTTACGGTGAAGGGGAAATGGTTAAGTTCTATTATAATTTTAGATGACTATGACACTAGCTTAACTTTTACCAAGTGTGTCTGTAACTCTCCTTCAAACAGACAGGCTTCTTTTAAGAGGGAGGTTTCCTTAAACAAAATGCTTTGTGTTCACATATATCTTTACTATTCAGAACAAAACAGTTTTGCTGGAAGAGATTGTGGGTTTGCAGGGTCATTTAAGCTTTCATTAAACTGGAAAGCAATCAAATCTTTATGTCTACTAATTATATATTTAATAGTTCCACAAAATTGGCAAAGTTCATGATGACATTTAGGGTGTTTTCACCAAATTGTAGGCATAAATATGGAAATCATCATCGAACTTGATGAAATAGACAGATGGTTTGGCTTCTACTTGATTAACGACCATGCCAGTCCTTTTCGAGCCATCTTCTTTGGCATATTCCACATATTTGCCTACCAGGCTGCAACAACTTCTCCTGGTTCCCTTTCTGCTGGAGGAAAATCATTAGAATCAGGCATAATGAGAAGTTCCCCTTCTTTATAGTCATCTAAGAGCTGGTACATTTACAAGGCAGGATCTTTCTCATAGGTAATGTAAAACCATGTGTTCATTATAAACGTGCGTGCTAAGACCATTCCCCTCCATTCATCTTTAGAGCCATCTTCTATCTCAAACATATGCTCCACTGCTTTGCCAAACATTGTGTCTGCTAAGTGAGCATCACTGATTCGAGATATTGCAACTCTATGAGGGAGGACTTCAAATGCAGAAACTCTTTCATCTTTACTAAGTTCTAGTCCATAAACACAGTGAAATCCATCGTATTATATAAGATACAAAGAAGGATTTACAGGAACCTCATCCAGAACTGTTCCTTTCCACTGTGTAATAGGTCCGTTCCCTTCTTTCCACCCATGTTGAATTCTGCAGCCTATGATGTTCCAGTGTGGCTGGGAAAGAGGTTTGCTGGGTCCCACACTGCTTCGATGTTTTTTGTTGGAAGTTTTTTTCTTCATCATGTTTGCAGATACACCAGCATGTCCTGCATTAGCTCTGGACCACTGTTCAGGTGTCTTTTCAAATGGGGTCTTCATTCATCTATATTTAAGTGAGAAGCAGAGCTGCTGGACTAGGGTGAAAACTCAATAGCTTCCAATTTGAAACTTTTCACAGAATTTCAATATTTTTATTAATCCACCATCCAAGAGTATCATTTACGAGTTCAGCAAAAACACTTAAAGCACACAAGCATTCCACCAGGCCGCTGTCTTCAAGCCCCATATGGATTATTGCCATCCCTCTTCTCAGGCTCCCCACCGGGGACACAACCCAAACCAGAATTCTCCTCCCTGCCCCCTGCAAAGCCTCTCTTCAAGCTTATAGTTTATTCACAAAATTTACTAATCAGTACTCAAAGTTGGTGCCCAACCATACCTTCCTCCCCTGTTTTGGGGAAGTGGAGCTTCCAATTCCAGCCATGGAACAGTTCCCAGGTGGCTTGTGCCTCCAGTGGAGGATGGGCACTGGCCTCGGTGGCGTGGAGAGCTCTACTTACAAATCTTCTCTGTAGAAGGGCACTCTCCTCCTTCCATTCATTCAAGGATGTTGCAGGATGCTCTTCTGATCTCCTGGAGGCCCCAAACAAATCTGGGTGATTACTAACTGTCCTTTAGCAGGAGCTGATTCTAAGAACACCTTACTCTGCTGCCATCTTGCTGGTTGGCACTTCTTCCTTTATTTTTAACTGATACCTATTTAGATTAAGAAAAAAAATGTCTCTTTGACATGTAACTTAAGTTTTGGGAATACACTCTCATTGTGATAAATAAATTTTGCCAAGAATGATGGAAGTGTTCTACATGATCTTTTAAGGATGATTACAAGACCTGTTGAATTGCATCAATGTTTATTAAAGTGATTGGTACACACTGTAAACCTTAATGTAAACCATTGACCATGGTTGATAGCTATGTTTCAATATTTGTACATCAGACCTAACAAACTTGCGATCCACATATAAAATGCTATTAATAGGGGAGGGGGAAAAGGGTGAAGATGTTGGAAATAGAGGAGTCCCCTGTATTCAACACAGGTCGTTTCCATAAAGTCCTAAATTTTCTTTGAGGACAAAATGAAAAAAGGAAGACACTGGGGCAAAATAAGGAAGAAAATGTGACGGTACATATACAACAACATACCTTACACTGAATAAATGGCAAAATGTCAAAAGCTTTTTTTTAATAATTTGTCATTATTTGATATTAACCTCAATTGTTATTTTTAAATTTCTTTTTATTCTTTTCAACTGTTTTGTATTTTATTTCTTATTTTTAAAACTATCATTATTATTTCATTTTTATCAATTGTAATTGGCTATTTTTATAGGCTTCATTTTGGAAGAAGTTTTTTATCACAAAAGGTATTCACCTGTGGCATCGGAGGATCATTGTACAGAGTGGCTTTTATGTGGGATACACGGAGGCAACTCTCCTGCGCAAACATATAAAGCATAAAAATGTGTTCAAATCTACGTGGGGCATCGTCATGGTGGGTGGAGATTCCCAGAATACCCAAGGAATATCAAAATCCCATCCTGGGGAGCTCTGCCACATTCTTTAATGGATCACAAGAATCCTCTGAGTACAGCCAGGTGAAATGACTATTAAAGGAGAATGGGCCATGCATGGGTCCTTGATATTGATGACTGTGCAAAGGCAACTATACTCTTCAAGATGAAACTTAGCCTAATATAGGGTGCCTAAGAGATGCCTCTGAAAGCCTCCCTGTTCTCAAATGTGGTGTGTCTCTAAGCCAAACTCAACATATAAATACATTACCTTTCCACAAGCATGGGACATGACTCCCGTGGGTGAGCTTCCGTGGCAATGAGGAATTAAAACAAAACTCAAACTAGCAATGCAACTTGAAACAGACCTTTACCAAAAGGGTGAAAAGAAAAAGACAAATGAGATTATATGACCAAGAGACTTCAAAGTAAATCAGATAGTCATTCCAGTGGTTACACTTATGCATGCCTTAGCAGGATTTCTTTGATGTAAATTAGATACTACCCCAAAAAGTGGGTATCCTGTGGGCTCTGGAGACATCCAATATTATTCAGTGCAGATAGATCAGGACAAGTTTGGACCTTGTCAGTGGGGCCTGCATTGGAATTTATGCTCCCCAGTGTGACAGAGTTGGACTCAGTTGTGGTTTCCCTACTCATGGCTCTTCTGTCCTTCTATTACGATTAGTAGTAGAGTTGGTATGTGTACGTCCAAGTCATGTAAATCTTTGGAATATACATGTACCAGCTGGGCCCTGAATCTCTACAGAGTTGCCACACCTACTCTACATTCCATTAGTCTCACCAGAGCAACAACAAGGAGGTGGTGCTGAACAACTACCATACCAAGGAACCGAGATTCTACAACTGCAAGCAAGATGATCCATCTATTGTCCCCATGGGTTCGAAGCTGTCTTTCAATTATGTTGGGGTGGACATCACTGTCCCACAATCCTCAGGATTGGGGAATGAACTATAGACTAAAGTAGACTTATCAGTATTGTACTGTAGATATATTTTGATCCTATAAAAGGAAGATATTATATTACTGATGTGGAGGAAGTAGCTACTAGAGGTTCAGAGGGCAGGTAGAGGAAAAAACAGGTATAATCTGGGTACATTTTTGGGACATGGGAATTCTTCTACATGATAATGCAGCTACAGATGCAGGCCATTCTATATCTTGACTTAACCTACTAAATTGGGTTGGAGAGAGTGTAAACTACAATACCATCTATAATCAACATTAGAGGCAATACTACAAAATGTGTTCATCCATTGCAATGAATGTAACTCACTAGAGATGGATGTGGCTATCGTGGGAAAATGTGGGAGGTGCAGTAGCAATGCCTATCATAATCCACCGTATGTTTTACTTGACACTTCTTAATCAAAGTATCTTAAAATATATATAAATTATTTTTTAAAAACAAATTAATATAATTAAATACTTTTCAGATTTTCTGTTTAAGGTGTTGTGTAGTTTATGTAACATAGGTTGGGGACAGTGCAATGCTCTGAAAGATATTTTATCAGTAAATTGTAAAATGCAAAAACGAAATTTGTGCCTTTCCTCTTTTTTAAAGTGTTTTTATTGCTATACTTCATATTATTTAAAATTATAATATAATATGGTCAATAGAATCATAAAATAGATAAAAATAATCAAGTTAATATATAAGTAAACAAACATTATCTTTAGAAGTGTAGGAAGATCCTTTCCATTTGATTGAAAGTTAACTCTCTGAAACTTGGAAAGAATTTTTTTTATGCTGTGAGATAGTTCAGATGTCTAAAGAGAAAATAAAGGCCAAATATTCAGGATTTCCTGACAAGGGATATCCAGTTCATTTCAAAGAGAAATTGACCGTGGAGAATCTTCCTTCTTTGTCCTACATTTAAAATTGGTGGAAGTCCAGGTCATATCAGGTTCTCCTGGATCCACTGACCTCAGAGACAATCAGATGGAGGGCTGAGTATTCGACAGTGCCTGGCAGCTGGGGAGACCTAAGAGGAGAGAACAGAGAAGCACTGTTTCAATCCCCAGCACACGCTCAAGGGAGGGATTCTGTTGGTAAGGTTGGAGCCACACACAGGGTTGGGAAAATTAGCTTGTGCTGTGGTGGCTCTCAGGACCTCATTAAGGGTTTCCAGTGTTTTTCCCATGGTCACCATTGCATATTATTTTGGAAGTGTTTTCGTCTCTCTTGCTCTAGTTCAGAGACACATAAAGTTAAGTCTGCTTTCAGCATTGCTGCCTTCCCTTGGCCTTTTTGTAGCTTACAATAAGGCTGGAGACACTTAATGTCTTTTTCTCTCACCTGGCATCCTAAGGATGCCTCAGTCTCTCTATACCCCTTGTGAGCAGCACCCAACTGGTCAAGGAAGTGACATTTCTCTTTAATCAGAGCAGCCAGTGTATCTGCAAGCTGCTTTTCCTGTCTTCAATAAAGTAGCCTGCTCAGAGACTGCAGTAATCTGAGTAGCAATAAGAGACCCACAAACAAACATATGGCAGATGTACATACCCCTATTTCCCCATGGAAGCTGTGAGCTCCACAGGAGGACAAAGCCCTTTCATGGCCCTGAAGTCACCAAAGGACACTGCCAGTAACATCAAATACACCAATCACACCAAATCCCAGTATTCTGCCTGGAACCCAGCATCAGCTGACAACTTTAACAGGCCACAGCAGGTCTCAGAACATCTGCAACCTCCAATTCTTTCTCTCCATCCCCACCTCTGCTGAAACTGTCCCGCTCTTGCCATCACCATCCTCAGCCTAGAATCACCATCATTGTCTACACCAGTACTCCCTTCCTTACCCTTTGACACACACCACAACCAACACCCCATTAATATCAAAGTCATATAGTGCTGGCGACCCTCAATGTCTGGCTCATGGAAGCCTTAACCCAGGCTCCCTGTGTATGTCACTTCCTGCCTGGTACACTCTGGTATCTGACTGGTCTTCACACCCCAAACACCTAGGCCAATTTTAGGGACATCACCACTTCATCCCTTCATCCACCAATGCTATTCCACAGGTGCCACCACCGCTTAGATGATACTTCCCTGGGGGACTTCCGCAGAGATCTCCTCCCAGGAGGGACTCCTTCCAATGCCTGTCACTCCTGCCCTTCCTGTTCATTCTTGGCATCACCCTTTTCTCTCCTGATATTCTATCTGCTGTATTTAATTTTCTTTCTTCTGATTTGCATTTCCCTCTCAAACACGACTTTCTAGAAGATCGAGACTTACGTTCTCCTCTTCACTGCTCAAACTTCAAGCTCAAACCCAGTTATATTCAACTGTGAGCAGTAACCCCTTGCATTTACATGACACTTTCCCTGGCATTTCTCTCCATTGCGTCTCCCTATTTGCTCAGACTTGAACAGGCAGCTACCATTTTCCTGCCATTAATAGCCTCATTTGTACTCATTGTCTAACATAGGAACATTGTTTGCAATTGACTAGAGGTATACGTGGAATACTGAATTTCCCTGGGGACAGAAATATGACTGAGTCCTGTGCCATTTGTCGGTGGGTAAGCGACAGTGTGGAGGGGTAGGCCATGCCGTTTTCCCCCAATTTCCCTGGGTTCTTTTTCTTGCTCAGAAAATTCATATTGCAACATGCCTGCAATGGAAGAAACACATCACCGTACAAAGTTATCATTGAAAAAAAATAGCCATTATATTCTTATAAAAAATTAAATGATATTAAATTGTCACTCCCTAAATATACGGCATATTTTCCTCCCAAATGGATGTATCCCTTCTTTTATTTTTTAATGGATACCTTTTTAGATTAGGAAAAATATTACTTTGACTTGTAACTTAAGTTTTGAGAAAACCCTCTCATTCTGATAAATAAGTTTTGCCAAGTGCGACAGATATGTTTTACATGATCTTTTTATACTGGATACAGGCCATGTTGAATTCCAACAAAGTTCATAAAAGTATGTGGTCCAAAATAGAAACCGTAATGTAAACCATTGACCACTGTTGGTAGCTATGCTTCAATATTTATACATCTGTTCTAACAAACTTGCCATCTACCTATAAAATGCTATTAAAATGGGAATGGGTAAAGGGGTAAGATGTTGGGTATATAGGAGTCCCCTGTATTCAGTATGTGACTTCTCTGTAAATCCTACATCTTCCAGAGGACAAAATGAAAAAGACAGTTGGGCAGAAAAAGGAATAAAATGTCACTATACATGTAGGACAATAGACATTACAGTGAAGAAAGTCAAAATACACCGTGCTTCACCTACTAAATCCATGGAAACAAAGATAAGTTTTAAGTATTTCACAATTGAAAAGCAGCTCAATGGAACTCTAGTATTTTGGGAAATGTGAAAAATACCTGAAACTCAAATTTCACTTTTCAACGGTATTTATTTTTATATTTATAAAAATGATCATCATAATAAGGGATATAAAGTAAAATACAGAGAAAGAACTAAAGGATATGAAGCAAAAAATGAATAAGCAATAAGGGAATCTCTTGGTGAGATTTCACAAACAGAAATACTGGTCTTGATGAACTCAATAACTGAGATGAAAAATTCCTGGATGGTGGCAACAACAGTTTGGAGGTAGCAGAAGGAAAAATCAGTGATCTCAAAGACAAAACTACTGAAATGATTAACAATGAAGAGGAGAAAGTAAAAAGAATGTGGCAGTACATTATTGGGAGTGTAATTAACAGTAATGAAATATGAGTGTGATTGTGGTTGAAAGGGGAAGTTTAGGTTCATGTATGTCAGTAGAATTAAAGCTAGAAGATAAAACATGGGACTTTATAACATAGAGAAGTCTGTTGTGGAGGATGACTGTGGTTAACAGTACAAAGATAAGAATGTTCTTCCATGAACTAAAACAAATATGTATCAATATTAAGGCTTAATAAGAGGGTAGTATAAGGGAAGAAAAAAACCCAACTAATGAAACTATGGATGACAGTTAACAAGAAGAATGTAATATTATTTCCTCAATAGTAACAAAGGTACCATATCAATGTTAAGTGTCAATAATAAGGAAGTGTATGGCTATGGGATTTTTCTTTTTTAGAACAAGAGAATGTTCTCAAATTGACTGCGGTGATGAATGCACAACTCTATGATTAACCTGATAGCCATTGATTGCACGCTTTGAATGATTTGTATAGTTTGTTAATAAAACTGTCCTTAAAAAATAAAGTTTTCTTCCAGGGTTGCAAGATAAATGGTATAATAAATGTGAAAATGTTTAGTTTCTCCAAAGAAGTCTATTATACAACATCAATGTATATTTTGATCATCATTTTGATTGTGTTCAAGTTTCCCATAATAAAATTCTGGTTGAAATGCTAAGTGACCCGATTTTCTAAAAGGCCATATTATTGGTTATTCCATTTAAATAAAGAATATTTTTTGATATAGCATTTATGTTTATAGAGTAGCTATATTGATTTGATCTGGTATACTCTCTTAGCATTGTAATGGACCTATTATATCAGTCTTTAGTTAATTGAGGGAGCAGTCAGCCTAAAAATTGGATATGGAGCTTTTCACATCTAAGTCACTAAATTAAACATAGACCAAACTGGTAGTAACCAAGAATGATTACAGCTAGTGGATAAAATATGGGTCTCTTTAGTGGCTTCTGTGAAGTATATTTAGGTCACATGGAAGTATGTTGGGATTATTGCTGACAGAACATGGGCTCATATCTATAGTTACTATTGCCTTTCTATAGGGAGATGGAAACAGATGTAAGGCCCAGGGACCGATAAAGCCAAGAGACATCTCTTTATTATTGCAGAAAGATCTGTTCTACTCTGAGACTATCCTAGGTATTTCAATTAGTTAAATTAGTGTACTTAAGGTTTTAGTAAGATGGAAATGAGAATGTATTAATAAATAGTCTAGAGACAAAATCTAAACAGGCAAGGGGAAGGCACTTAACTTCATAACATTTCCTTATGATCTTGTCTCTATGCTGCTCATCAAGCAGTTCTCTGTTCAATAATTTCAAAGCAGTGCTATGGAGAGAGTAGGGTTACTTTTAACACTGATCCATAGTTCTCTATACTTTCACATAGACCTTAATATTAAGAGAAATCTAATTGCAGGATGGAAAACATTTATCAAAGTTATTTTCCTTAATTTTTAAAATTTTAATTCAAGAGCTTTAGTTGAATTTAATGTTTTCAGCTTACTATTCCTTTTTTGCATAAACTTCTTGGTATAACTATTTGTTTCAAGATAAATTTGGATCTGCTCTTAATGTTTGATAAATTGATACTTGCAATCTTATTAAAGAAGTAAGCATCTATATAATTTCATTTCTAGAGAAGGTAACTTAGATTACTGCTTTGCAAACATTTAAATTACCATTTTTAAAAATTTCTCAACTATCATGATCAATAAATATGTGAAATACAATAAAAATGAAATACCTGAAAATAAATACATTAAAAAAAAAAACACAGAGCCTAAGAGACCTGTGGGTCATCATCAAGTGTAACAATATGTGTATTATGCATTATGGGAGCAACAGAAGAGAAGAAAGGGAGAAATAGGAAGAAGGAATATTAAAAGAAATAATGGCAAAAAAACATCCCAAATTTATTGAAACACCTGAATATGCACATTCAAGAAATAAACCTACCCTGGAAAAAAAAAAAAAGCCAAACAGGATAAACTTTAAGAGAACCATTTCCAGGCACAGAAGAGATTCCCAAAGCCACAAGACAAAATGAATATCTTATATATGGAGGTGTCCCAATAAGCGTTAAGAGCTGATTTCTCATCAGAAACCATTTAGGAAAGAAAGTAGTCGTATTAAATATTTAAAGTGATGAAAGAAACAATAGCCAACAAAGAATTTTATATCTAGCAAGACTGCCTTTCAAAAATAAGGGAGAGATTAGGTCATTCCCAGATAAACAAACACTGAGGGAGTTCATTAACACTACATCTGCTCTATGAGCAAAGCTAAAGGCAATTCTTCACACCGAAAGGAAAGGACATTAGACAGTGTTAGAAGTGACATAAAGAAATAAAGCCCTCAGTTAATATATACATAACATAAATGCAAGTAAAATTCTGTTATATTTCTTTTGGTATGTGACTCCACTTTTTACTTTTTACAGGTTCTAAAATGCAAAATGCATAAACAACAATGAAAACCTATGATTTTGAACTTATAATATATAAGGATATAATTTGTAACAAGTAAAATAAAAGAAGGGGAGAGAGAAGTATATAGGATCAGTGTATGTCCAAACTATTGAATTTGATTTCATATAAAATCAAATATGACTGTCATAAATTTGGGTAGTTAAATTTTAACCTCATGGGAACCTCAAAGAAAATATATTAAAAATATACTCAAAAAAAATGATAAGAGACATAATATAGTACACTGAACAAATCAAATAAGAAAGTGGGCATTAATGGAAGACTTGAAGTACAAAAAGTTATAAATCATATAAAGACCATGTAGCAAAACGCCAGAAGAAAGTCCTGTACTATGATTTGTGACTTTAAATGTAAATGGATTAAAGTCTCCATTAAATGTAAATGGATTAAAGTCTTCATTGTTGCATAAACAACAATGAAAAACCTATGATTTTAAACTTACAATGTATAAGGATATAATTTGTAACAAGTAAAATAAAAGAAGAGTAGATGGAGGGGTATAGGATCAGTGTATGACCATGCTAATGAAGTAAAGTCCATATAAAATCAAATATGACTGTCATTGTTTTCGGAGTTAAATTTTAACCTCCTGGGAACCTTAAAGAATATATATTAAAAATATTCACAAAAGAAACAATAAGAGACATAAAACAGTATACTGAAAAACTCAAACATGATAGTAGGCACTAATGGAGACTTGAAGGACAAAAAAGGTGTAAATCATACAAAGACTGTATAGCAAAATGGCAAAAGAAAGTCCTGTACAATGATTTGTGACTTTAAATGTAAATGGATTAAAGTCTCCATTGGAAAGACAGAGTTCGACAGAATGGAATAAAAAAGAAGAAGAAGAAAGACCATTGTCCAACCACATGCTGTTTACAAGAGTATCACCTTAAATTCAAAGATGCAAGTAGGTTGAACGTGAAAGGATGGAAAAATATACCATGAAAATAGTAAACAAAAGAGAGCTGGTGTACCTATACTATTAGATAAAACAAATTTTGGCCAAAATTGTTATAAGGGACAAAGAATGTTGCAATATACTGAAAAAGGGGACAGTTCAAAAAGAAGACTTCACAATTATATATGCATCCAGTTGCGAGCCCCACAATAAATGAAGTAAATAGTGACATATTTGAAAGGAAATATAGATGGTTATAGAATAATATTATAAGACTTCAATATACCACTTACAATAATGGCTAGGACAATTTAGAAGACAAAAAGGAAATAAAAGATTGAATAATACTCCAAGCCATCCGGACCTAATAGATATATAGGGAACATTTCATCCAACAGCAGCAGAATGCACATTCTTCTCTGTGTACATGGATCATTCTCCAGAATCGATCATATGTTAGGTAATAAAACAAACAGGGATAAATTTTTAAATGTGGAAGTCATACAATGTATCTTCTCCAACCACAATGCAAGGAAGCATGAATCAATAGAAGTGGGAAAACTGAAAAATTCACAAATATGTGAAAATTAAGCAATGCACTCTTAAGCAACCGGTGAGTCAAAGAAGATAAAGGAAAATTTAGTAAATATCTTGAGACAAATGAAACCAAAAACACAACATATCTAAAATCATGGATGGCAGCAAGGGCAGTACTAAGAGAGAGTTATAACTCTTAATGTTTACTTTAAAAATGATCTCAAACCAGAAATCTAACTTCCTAACTGAAGGATCAACAAAAAGAAGAGGAAACTAAATCCTAAGCAAGCAGAAGGAATTAAATAAATAAGACTAGAATAGAGCTAAATGAAATCAAGATTTGAAACAGAGAGAGAATAAACAAAACCAAAATGCTTTACTGTATTGACAAAAACAGAGAACAGAAATAACTAAAATAAGAAATGATTAGGAATATTACAACAAATGCTAGAGAAATAAAAATGATTAGAAAGGATATTATGAAGAACTGTACACCAAAAAATCAGATACCCTACATGAAATGAATGAGTTCCTAGAAAAAGGCAAACTACCTACACTGACTCAAGGAAAAACAGAAGATCTCAACAGACCAATAACTAGTAAAGGGATTGATTCAATAATCAAAAACCTACCAACATCCATATTTAGTAGTAATCTTTTGATGATGTTCTTTCATAATCTGTAACAATGTTCTACAACAACACAAAGTGTAGGTGGAGGAATGATGTATGGAAATTGGGCACATTATGCATAAATGCATTGTAAGCTCACAACTTCTCTAATAAAATATATATATATATTAAAAAAAGGAGAAAGAATTTTTTAAAAATCTGCTAACAAAGAAAATCCCAAAGCCAGATGGTTTCACTGATGAATTTTACCACACATTCTGAGTAGAATTAACTCCAATCCGGCTCACACACTGCCAAAAAATTGAAAATGCTGGAATACTCCCTGAGTTCTTCTATGAGACCAACATTACCCAAATATCAATTTTAGATTAAAAAAAAAAAACATAAGAGGAAAGTACAGACCAATATCCCTTATGAATATAAACCCAACACCTCAACAAAATGCTAACAAACTGAATCCGACAGAACATCAACAGATTTAGACACCACAGTCAAGTGGGACTTATCCCAGGTATGAAAGAATAGTGCAACGTAAGAAAATCAATTAATGTAATACAACACATTAATAGAATTAAGGGAAAAAATTATCATCTAATTCATGCAGAAAAGGCATTTGACAAGATCCAGCACCCTTTCTGGATATAAACACTTAGAAAACTAGGAATAGAAGGAAACTTCTTCAACATGACAAGGGGTTTGTATGAAAAACACACAGCTAACATCATACTCAAGGGTGAAAGACTGATAGCTGTCCCTCTAAGATCAGGAATAAGACAAGGATGCCTGCTGTCACCACTGTTATTCAATATTGTACTTTAAGGTCTTGCTAGAGTGCTAAGGCAAAAAAAAAAAAAAGAAATAAAATGGACCCAAGTTGGATAGGAAGCAATAAAACTTTCCCTGTTTGTAGACGGCATGATCTTATAACCAGAAAATCCTCAAAAATCCACAAAAAAAGCTTGTAGAGCTAGTAAATCATTTCAGCAAAGTGGTAGGGTACAAGATCAACATGCAAAAATCAGTCGTTTCTTACACTATTAATAAACAGTCTGAAGAGGAAATCAAGACGTCAATTCGACCCAAAGAAGTTTACAGATTCAATGCAACCCCAATCAAAATTGTAACAGGCTTCACAATAGACATGGAAAAGCCAATTAACAAATTTATATGGAAAGGTAAGGGAAACTGAATTGTCAAATTCATATTGAAAAGACAACAATAACTTGGAGGACTCACACTTCCCAACTTTAAATCTTATTACAAAGCTACAGTAATCACAGCAGCATGGTTTTGCTACCTTGAAAGTAAATAAATCAATGGAATCTAATAGAGAGTGCGAAAATAAACACTCACATCCACAGCCAATTAATATTTGACAAGGGTAGTATCAAGTCCACTAAATTGGGAAATAAAAGTCACTTCAACAAATGGTGGTGGGAAATCGGGATATCAGTATGCAAAAGAATGAGGATGGTCCTATTTATTTGAACCTATAGTTAGCAATATACTAGTTAAATCTATGTCCCAGATACTTAAATTCTCAGTCACTTCATATGCCGGTTGGGTCCCGGACTCAGACGAGTTGCACCAACTATGCTCCAGTTCACTGAACTCTCCCAAGACAACTAACAAAAGGATGAAGATGGATAACACCCATCCCCCCCCAAAAAAAAACAGAGTATCTATGACTGCAAGCAAGACAGTTGCATCCACTTCCCCCATGAATTAGAATCTTCCTCTCAATCAGAAAAAAGAGTAGGCATCACCATCCTAAAATCCACAAGATTGAGGAATGAACAAAAATAAGGGGAGAATGCAACTATGGACTAAAGTACACGTTATTATTCTAGCAATGGAAGAACTTGCAGCATTGATATAAAGGCAGTGGCTACCAGGGGTTCTGAGGGGAGGGGAGGATGTAACAGGTAACATGGGGCATTTTGGGGACATGGGCATTGTCATGCATGACATTGCAATGATGGATACACACCATTATGCATTTTCTCAAACCTATAAAATTCAGAGGTGCGAAGTATAAACTATAATGTGAACTATAGTCCATGATTACTAGTAAAGCTTCAATATGTGTTCATCAATTGTAACAAATGTACCACACTAATGAAAGATGTTGTTAATGGGAAAAAGTATGGAAGGGGGACTAGGTGAGGTATATGGGAATCCCCTATATTTTTTATATAACATTTATGTAATCTAAATCTTCATTAATAAAATGAAATAAAATAGAAATAAAATAAAATACAATAGAATGATGATGGACTCCTACCCTATCCCCTATACAAAATCAACTCTTAATGGATAAAAGACCTATGCAAATCAAAACCTCAGTGAGATATCACTTCACAAACCCTAGAATGGCTACTGTTTGAGAAACATGGAAAACTACAAGTTTTGCAGAGTATGTGGAGAATTAGGAATACTCATTCATTGTTGGTGGAAATGTGAAATGATGCAGCTGCTTTGGAAAACAGTTTGGAAGTTCCTCAGAAAGGTGAGTGTAAAATTACCGTATGAAACCAAAATCCCACCTCTAGGTCTATATCTGTCTTTTATATATATATATATATATTTATTTATTTTGTTCTAACCACCCCCCCACCCCCTCGTTGTCTCATGCTTGCTGTCTGCTCTCTGTGTGTTTCTCTGTGTCCACTTATCTTCTCTTCAGGCAGCTTTGCGAATGGATACTGTGATGTTCCAGAGTATAGAGAGGCTGCTCAATCTCCAGCACCACCCCAGCTCTCTGTTGGGATGCGTTGTCCAGTGGGCTCTTCTCTGTGTCTCCTTTCGTTTTGCCATCCTGCTGCACCATCTCTCTATACTCTATGCAGGCTGGTATTCCTGTGTGGGCCCACACGGATTCACCAGGAGGCCCCAGGAATTGAACCCTGGACCTCCCTTATAGTGCATAGGAGCCCAATTACTTGAGCCACATCCACTTCCCTTATATCTCTCTTATTTTGCCAAAGGCTGCCAATGCAAAAATACCAGAAATGTGGTGGCTTTTATAATAGGAATTTATTTGCGATATACCTTACAGTTCTCAGGTCATGAAATGTCCAAATCAAGGCACCATCAGAGATGCTTTGTCAGCAAAGTCAGCTACTGGGGATCCAGGAATCCTACCACATGGTGAGGCAAACTGGCAGCCAGTGTTACCGAGGTCCCTGCCTTCCATTAAAGGCTCACTGACTCCTGAAGCTCAGCTGTGTGTAATCAGGCATATGGCTTGTCTCTTTCCAGACCTCCTCTCTCAGCCTCAGCTGCTCCAGTTTCTCCCTGAGCCCAGCTGTGTGCAATCAAGCATATGGCTCATAACTTCAACTTTGGGCTTCTCTATGGCTCAGCTTCTTGCAGGCTTAGTGCCTCAGCTTCAGCTGCTAGCGACCCTTGAGTCCTCTCTCTCACATAGCCAGATCAAAATGGTAGAGATCCCTTCTTTGTGCTTCTTCTTTCTCTCTGCCTCCATTTATATAAGGATCCAGTAAGAGGGCAGAGACCTAACCTGAGTCACAACTCACTGACATCCTCCAACAAAAAGCAATTAGAGTTGGGAGCAGATGTAGCTCAAGTGGTTGAGTGCCTGCTTCCCAAGTATGAGCTCCTGGGTTTTTTTCCCTGGTACCTCCTGAAAAAAAAAAAGCAATGTAAGTATTTGATCTACTCAAATGCCCTTAAGCAAATCTAAAGCAATCAAACAATCTCGTACTCCCAGGAAGGGATTAGTTAAAAAATATAATCTATTCTGGAAGTGATTCATCAAATTAAAACTGAAATTGTCACATTGAAACCAGGAACTCACACAGACCTTTACAGATATTTTCACCAATATTCATAGGAGCATTATTCTTGCCAAAAAATGGAAGAACAGATGAATGGATAAACAAAGTGTGGTGGAATAATCTTCATCTGTGAAGAGGAGTGAAATTCTGATAACATGAGACAACATGAAGAAACTTGAAATAAGCCAGACACAAAAGGACATATGTATGATCTCACTGATATGAAATATTTGGAATAAGAAAATTCATAGTCAGAAACTAGAATGAAGTTTACAGGGGCCAGGGTAGGGATAAGGAAGTGGGAATTAATGCTTAATTGCACAGATCATCAAGGTGATTATACTCCTCAATGATGACTGCTCCTCTCAAATAAGTCTGCTCTACACAGCCATCTCTTTTTTTTATTTTATTTTATTTTTTTAAAGAAGCTTTAGATTACATAAATATTACATCAAAAATATGGGGGTAGGGGGGAATAGAGGGGGTTTACACATACCCCACTCCCTCCTCTTCTCACAATTTCGCCCCCAAACTCCCCATTATAGTTGGAGAATTTTACATGAATGTGTTTTGGGTTCAAGAGCAGAATGCTTATCTTGGATTTTCAAGTCTTTATTTCTCCAAACAGTACTGTATGGGATGTGGATGAATTTTTTTAAATTTAGCTCAAAATTGAAATTAACTTGTCTTACCATTTTCCCAAACAAAATCAGCTTCCTGCATAAGTGATTCTAACAATATCTTCAGTGTAACTCACAGATTGGCAGTAAGAAACCAGCTACAAACTGATAAGATATGCATTCTCTCAGCATGGCACACCTTAGGTGCCCTCAAGCTTCCTAAAATGCATAGAATCATTTAGCAAGCATCTTACTGAAATATTTGTGTATATTCTAGAACAAAACAGTTCATACAATTTAATGTCTTATTTTCTCTATCCTCAATTAGCTTTGTATAGCAGACAGAAAGTTAAGTCTAGCAGCTGCTGAAGAAAATGCAAAAAGACATTTACTCATTCTGTCCATGTCTTTCTTCTAAAACCAGAGCCCTTAACTTTCAGGTCTAGATGTGGCAAGAAAGTTTTGGAGCCCTCTTAGTATGGAGAGCCTGAGCTTTTGGGTGTGCTTGCTGCATTAATGTAAACCAGTTAGGCAATATCTGCATAGCTATTTATCAAAGAGCTAGCTCCTGACTGTACTGTCAGGCAGTAGAGACCTCGGTAATCAGCCCCATGTCTGATGCCTTCTGAAACTGGTCTTAAGGTCTCTGTTTGTTGTGGTTCTGAGCACTATCAAAGAGATGAGTCTCCTAGACCTTGGTGGATCAGAAATCAGCAGCATAATATATTCACTTGTGTTCATGGACTCCAGAGCAAGAAATGGAGAGAGGGAAATGGATTGATTGCAACATATAGACATTTGAGACAGTGAAATTAAATGCAAAATAAATGTTTCTCTGGTTTCAACAGAATGCAATGAACCCCCATCCAGTGGTTATTATGTAAGTCCATGCTTAGTCTACTAGATAACTATTATCACATGATTCAGGGGCATAGTGAATATCCTACATGAGGTAAGCTATTTTTTTAATTATTAAATTTATTTCTTTAAAGATACATTATGTCAAAGGTCTGGAGAAGAAAGTGAACGCAACTGATTCAAGGCACATTTTCGGGGTGTTTTATACACACTTCCCCAAAAGTATAGGCGCATCAGCAGCAGATTAACAAATCTCTCCACAAAGGAAGGTGTCTATCATCCAATCTAGTTTCTGTTTTTATTGATGAAGAGATGGTGGCTATACTGAGGTCATAGTATGGGTCAGAATTGGCACCAAATCATGGCAAAGATCAAAGTACAGATCTCTTGTCTTGTATCTTTCACCCAACAGCAAGTTGCATTTCGTATATGGAGTTCTTTAAGTAATGAATAGGCTGCCCCCTTGTGGAAGAAGGCAGGAATGCCAGAATCAGAATTTCCACCAAACACCCACATTCCTCCTCTGGCAGGGACAAAGCTGGTAGTGGGTCATCCCTAGGAACAGGGAGATGGTCAACAGTCTGCATTGTTTCCATATGGAGCAGATGGAAATTTTCCTTCCAGAAAAGATAAAGTGTTCTGTTGAATAGAAGACCCAGCAGCCCACAACTCCTCTGCCCTGATACCTGATTACAGGATTCCATTTCACACTTACATATCAGAAAGGCAGAGTCCAGCACAGCAAGTGAGCAGTCTTCACTGACAGAGGTCAGGAAGGGAGTACTAGGAGGGGGAAAACAGATTGTGCAAGGTAAGGCCCATGGATCCCAAAACAAAACCCTGAATGAGCCCACCTTGACCCCAGCCCGCACTAATAAACTGGCCCAGGGGGGACAGTGCCCTGATGGCCACTTTGTAAGTTTAGGAACTGGCTACCACTCAAGTCTACATCACAAGTTCCGAGGAAAAATGAGGAAAATGAGCACAACCACTGTTGAAAATCCTCCTGGCAATCAACCAGCCTATTTGGTCCCTCCCTGTCTGTTCAGTAATAACCCTAGAAAGATCTAAGGGAAATAAAGCTTTTCCAACAACACGGTCCTTAGCCTACAACAGTCATTATTTTGGATATTTAGCAGGAATGAGACCACATCTTAGCCATGTTCAGAGAGCCCTAACAAACCCAAGAAGGACAATGCTCTTAAGAGATGTTTGATTTGTGCCAGCTGGGTCGTGAGCCTCAAGGAGTTGCTACACCTACGCTCCAGGTCATTGGACTTACCCAGGACAGCTACAAGGAGGGTGATGATGGAAAACTACCATACCAAGGAACTGAGAAAGCCTACACTGCAAGCAAGAGTGTCCCATCTTTCAGCCATATGGGACTGAAGCCCCCTCTCAATTCGACGTGGAGTGGGCATCACCATACTAAAATACTCAGGATTGGAAAATGAACTATGGACTAGAGTGGAATTACTGGTATCCTAATATAGAGTTATTTTGATTCTAGCAATGGAAGAAACTTTATCAAAGATGTAGAGGCAGTGGCCACTGGAGGTTCTGAGGGCAGGGAGAGTGAAAACAGGTGTAATACAGGGGCATTTTCTAGACCTGGGAATTGTCCTGAATGACATTACAATGACAGATACAGGCCATTATATATTTTCCCACCATGTACGGAATTGGGTGGGAGAGAGTGTTAACTACAATGTAAACTTTAATCCACATTTAGTGGCAATGCCCCAAAATGTGTTCATCAATTGCAAAGAATTTACCTCACTAACAAAGCATGTTGTTAAAGTGGGAAAATGTGGGAGGTGTGGGTAGGAGGTATGGTAATCCCCTATATATTTTTTGTGACATTTGTGTAATCTAAGTATCTTTAAATTTTTTTTAAATTAAAAATGAATACAAAAATAAAATAAAATACATTTCCGGTTTTCTGTTTAAGATGATATATGTTTTATGTAATGAAGTTGATGACAGTGCAATACTGTAAAAACTATTTTATCAGTAAATTGTAAAATGAAAAATAAAATGTTTGCCTTTTCACTTTTTAAAGTTTTTTATTGTTATACATAATATAATTTAAATTACAATAAAATATGGCAAGCAGAATAATATAATTAAAAATCACTTTTCAAGTTAACATATAAGTAAACAAACATTATCCTTAGAAATATAGGAAGGTCCTTTCCTTTTGATTAAAAGTGTGCTCTCTGGAAGCTGATGTGGATCAACTGATTGGACTCCCATCTACCATATAGGAGGTCAAGGTTTTGATTAAAAAGCAAGCTGACCCAAAAGGACAGCTGTCCTCCGTGGAGTGCTGGCTAAACAGGATGAGGTAACTAAAATACACACATAGGAGAGATAATGAACAGGCAGCACATCAGAGAGCTCAGGAGGCACAAGTAATTGAGCAACCTCTTTACACTCCTGGAGGTCCCAGGATCAGTATCCAGTGCCACCTAAAGAGAAGACAAGTAAACACATAGAGCAGACAGCGAGTGCAAATCAACAAGGGGGGAAGAAACAAACAAATAAACAAATCTTCACCCCCAAAAAAGGATATTCTCTGAAACTTGGAAAGAATTTTATCAATGTTTAGAGCTAACTCAGAGGACTAAAAGAGAAAGTGAAGGTGACATGTTCAGGGCATTCCTGTGATGAAATAGCCTGTTCATTTCAAAGAGGTATTGACCATGGAGAAAGTTCCTTCTGTGTCCCACATGTAAAGTTGGTGGAAGTCCAGGTCATGTCGGGTTATCTCAGATCCAATGGCTTCAATGACACTAAAATGGAGGACAGAGCAGGTGACAACTACTGGTAGCTGGGAAGACCTGAGTGGAGAAAAGAGAGCAGCACTGTTTAAATCTCCAGCCCACCCTCAAGGGAGTGACTCTCCCAGTAAGGTTAGAGTCACACACAGGGTTTGGCAAATTACCTTGTGCTTTGGTGGTTCTCAGGACCCAATCATGTGTCACCAGTGTTTTTACCATCTTCAGCCTTATCTCTGACTTTTGGAAGGGTTTTCATCTCTCTTGCTGTAGTTCATGGACCAATAAAGCTTTCAGCATTGCTGTCTTTCCCTTGGCCTTTCTGTAGGTATCTATAATCCTGGAGACTGTTAAAGTCTCTTTTTCATGCCTGGCATCCTCTAAGGATGCCTCAGTTTCTTTATAGTCCTTCTGAGCATCACTCAGCTAGTCGAGGAGTTGACATTTCTCTATAACCAGTGCAGTCAGTGTGTCTGCTAGCTGCTTTTCACGTATTCTATAAAGTCCCCTTCTCAGAGACTGCACTATTTTGAGTAGTAATAAGAGACCCAACAATGAACTAAAGGGAAGTGGACAAACCACTGTTTCCCAATGCATGCTCTTGTCGAAATTTGACTCTGAACTCATATCATCAGGCAGCAGCTCCATCACCCCTCTCCCAGCCTCCTGAGGATCAAACCAAAGGAAAGCTCCACAGATGTATTCAGGCCCTTCATGGCCCTGGAGACACCACAGGACCCCGCCCAGTAACCAGGGGTCCAACAGTCACAGCAAATCCCAGAATTCCTCCCGGAGCCCAGCAGCAACTATCAAGTTGAACGTGCATCAGCAGGTCTCAGAGCATCTGCAACATCCGACCCATTCTCTCCCTCCCCACGTCTGTTGCCACTGCCCTGCTTTGGCCATCACCATCCTCAGCCTCGTATTGCCATCATTGCCACCACCAGTTCTCCCTGCCATCCCATTTGACAAAACCACCACAGCCTCTATCCACTTAAATTCAAATTCCTCTAGTGCCAGTGACTCTCAAAGTCTGGCTCATGGTAGCCTTGACCCAGGCTCCCTGTGTACATCAGTTCCTGCCTGTCAGACCTTGGTATCTACCTGGCCTTACACGCCCCACAACCAGGCCCATTCTAGGGCCATCGCTGTCCCTACATCCTCCAATGCTATTCCCTAGTTGCCATCATTGCTCAGATGTCCCCTCCCCAGGGGGACCTCCCCAGAACTCTCCTCCCAATAGAGACCCTTTCCAGTGCCCATCACTCCTGCCCTTCCTGATTATTCTTGGCATCACACTTTAACTCCCCTCACAAGCTATGTGCTGTATTTAATTTTCTTGTCTCTGATCTGCCCTTCTCCTCTCAAATATAGTTTCTAGAGGATCGAGCCTTACTTTCTCCTCTTCACTGCACAACCTCCAGGCCCGAGCCTAGTTATTTTCAACTTTGAGGAGTTACCCCTTGCATTCTCATGGTGGTTTTCATGGCATTTCTTTCCATTGCATCTTGCCACTTGCTCAGACTGGAACATGCCAATTCCCTTTCCCTGCCATTAATTACCTCCCGTTTGTACTCACTGTCTGGCATAGGAATGTTATTTGCAACTGATTAGACTTATCCTTGGAATACTGACTTTTCCCACACCTGTAAGGTGTGTCCAAGGGTAAGTGGCAGTCTGGTGACGGGGGATGTGCCCAATCCCTTTAATTGCCACTGGGTTCTTTCTTCTTGCTCAGAAAATTCATCTTCCAGCATAAATTCAATGAAATGAACCCATCACCATGTGAATTTTTCATTGGCAAAAATAGCATTATTCACTCATAAAATATTAAATGATAATGAATTAAGTTGTCACCACTAAATACACTGTATATTTTACACCCAAGATGGAAATATTTCTTCCTAGATATTTTCACTGATCCATATTAGATTATGAAAAAATTTTTTACTTTGACTTGTAACTTAAGTCTTTGGGAACACGCTCTCACTCTGGTCAATTAATTTTGCCAAAGATGATGGAAGTATTCTACATAATCTTCCTATGATGGATAGAGGCCATGATGAATTGCATCAAAGTTGATAAAATTGTGTAGTCAAAATATAAACCATAATGTAAACCATTGACTATGGATGGTAGCTATGTTTCAATATTTGTACATCAGTTCTAACAAACCTGCAATCCACACATAATTTGTTATTAATAAGAGAAGGTTAAGGGGGAACATGTTGGGTAGTTAGGAGTCCCCAGTATTCAGTACCTTACTTTTCTGTGAAGTCTTATATTCTCTTTGAGAACCAAATGAAAAAAGTAAGACAATGGGGCAATAAAATGAAGAAAATATCACTGTATATATAGGACAACAGACCTTACCATGAAGAAAGGCAAAAGGAGAAAAACAATTTTTTAAAATATTTTTTCATTAATTGTTACTATCTCCAATTTTTATTTTTAATTTATTTTTATTGTTTTAAATTCTTTTGTATTTTATTTCTTAATTTTAAAACTATCATAATTATTTCATTTTCTTATTAATTGTATTTTGTTATTTATATTGCCTTCATTTTTAAAGAAGTTTTGGATCTGAGAAGGTATACAACTGTGGCAGGGGAGGATCATTTGTTCAGGGTGGCTTCTAGCTGGGATAAATGGGAGGAACATCACCTGAACAAACATTCAAAGAATAGAAATGTGTTCAGATTTTCATGGAGCATCGTCTTGTTGGGTGGAGATTCACACAATAAGCAAATGAAATTCAAATTCCCATCCTGTGATGCTCTACCACATATTCTAATGGATCAGCAAGAATACCCTGAGAACAGGGGCAATGACTAGTGAAGGAGGATGGTCCATGAACAGGCCCTTGATGTCGATGACTGTGCATGTGAAAATGTAAACTTGATGCTGAAACTCAGCCTAGTATTTCAGGGTGCCTAAGAAGTGCCTCCTGGGAGGCACCCTGTTGCTCAATTTTGGCCTGTCTCTAAGCCAAACTCAGCATAAAAATCCATTACCTTCACCCCAGCATGGGACTTGATCCCAGGTTAGTTTCCCCAGCAACAAGGAGTTATTACCAAGCACCAACTAGCAATGCAACTGGAAAAAGACCTTGACCAAAACAGGGAAAAGTAAAGACAAGTGAGTTTATATGGCTAAGAGACTTCAAAGTGAGTCAGGAGGTCATTCCAGAGGTTACGCTAATGCATATCTTTGCAGGATCTCATTAACTGCCAAAGTAGATACTGCCCTAAATAGTTGGGATCCTGTGGGCTCTAAAAACATCCAGACACCACAGTCAGAGAAGATAGCTCAGGAGTTTGGAACCTAGCGTGTGTGCCTACTTTAGATTTTATGCTCCCCAGTGCGACAGATTTAAACTTAGCTGTGATTTCCCTACACATGGCTCTTCTGTCCTTCTATGTGAAACTTTAATTAGTACTAGTATTGGTATGTGTACATCCAGGGCATGTAAATCTTTGGGCTATACATGTGCCAGCTGAATCTCAACAGAGTTGCAACACATACTCTCTAGTTCCTTGACCTCACCCAGGACAACTAACAAGCAGGTTGATGATGGACAACTACGATACCAAAAAACCTGACATTCTACAACTGCAAGCAAGAGAGTCCATTCATCGGGTCCATGGAATCAGAGATCCCTCTCAAAGGTGGAGTGACCATCTCCAGCCCACAGTCCTCAGGATTGGGGAATAAACTATGGAACAAGAATAGACGTGCTGATATTCTACTATAGATATATTGTGATTCCAGCAGTGGAAGAAATTATATTATTGATGTGGAGGCCGTGGCCACTGGAGGTTCTAAGGGCAGGGAGAGGAAAAATGGGTATAATCTGGGGGCATTTTTGGGTTGTGGGAATTATCCTGATTGCCATTGAAACAACAGATGCAGATATTTACATATCTTGCCTAAACCTACAGAATTGGGTGGGAGAGAGTGTAAACTACAATGTAAACTTTAATCCACATTAGTGGCAATGCTTCAAAATGTGTTCATCCATGACAATTAATGTACCTCCATAACGAAGAAAGTTGTTAATGTTGGAAAATGTGGGAGGTGTGGGCATATGGTTCTACCCTATGTATTTTATGTGACATTTTTGTAACCTAAGTGCCTTTAAAATTTTTTTAATCAAATTATATATATAAATATAGTAAAATAATTTTCTGATTTTCTCTTTAAGGTGATGTTACTTTATATAATGTAGGTTGATGATGATGCAATTCTGTGAAAGTAATTTTATCAGTAAATTGTAAAAGGCAGAAAAAAAATTTTCCTTTTCACTTTTTAAATTTTTGTATTGCTGTACTTCATATAAGGTCAAATTACAATAAAATTTGGAAACAGAATAATAATATAGATAAAAATCACTAATCAAGTTAATATATAAGTAAACAAAGATTATCCTTAGAAATACCGGAAGAACGTTTCCATTTGCTTAAAAATATACTCTCTGAAATTTGGAGAGAATTTTGTTTATGCTGTGAGATAATTCAGAGACCTAAAGAGAAAGTAAAGGCCACATATTCAGGGTTTTACCAAGAAGGGATACCCTGTTCATTTCAAAGAGGAATTGACCATGAAGAATCTGCCTTCTGTGTCCTGCGTTTAAAGTTGGTGGAAGTCTAGGTCATGTCGGGTTCTCCCAGATCCACTGGCCTCAATGACACTCATATGGGGGACAGAGTACTTGAAAATGTCCAGCATTTGGGAGGCCTGAGTGAGAAAAGAGATCAGCACCTTATATATCCTCAGCCCATGCTCAAGGAAGGGAATCTCCCGAGAGGGTTGGAGCCACACTCAGGGTTAGGAAAATTACCTTGTGCTGTGGCAGTTATTAGGACCTCATCAAGTGTCTCCAGGGTTTTCCCCATCTTCACCATTGTGCCTTGTAGTTAGAAGGGTTTGCATCTCTCTTGCTCTAGTTCACGGACCAATAAAGAGAACTCTCCTTTCAACATTTCTTTCTTCCCCTTGGCCTTTCTGTAGATATCTATAAGACTGGAGACTCTTAAAATCTCTCACTCTTGCCTGGCATCCTCTATGGAGGCCTCAGTATCTCTATACCCCTTGTGAGCAGCACTCATCTGGTCAAGGATGTGACATTTCTTTTTAATCAGTGTAGCCAGTGTGTCTGCAAGCTACTTTTCCCGTCTTCTATGAAGTAGATTTCTCAGAGATTGCACTAGTCTGAGTAGCCATAAGAGACTCACTAATGAATTAAAGGCAGGGGTACACACCACAAGTTCCCACTGGAGACTGTGGTGGACCATGTGCTCTGAACCCATATCATCAGGAAGCATCTCCATCACCCCCTCTCCCAGCTTCACAAGGATCACCCCAGATGAAAGATCATAGGTGGACAGAGCCCCGTCGTGGCCCTGGAGTCATCACAGGGCCCTGCCCAGTAACCACAAATCCACCAATCATAGCAAATCCCAGAATTCTGCCTGGAACCCAGCAGCAACTGATAACTTGAATGGGAATCAGCAAGTATAGCAGTTTGGCAGTTTGATGTAGTTATGAATTCCAAAATATTTATTGCATTATGCTTGTAAACTGGTCTATTCATCTGGGCATGATTAAGTTATGATTAAGAATTTGATCGGGCCACGTCAGTATGGCATTGAGCCTCACCCCTTGGTGGGTGTGATCTCAAAGATAAAAGAAATAGCAAAGGAGAGAGGTGGAGGTTTTTGATCTTGGAGTACTGATGCTGAAATTTAATGTTGGAGCCCCAGGAAGTGAACACACAGAGGAGCTTGGTCCTGAGGAAAGAGAGAAGGTCCCTGGAAAAGAGAAGAGCCATTCACCTGACAGTTCACACCTGGCCTTGTGGAGTGAGCTAAAGCCTAGATAGCCTCATAGTCTACAGCTGACCTTGGGTAGGAAACAGTGGAGCTGAATCCAGAGAGAAACACAGCCCTGGAAAGAGAAGAACCCAAGAAGCCTGAACTCTCCCAGATATTGGCAGCCATCTTGCTCCTACACGTGTCCATAGACTTTGGTAAAGTAAGTAAGTTACACTTTATGGTCTGGTAACTGCAAGCTTCTACTGCAAATAAATACTCTTTATAAAAACCAACCAATTTCTGGTATTTTTTATCAGCACTCCTTTGGCTGTCTAATACAGAATTTGGTACCGAGGAGTGGGGAAGTCTTTTTGCAATTACCAAAATGTTGGAACAGTTTTATAAATGGGTAAGGTGTATTTTCTGGAGGAATTGTGGGATGCTTGGTAGAAAAGACCTACAGTGCTTTGAAGACATTGTTGATAGTAATATGGAAGCTAAAAAGACTTTTTATGATGCCTTAGAAGTGAATGATGAAACTATTATTGGTAACTGGAGGAAAGGCGATCTGTGTTTTAAAGTTGCGGAGTACTTAGCAAGATTAACTCCTGGTGTGTTCAGGAAGACAGAATTTGAAAATGGCAAACCGGAGAATTTAGCTGAAGAGCTTTCCAAGGTAACCTCAGAGAATTCAGATTGGCTTCTTCTTGCAGCTTTTAGTAAAATGCTAGATGAGTGGCTCAGGACTGAATTATTGGGAACAAAGAAAAAAGACACTGATTCTGGAATTCCAGGCCTCTAGAAATCAAGCTCCCAGATGATAGTGCCCCATTTGAATACTTAACTAAACTTGGACCTTGTTAATCAGGATTGAAGTTGCAGTTATCCCAGAAAGACTTGTGCAAAATCCTAAGGTCTGATGGCTTGGACCCCTGCTTCTTGCATGCTAAACCAAGAAGGTTTTTGAGAATGCTGTATGAACAAAACCACTGTAGTCTTGGACTAAAAGGGACATGGAAATGAAAGATTGACAGAGAAACAGCTTTAAGAAGAAAACCATAGAAGCTGAGATCTGGAATTTAGACATCACTTTGGACCAAGAGAGGAACCCTACCCATGTGTACAGAGAGTGTGAGTTTACCCCAGCAGCTGTTCCCACCCAATGTTCTGGAAGAAATTTGCCTCATCAGGATGCAGAGAAGGTGGAACACATTCCTCAAGGATTAGGGCAGTAAAGGTCAGGATTCCATTGATCTGAGAGGGGTGCACCTGTCCCCCATGGATTAGGGAAGGCGAGGTGTTCAACTCATTGCTCTGAGAGGGTTGAGTCTGTATGGCAAAGGTTAGGAATGGCTAGCTGGCCAACTCATTGCTCTGAGAGGGTTGAGCCTGTATGCCAAAATTTAGGGGTGATGTTGTCTTCACATCACTGTACTAGGGGGACTAAGAGGCTAACCCAAAGATTGGATAATGTGTGGCAATCACCCCAATGCTTTGGAGGGTGAGGTCCAGAACTTGGTCAACACCCAGATGCTTGATTTGGGTGGAACCAAGAAAATGGCCTTTGGGCAAGCCTGCAGAAAGGATGGGTCACTGTGTGGCCCCAGGAAGAAGAAACCATTGTCTTAAGAATGACTCTCAGAGTTTGAAATTGAATAGAGGATGCCCTGCAAGTTTACTGAACTGTAGAGGATCCATGACTCATGTTTAACACCCAATTTCTTCTTAAAGTAATGAAAAATTTTATCCTTTGTCTTTCCATTTGTGTACTAGAAGCAGTTAAACGGTTTTGTAATTTTCTGATGTCTACAGCAGATGGGATTTTGCTTGAAGACAAACTGTATTTCTTTAAAGTGATTATGATATAATTTTGTACTTGCATTTTTAATGGTTTAAAGTTTTTTGAATATTGTAATGGATTTTTGGATTACAGATGGTGGAGTGTAGCAGTTTGGCAGTTTCATGTAGTTATGAATTCCAAAAATATATATTGAATTATGCTTGTAAAATGGTCTGTTCATCTGGGCATGATTAAGTTATGATTAGGGATTTGATTGGGCCACCTCAGTAAGGGATTGAGCCTCGCCCCTTGGTGGGTGGAGTCTCAAAGCTAAAAGACATGGCAAATGACAGAGTTGGAGGTTTTTCATGTTAGAGTTCTGATACTGAGATTTAATGCTGGAGCCCCAGGTAGTGACAAACAGAGGAGCTTAGTCATGAGGAAAGAGCGAAGGCACCTGAAAGAGACAAGCCATTTACCTGACAGTTCACAGCTGGACTTGTGGAGAGAGGAAGAGCCTAGGGAGACTCACAGTCTACAACTGACCTTGTGGAGGAAAAAGAGGAGCTGAGCCCAGAAAGAAACAGAGTCCTGGGAAGAGAGGAATCCAAGAAGCCTGAACCCTCACAGATGTTGGCAACCATCTTGCTCCTACACATGGCCATAGACTTTGGTGAAGGAAATAACTTATGCTTTATGGCCTGGTAAATGTAAGATTCTACCCCAAAAAATCCCTTTATAAAAAGTAACTGATTTCTGGTATTTTGCATCATCACCTCTTTGGCTGACTACTACAGCAGGTCTCAGAGTATATGTAACATCTGACCCATTTTCTCCATCCCCACCTCCACTGCCACTGCCCTGCTCTGTCCATCACCATCCTCAGCCTCGAATCGCCATCGTCAACACCAATTTTCTCTGCTGTACCGTTTGACACACACCACAGCCACTATCCGCTTCAATTCAAACTCCTCTGCTGCTGGCGACCCTCAATATCTGAGTCCTGGAAGCTCTACCCTTTGCTCCCTGTTTCTGTCACTTCCTTCCTGGCACACTCTGATATCTGCCTGGACATCATAGCCAACACACCAATACCCATTTTTGGGCCAATGTCTCTAAATACTTCATCCTCCAAAGTATTCCCCAGGTTCCATCAGTGCTCAGAGGTCCCCTCTCAAGAGGGCCTCCCCAGATCTTTCCTCCAGAGAGAGACCCCTTCCAATGTCCATCACCCCTGCCCCTCCTGCTCATTCTTGGCATCACTCTTTCCATATCCTGACAAGCTATGTGCTCCAATTAATTTTTTTTCTCTAATCTGCCTTTTGTCTCTCAAATATGAGTTCTAGAGGTACAAGACTTGTGTTCTCCTCTTCACCGCTCAACCTCCAGGCACAAGCCCAGTTATTTTCAACTGTGAGGAGAAACCCCTTGAATTATCATGATGCTTTACCTGGAATTTCTCTCCATTGTGTATTCCGAAAAGCTCAGATTGGAACATGCTGGTTCCTTTCCCTGCCATTAAAACCTCCAATTTGGACTCATTTTCTGGCATAGGAACACTGTTTGAAACTGACTAGACTTATTCTGGTAATACTGACTTTTCCCCAGGGACAGAAATGTGACTGAGTCCTGGGAGGTATGTCTGTGGGTAGGCGACAGTTTGGTGGAGTGAGATGTATAGGTTTCCCCCAATTGCCGCTGCGTTCTTTCTTTTTGCTCAGAAAATTCATCTTCCAGCATGCTTGCAATGGAATAAACCCATCACTGTGTGAATTTATCATTGAAAATTCATAAGCCATTATTCTCTTATAAAATATTAAATGATAATGTATTAAATTGTCACCACTAAATACACTACATATTTTCCTTGTAAGACAGACATATTGCTTCCTTTATTTTTTAACTGATCCATATTTAGATCAGGAAAAAAATGTTACTTTGACTTGTAACTTACAACTTTTGGGAATACACTCTCACTCTGGTAAATTAATTTTGCCAAGGGTTACGCAAATGTTCAACATGAACTTGTTATGATAGAGGCCATGATGAATTGCATCAAAACTGATGAAAGTGTGTGGTCAAAATACAAACCATAATGTAAACCACTGACCATTTTTGGTTGCTATGTTTCTATATTTGTATATCAGTTCTAACAAATTTGACATCCACACATTAAATGCTATTAATAGAAGAAGATCAATAAGGGGGAAATGTTGATTATGTAGGAGTCTCCTGTATTCGGTATGTGAGTTTTCTGTAAAGTCTTAAATTCTCTTTGAGGACAAAATGAAAAAAGTAAGACAAGAGGATCATAAAAGGAAGAAAATGTCACTGTAAATACAGGACAACAAAGTTTACACTGAAGAAAGGCAAAATCACAAAAACAATTTTTAAAATATTTTTTCATTTTTTGTTATTATACCCAGTTTTGATTTCTTATTTATTTTTATTTTTTTATTTATTAACTTGTTTTCTATTTTACTTCTTAATTTTAAAACTATCATAATTATTTCATTTGATTTTTAATTATATTTGGCTATTTTTATTGGCTTCATTTTTTAAGAAGTTTTGGATCTCAGAAGGTCTACAACGGAGGCAGGAGAGGATCATTGGTATGAGGTGGCTTCTATGTGGGAAGCTCACCTGAAAAAATATATAAAGCATAGAAAAGTGTTCAGATGTTCATGGGGTACTGTCATGGTAGGTGGAGATTCACACAATACCCAAGGGAATATCAAATTCCCATCCTGGGGAGCTCTACCACATTCTCTAATGGATCACCAAGAATCCCCTGAATACAGACAAGGGCAATGACTAGTTAAGGAGGATGGTCCATGGACGGGCCCTTGATATTGATGACTGTGCATATGAAACTGTACTCTTGAAGCTGAAACTCAGCCTAATATTATAGGGTACCTAAAGTGAGGCTTTCTGGCAGACTTCTTGTTACTTAAATGTGGCGAGTCCTAAACCAAACTCAATATATAAATCCATTACCTTCCTCCCAGCATAGGGCATGACTCCCAAGGATGAACTTCCCTGGCAAGGAGGAGTTACTACCAAGCACCAACTAGCAATGCAGATGGAAAAAGACCTTAACCAAAAGCAGAAATGTTGAAGACAATTGAGTTTATATGGCTAAGAGTCTTCAAAGTGAGTGGGAAGTCATTCCAGAGTTTAAGCTAATTCAAGTCTTAGTAGCATCTCATTGACTGCCAAAGTAGATACTATCCCAAATAGCGGGGATACTGTGGCCTTTGGAGACATCCAGACACTATAGTCAGGGCAGATATGTCAGGAGTTTGGGACCTTGCAAGTGGGCCCTACTTTGGAATATATGCTCCCCGGTGTGACAGCATCAGACTCAGTTGTGTTTTCCCTACAAATGGCTCTTCTGTCCTTCTACTTGAAACTATAATTAGTACTAGAGTTGGTATGTCCAAAACACATAAATCTTTGGGCTATCCATGTGACAACTGGGACCTGAATCTTAACAGAGTTGCAACACCTAATTCATTGGTCTCACCCAGGACAACTGACAAGGAGGTGATGATGGACAACTACTATACCAAGGAGTTGAGAGATTATACAACAGCAAGCAAGAGAGGTCATCCATCGGCCCCATGGAATCAAAGCTCGCTCTCAATTAAGATGAAATGGACATGACCATACCACAATCCTCAGGACTGGGGAATGAACAATGGACTAATGTGGACTTACCGGTATTCTACTATAGATATATTATGATTCTAGCAATGGAAGAAATTATATCATTGATGTGGAGACAATGGCCACTGGAGGTTCTGAGAGCAGGGAGAGGGAAAAACATGTGTAATCCGGTGGCATTTTAGGGAAATGGGAATTCTCCTGAGTGACATTGCAAGGACACATGCAGGCCATTAAATATCTTCACTTAATGTAAAAAATTGGGTGGGAGAGTGTGCAAACTACAATGAAAACAATAATCAACATTAGTGGCAAAGCTCCCAAATGAGTTCATCCATTGCAATGAATGTACCTCACTAACAAAAGATGTTGTTAAAGTGGGAAAATGCGGGAGGTAGGGGAGCAAGGCATGTGGTAATCCAGTATCTATTTTACATGGCATTTCTGTTATCTATTTTAAAATATATATTAATTTTTCAAATAAATAAATAAAATGAAATACAGTTCAGGTTTTCTGTTTAAGGTAATGTGTACTTTATGTAATGTAGGTTGAAGACTGTGAAATAGTGTGAAAGCTATTTTAATAGTAAATTGTAAAATGCAAAAACAAAAGTTTTGCTTTTTCCCTGTTTAAAGTTTTCTTATTGCTATAGTTCATATAATTACAAATTACAATAACATGGCAAATAGAATAAAAATATAGATAAAAATCACTCATCAAGTTAATATATAAGTGAACAAACATTATCTTTAGAAATACAGGAAGATCTTTTCCATTTGATTAAAAGTATACTCTCTGAAACATGGAAAGAATTTTTTCTATGCCGTGAGATAATTCAGACGCCAAAAGAGAAAGAAAAGGCCACATATGCAAGGTTTTCCTGAGAAGGTATAGCCAGTTAATTTCAAAGGGGAATTGACCATGGAGTGTCTTCCCTCTATGTCCCGCATTTAACGTTGGTGGAAGTCCAGGTCACTTCTTGTTCTCCCAGATCCACTGGCCTTAATGACACTCAGATGGAGGGCAGTGTAGTTCACAGCGCCTGGTAGCTGGAGAGCCCTCTGTGGAGAGAAGTGAGCAGCACTGTTTAAATCCCAGCACACATAGAGGGAAGGAATGCTGTCGGTAGGGTTGGAGCCACACACATGGTTGGGAAAATTACCTTGTGCTGTGGTGGTTCTCAGGACCTCATCAAGTGTCTCCAGGGTTTTTCCCATCTTCAACACTGCGTATTCTAATTGTAAGCGTTTGCATCTCGCTTGCTGTAGTTCACAGACTAATAGTTAACTCTCCTTCCAGCATTTCTTTCTTTCCCATGGCCTTTCTTTAGGTATCTATAAGGCTGGAGACTCTTAAATGCTCTTTCTCTCACCTGGCGTCCTCTACAGAGGCCTCAGAATCTCTATACCTCTTGTGAGCGGCACTCATCTGGTCAAGGAGGTGACATTTCTCATTAATCAGTGCAGCCAGTGTGTCTGCAAGCTGTCATCCCGTCTTCTATAAAGTAGACTTCTCAGAGACTGCACTAATCTGAGTAGCCATAAGAGACCCACCTATGAACCGATGGCAGGTGTACACACCACTGGATCCCACTGGAGACTGTGGTGGACTGTGTGCTCTGAACTCATATCCTCAGGTAGCAGCTCCATCAGCCCCTCTACCAGCTTCCCGACAGTTAGTCTAAAGGAAATCTCCACAGAAACACACAGCCCCTTCGTGGTCCTGAAGGCACCATAGATCCCTGCCAAGTAACCACGGATCCACCAATCACAGCAAATCCCAGAATTCTGCCCAGAATCCAGGAGCAACTGTCAACTAGAATGTGCATTAGTAGGTCTCAGAACATCTGCAAAATCCGACACATTCTCTCCATCCCCACCTCCTATGCCGCTCCCCTGCTCTGGCCATCACCATCCTCAGCCTCAGATCACCATCATTGTCGCCCAGTTCTACCTGCCTTACCTTGGACAAAAACACTACAGCCACTATTCGCTTAGTGTTAAATTCCTGTGGTGCCAGAGAACCTCAATGTCTGGTTCCTGATAGCCTTAACCCAGGCTCCCTCTGTAAATCACTTCCTGTCTGGCACACTTTGATGAATGCCTGTTCTTCACACCCCCACACCCAGTCCCATTCTAGGGCCATCGCATCTCCTGTCCCTTCATCCTCCAATGCTATCACCCAGGTGTCATCACTGCTTATATGTGCACTCCTGGGGTCCTCCCCAGAGCTCTCCTCCCAGAAAGACCCCTTCCAATGCCCACCACTCCTGCCCTTCCTGTGCATTCTTGGCATCACCCTTTTCCTCACCTGACAAACTATGTGCTGTATTTAATTTTCTTTTCTTGGATCTGCCTTTTCCCTCTCAAATACCTATTTGTTGAGGACCAAGACTTACTTTATCCTCTTCACTGCTCAACCTCCAGGCCAAATCCCAGTTATTTTCACCTGTGAGGAGTAACCCTCACATTCTCATGGCGTTTTACATGGCATTTCTCTCCATTGCATCTCCACACTTGCTCAGACTGGAACGTGCCAATTCCCTTTCCCTGCCAGTAATTACCTCCCATTTGTACTCATTGTCATAGGAACATTGTTTGCAACTGACTAGACTTATCCTTGGAATACTGACATTTCCCTGGGGATATAAATGTCACTGAGTCCTGTGAGATGTGTCCGTGGCTAAGAGGCAGTGCAAAGGGATGGGATGTGCTGGATTCCCTCAATTCCCACTGGGTTCTTTCTTCTTGCTCAGAAAATGCATCTTGCAGCATGCTTGCAATGGAAGAAACCCGTCAACGTGGGAATTTATCATTGTAAAAAAGAGCAATTACTCTCTTATAAAGTACTAAATATACTGCATAATTCCCTCCCCCAAAAAACATAACTCTTCCTTTGTTTTTAAACTGATACTTATTTAGATCAGGAAAAAAATGTACTTTGACCTGTAAATTAAGTTTTGGGAATACTCTCTCACTGTGATAAATAAATTTAGCGAAGTATGACAGAAGTGTTCTACATGACCTTACAAGGATTGATACAGGACATGTCGAATTGCATCAAGTTTATTAAAGTGTGTGGTCCATAATATAATGCATACTGTAAACCCTTGACCTCGGTTGGTAGCTGTGTTTCAGTATTTGTACATCAGTTATAACAAACTTGCCATCCACATATAAAATGCTATTAATGGGGCTTAGGGGGAAATGGGAAAGATGTTCGGTATATAGGTGTCTCCTGTATTCAGTACAGGACGTTTCGTAAAGTCCTAAGTCTTCTTTGAGGACTAAATGAAAAAGGTAAGACACAGGGGCAAAAAAAGGAAGAAAATTTCACGGTACATATAGGACAACAGACTTTTTATTGAATAAAGGCAAAATGTCAAAAACCATTTTTTAAATATTTTGTCATTATTTGTTATCATTCCCAAATTTTATTTTTTAATTTATTTTTATTGTTTGAAATGTTTTGTATTTTATTTCTTATTTTTAAAACTATCATTATGATTCCATTTTATCAATAATTGTATTTGGTGATTTTTATAGGCTATATTTAGTAAGAAGTTTTGGATCAAAAAAGGTCTACACTGTGGCAGGGGAAGATCAGTGAAACATAGTCACTTTTGTATAGCTCTCCTGGGAGACAACTCTCCTGCACAAACACATAATGGATACAAATTTGTTCAACTCTACATGTGGCATTGTCACCATGGGTGGAGATTGACACAATGTCCAAGGGAATATCAAAATCCAATCCTGGGGAGCTCTGCCCCCTTCTCTACTGTATCAGCAAGCATCCTCTGAGTACAGACATGGGCATAGACTACTAAAGGAGGATGGTCAATGGACGGGCCCTTGAATTTGATGACTATGTATATGTAACTGTACTCTGAAGTTGAAACTTAGCCTAGTATTATAGGGTACATAAGAGATACCTCTGAGACCCTCCATGTTGCTCAAATTTGTCCTGTCTCTAAGCCAGTCTTTGCATGTAAATACATTACATTGTCCCCAGCATGGGACATGACTCCCAGGGATGAGATTCCCTGGCAATTAGGAGTTACTAACAAGAACCAATAGCAATGCAACTGGAAAATACCTTGACCAAAAGTTGGAAAATGGAGACAAATGAGTTTATATGACTAAGAGACTTCAAAGGGAGTTGGGAAGTCATTCACAGAGGTTACGCCTATGAACATAATAGCAGGATTTCATTGAAAGACAAGTTAGATACTACCCCAAATAGCAGGGAACTGTGGGCTCTGTAGACATCCAGACACTGTAGTCAGGGGAGATAGGTCAGGAGTTTGGTACCTTGCCATTGGAGTCTAACTTTGGAATTTATGCTCCCCAGTGTGACAGAGTTGGACTCAGTTGTGGTTTCCTTATACATGGCTCTTCTGTCCTTCTATTTGAACCTATAATTAGTACTAAAGTTGGTATGTGTACATCCAAGACATGTTAATCTTTGGGTTCTCCATGTGACAGCTGGGCCCTGTATATCAACAAAGTGGCATCACCTAGTCTCCAGTTCATTGGTATCTCCCAGGACAAGTAACAAGGAGGTGACGATGGACAACTACCATACCCAGGAACTGAGAGATTCTAATTCTGTAAGCAAGAGAGTCCATCTTTTGGCTACATGGAATCGAAGCTCCCTCTCAGTTAAGGTGGGGTGGACATGACCATCCCAAAATCCTCAGGATTGGGAATGAACTATGGACAAAAGTAGTCTTATTGGTATTCTACTATAGATATATTGTGATTCTAGCAATGGATGGAATTATATTATTGATATGGAGGCATTGGCCACTGGAGGTTCTAAGGGCAGGGAAAGGGAAAAATAGGTGTAATCTATGGTTATTCTGGGGATGAGTGAATTATCTTGAATGATTTTGCAACAACAGATGCAGGCCATTATATAACTTGACTTAACCTACAGAATTGGGTGGGAGAGAGGGTAGTTGACAGCGCCTGTCAGATGGGGAGGCCTGGGTGGAGAGAAGAGATAAATACTGCTTAATCCCCAGCCCACACTCAAGGGAGTGACTCTCCTGGGAGGGTTGGAGCTACACACAGGGTTTGGAAAATTACCATGGATCCACCAGTCACAGCAAATTCCAGAATTCTTCCAGGAACCCAGCAGCACCTGACAACTTGAAAAGATATTCAGTGAGTTTCTCTTATTAAGCTTTAGAAGTTAACATTTTCTTTTCTTCATTACATTCAAATGATCTTCCTTCTTGCATTCTTTTTAAAATTTTTATTGATGATCATATGAAATATAGCAAAATATTTCATTCCTATCTGAAAGATTTGCAAACTTTAAGAGTTTATTCTCCCCTTCCCTCAGTATCCAACAATATGAATCATGACTTTTCACCCCTATTTTACAGTGTTGTATTTGTCTTTCAACACCTTGATGTGCACTTCTCTTTTTTCTCTCCTATTATGAACATCCTGCATCAGTGTGATACTTTTGTTACAAGTAATGAACCAATCATACAGAATCATATCAGTGCCCTAAAATCACCCTGTGCTCCACCTACTAAGACCCTGGCAATAAAGGATGAGTTATAATTTTTTTCATGGTTGAAAAGCAGCTCAAAAAGAAGTCTAATATTTTGGGACATGTGAAAATTATGCAAATGCAAATTTCAGTTTCAATAGTTAATTTTATATTTTAAAAAATGATCCTTAACATACTGAAAGAGATAAAGCAAAACACAGAGGAAGAACTAAATGATATAAAGAAAACAAGGAATGAGCAATATGGGAATATCTTTTTGAGATTTCACAAACAGAAATATTGGTCTTGATGAACTCATGTATGTCACTAGAAGTAAAGCTAGAGGACAAAATATGGGACTGTATAACATAGTGAAGTCTGTAGTGGAGGGTGACTATGGTTAATAAGACAAAGAAAAGAATGTTCTTCCATGAACTAGAACAAATATTTATCAATATTAAAGGCTTAATAATAGGGTAGTATATGGGAAGAATAAAACAACCAGTGAAAACTATGGATGATAGTTTAACAGTAAGAATGTAATATTCTTTCATCCCTTGAAACAAAGGTACCATACCAATGCTAAGTGTCAATAATAAAGAAATATAAAGGCTATAAGATTTTTTGTTTTGAATGCAGAGAATGTTCTCAGATTGACTGTGGAGATTAATGCACAACTCTATGACTAAACTGAGAGCCATATACTTTGAACGGACTTTATAGTATGTGACTAAAACTGTCCTTGAAAAATAAAAAAATAAAAAAAATCATGGCTACAAGATAAATGATGTAATAAATGTGAAAAGTTTGGAGTTTCTCCAAAGAAGTCTATTATAGAAAGTCAAAGTATAGTTTGATCATCATTTTGATGGTTTTCAAGTTTCCTATGACAAAATTCTGGTTGAAATGTTAAATGAACTGATTTCTTTTAAAGGACATAGATTAATGGTTATTATATTTAAATAAAGAATATTTATTCATATTTCTTTTATCTTTATAGTGTATATACTGATTTTGATTTGGTCTGCTCTCTGAGCATTATAATGGACCTATGATATCAGTTGTTAATTAATTGAGGAAGCTGGGGCCTGGTAATTGGTGATGGAGCTTTTCACCTCTAAGTCATGGAATCAGATGTAGCCCAAGTGTTAGTAAGCAAGAATGATTACAATGGTGGCTCTTGGTAGTATCTGTGAAATATATTTAGGTCACGTGGAAGTATGTTGGGTTAATTGCTGACAGAACATGGGCTCATATCTATAGTCGCTATTGCATTTCTATGGGTAGATGGAAACAGATGTAAGGCCCAGGAACTGATAAAGCCAAGAGACATCTCTTTATTATTGCAGAAAGGTCTGTTCTGCTCTGAGACTTTCCTAGGTATTTCAATCAGTTCAACTAGTTTACTTAAGGTTTCAGTAAGATGAGAACTGTGAATGTATTGATGAATGGACTAGACACCAAATCTGAACAGGCCTGGGCAAGGGGCTTAACTTATTGACTTTTCCTTATAATAGTGTCTCTGTGCTGCTCATCAAGCTGTTCTCTGTTCACTGTTTGCAAAACATTGCTGAGTAGATAGCAGGGTTATTACTAGCACTAACCCATATTTCTCTGCATTTTCACATAGGCTTTAATATTAAGAGATAACTATTTGCAGGATGGAAAACTATTGCCAAAGATATTTTCCACTTTTTTTTTTTTTAATTCAGGAGCTTCTATTGAATATAATGTTTTCAAGTTAATATTCCTTTTCTTTTTATAAACTTCTTGCTAACACTATTTGTTGCAAGAAAAATTTGGATCTGCTCTTAATGTGTGATAAAATTGATACTTGCAATCTTACTAAACAAGTAAGCATCAAAATCATTTTATTTCTAGAGGGAAGCAACTTAGATTAGTGCTTTGTGTGCAGTTAAAGAATCATTTTTTAAACCATTCTCATCTATAATGATCAATAAATTTGTGAAATATAATGAAATTTAAATGCATGAAAAATAAACAAGCACCAAAAAAAAAAAAAAAACAAACTAGAATCTAAGAGACCTGTGGAACACCACAAAGTGTAACAATATATGCATTATGGGAGCCACAGAAGAGAAGAAGGAGAGAAAGGGGAAGAAGGATTATTAAAAGAAAGAAAGCAGAAAACTTCCCAAATTTATTGAAATACATGAATATGCACATTCAAGAGGTGCCCCCCCCCCAAAAAAAAAAAAAAAAAAAAAACCAAACAGTATAAACTTTAAGAGACCATGCCCAGGAAGAAAAGAGATTCTCAAAAGCTACAAGAGAAAATCAATGTGTTATATATGGGGAGTCCCAATAAGCATAAGAGCTGATTTCTCAACAAAAACCATTGAGGAAAGAACACAGCAGTATTAAATATTTAAAGTGATGAAAGAAAACAATTGCCAAACAACAATTTTATATCCAGCCAGGCTGTCTTTCAAAAATAAAGGACAGATTAAGTATTCTCCGATAAACAAAAGCTGAGGGAGTTCATTAACACTAGATCTACCCTATGAGCAATGCTAATGGCAGTTCTTCATAATGAAAGGAAAGGATATTAGACAGTTGGTAGAAGTGGCATAAAGAAATAAAGGCTTCTGTTAACATGTGGGTAACATTAATGCAAGTAAGTTTGCATCATATTTTTTGGTATGTGACTCCACTTTTTACTTTTTACAGGTTCTAAAATGCAAAATGCATAAAAATCAATGAAAAATCTATGGTTTGGAAGTTGCAATATATAAGGATAAAATTTGTTACAAGTAAAATAAAAGGTGGGGAGATAGAAGGATATAGGATCAGTGTATGTCCATGCTATTAAAGTGAAGTTCATATGAAATCAAACATGACTGTCATAGATGTGGGGTGTTAAATTTTAACCCCATGGTAACCTCAAAGAAAATATATTAAAAATATATACAAAGGAAAGGATAAGGGACTCAAAACAGTACACTGAAAAAATTAAATATGAAAGTAGGCATTAATGGAAGACTTGAAGGACAAAAATGGCATAAATCCTACAGCCCATGTAGCAAAATAGCAGAAGAAAGTCCTGTATTATGAGTTGTGACTTTAAATGTATTTATTTAGCTTTCCAGCAGAAAGGCAGAGTTTGCCAGCTTGGAGAAATAGAAAAAAGAAAAAAAAAGCATATTCCAAGCATTTGCTGTTTACAAGAGACTCACCTTGTATTCAAAGATGCAAGTAAGCTGAAAGTGAAATAATGGAAAAATATCCTATGCAGATAGTAAACAAAAGACAGCTGGGTTACCTATACTGCTAGATAAAACAGACTTTATCTCAAAAATTGTTATAAGGGAAAAAGAATGTCATAATATACTGATAAAGATGTCAGTTCAAAAAGAAGACATCACAATTATAAACATATATGCATGTGATGGCAGGGCCCCAAAATAAATGAAGTATATATTGACATATTTGAAACAAATTATAGATGCTTCTAGAAAAATAGTATAAGAATTCAATATACCACTTAAACAATGGCTAGTACAATTTAGAAGACCAAAAAGGAAAAAAAAAAAGATTAATACTCTAAACAATCTACACCTAATAAATATATAGAGAACATTTCATGCAACAGCAGCAAATTACACATTATTCTCTAGTACACATGGATCATTCTCTAGGATAGATCACATGTTAGGTCACAAAACAAATATCAATAAATTTTAAAATGTTTAACTCATACAATGTATCTTCTCCAACAAAAATGGAAGGAAGCAAGGAATCAATGACAGAGGGAAAATTGGAAAATTCACAAATATGTGTAAATGCACTCTTAAGGAACCAGTGGGTCAAAGAAGAAATCAAATAAAAATTAGGAAATAACTTCATACAAATGAAAAAAACACACCACATATCTAAATCCATGGGAGTCAGCAAGGGCTGTACTGAGAGGGACTTAGAGCATTTAATGCTTACTTTTAAAATGATCTCAAATCAGAGATCTAATTTCAAAATTGGAGCATGTAGAAAAAGGAGAGAAAACTAAATCCTAAGCAAGCAGAAGGAAGGAAATAACAAAGACTGGAATAGAGATAAATGAAATAAAGATTTGAAAAATAGAGAGACTCCACAAAACTAAAATTCTTTAAAAAACAAATCTTTATACTAGACTGACAAAAACAGAGAACACAAATAACTACAGTGAGAAATGGCTGGGGATATTACTACCAACCCTAGAGAAATAAAAAGGATTATAAAAGGATACTATGAACAAATGTACACCACAAAATCAGATAAAATAAATGAAATGGATAAATTCCTAGAAACAGGCATTTACCTACACTGACTCAAGAAAATATAGAAGATATCAAAAGACCACTAACTAGTAAATAGATTGAATCACTAATCACAAACTTACCAAAATCCATAGTTAGTAGTAATCTTTTGATGATGTTCTTTCATAATCTGTAACAATGTTGTACAACAATAAAGGTGATGGTGGAGGAATGATATCTGGAAATTCTGCACATTATGCAGGACTACTTGTAAGCTCAAAACTACTCTAATAAAAATATATATATTAAAAAAAAAAAAAGAAAGGGAAAAAAAAAAAAAAAGAAGAAAGAATTAAAGAAAAATAAAAGCTGCCTACAAAGAAAAGCCCAGGAGAAGCTTTTTACACTATTAATGAGTAATGCGAAGAGAAATCAAGATGTCAAGTCTACCCAAAGCAGTTTACAGATTCAGTGCAACTCCAATGAAAAGTCTAACAGGCTTCACTACAGACATGGAAAAGCCAAATCTCAAATTTCTATGGAGAGTTAAGAGGCCCTGAATAGCCAAAACCATATTAAAATACAAGAATGAAGTTGGAGGACACACACTTCCCATTTTTAAAACTTATTACAAAGCTACAGGAATCACAGCAGCATGGTACTGGCACAAGGACAGCCAAAAGCCAAATAGACCAATGGATTCTATTGGGAGTTCAAAAATAAATCTTCCCATTCTGGCCAATTAATATTTGATAAGGGTATCAAGTCCACTAAATTGGGAAATAAAAGTCACCTCAGCAAATATGGGTGGGAAATCTGGATATCTCTATGCAAAAGAATGAAGGTGGAACCCTTTCATTTGAACCTATAATTAGCAATATACTAGTTAAATATATGCCCCAGAGACTTAAATCTCCAGTCTCTTCATATGCCAGTTGGGTCCTGAATGATAGCAGAGTTACAACAACTACTCTCCAGTTGATTGGACTCTCCCAGGACAACTAACAAAAGAATCATGATGGAAAACACCCATCCAAAAAAACAGATGATCTACAACTGCAAGCAAGACAGGTCCATCCATCTGCCACATGGGATCTAGGCACCTCTTACTCAGAAAAAGAGTAGGTATCACCATCCTAAAACCCTCAAGATTGAGGAATGAACAAACATAAGGGGAGAATGCAACTATGAACTAATGTAGATATTATTATTCTAGCAATGAAAGAACTTGTAACATTGATATAAAGGCAGTGGCCACCAGAGTTTCTGAGGGGAGGGAGTGGATGGAACATGGAGCATGGGGCAATTTTGGGACATTGGAATTGTCATGCATGACATTGCAATGACAGATATAAACCATTATGCATTTTGTCAAAGCCTATGATATTGGGTGGTGCAAAGGGTAAACTACAATGTAAACTATAGACCATGGTTAATAGTAATGTTTCAATATGTGTTCATCCATTTTAAGAAATGGACCACACTAATGAAAGATGCTGTTAATGGAGAAAAGTATGGGAGGGGGAGGAGGTGAGGTGTATGAGAATCCCTATATTTTCTATGTAACATTTATGTAATCAAAACCTTCCTTAATAAAATGAAAAAATATATAAATAAAATAAAATAGAACGATGGTGGACTCCGACTTATCCCATATACAATTTAACTCAAAATGGATAAAAGACCTATATTAAAGAGCCAAAACTGTAAAACTCCTAGAAATAAAACATAGGGAAAAAAAAACAAATAATCAAACAAAGAACAAAACAAAATAAAATATAATTAGTGGATTGGGACATTCAAAAAATGGGCAGAAAAGTGAAGGAAATGCCTTTAAAAAATATATATATATATATATATTCATTTTTTTTTCCTTTCTCTTTTCTTTCTTCCATTTTTTCCTTCCCTTTATCACTGTGTTATCGGATGTCTGGTGTGCCATGACACCTTCCTTCTCTCAATCCCCATTGTCTCCCAATTTTTCATTTAATTTTCAAAGAAATTTTAGGTCACAGCAAAGTCAAACACGGAGTGCCGGAGACTCCCAGATACCAAACCCCCCCCCCGTGCCCCGCCGGTGTGTACGCCCCCCCCCTGTGGGTTTTTGGTTGTTAGCATTGTTATAACTGTTATGCAGATAGCAAAATATAGCAACTTGTCCTGAGTACTGTTGTGGCAACGGATGTAGGCCATTTTAAATCAGCACACACCACTCAGAATTGAGTGGGAGAGAGTGTGGTCTACAGTGTGAACTGTGGTCTATGGTTGGTGGCAAGGCTCCAGGATGTGTAAGTTCATTGAGGGTGGTGGGCCACACTTGGGGGAGATGTTTGTGTGGGATGTGGTGGGAGGTGTGGGAGGTGGGCAACATGGGAATCCTGGTGGGTTCAGTGTAATATTTTGGGTAATCTAAGCACCTCTTAAAATATATGTGTATATATATATATATATATATATATATATATATATATATATATATAACATTTTTGTAAGCAAATACACATATATGCATATATATGCATATATCATTTTGTAAATGTTTGTATGTATTGTGAGAAATTTGATTTTTACCCATAATAAAAAACAAAACAAACAAACAAACAAAAAACATAGGGAAGCATATTCAGGACCTTGTCTTAGGCAATAGTTTCTTAAACTTTACACCAAAAGCATGAACAATAAATAAAACATAGATGTATGCATCTTCATCAAAGTTTAAAAATCTGTGCATCAAAGGACTTCATCATGAAAGTAAAAAGACAATATAAAGAATGAGGGAACATGTTCAGAAATCATATATCCAGTAAAGGTTGAACATCCAGTATATATAAAGAAATCCCAATAATTAACAAAATAAAGACAAACAACAGAGTTTTAAAATGTGCAAAACGTTGGAATAGACATCTCTCCAAAGAAGATACAGAAATGGCCAAAAGCACATGCAAAGATGCTCAACATCATTAGCAATTAGGAAAATCAAATCAAAACCACAGTGAGATACCATTTCACACCCCCTGAATGGCTACTATTTAAGAAAAATGGAAAATTACAAGTTTTGGAGAGGATGTGGAGAAATAGAAACACTCATTCATTGCTGGTAGAAATGTGATGCAGGCTATGGAAAACAGGTTGGCGGTTCCTCTGTAAGGAAAGTGTAAAATTATAATATGGCCCAACAATCCCAACTTTTCTTGTCTTTTTTTTTTTTTTTTTAGATTTCTTTCTTTCTTTCCTTTTCCCCAACCCCCCAACCACAAACCCCCACCCTCGGCCTGAGATCGCTGTCTGCTCTCTGTGTGTTCCTCTGTGTCCCCTTGTCTTCTCTTAAGGCAGCACTGGGAACCGATCCTGTGAGATTATGGAGTGGAGGGAGGTTGCTCAATCTCCCGCACCACCCCAGCTCTCTATTCTGCTGTGTGTCCCATTGTCTTGCCTCTGTGTCTCCTTTTGTTGCACCATCCTGCTGCATCAGCTTTCAATGCCGGCCAGCACTCCATGTGGGCCTGCTCTCCACCTGGGCCAGCTTGCTTTTCACGAAGAGGCCCCAGGAAACAAAACTTTGACCTCCCATATAGTAGATGGGAGCCCAATTCCTTGAGCCTCTTCCACATCCCATGTATCTGTCTTAGTTTGTCAAAGGCTGCCAATGCAAAATTACCTGAAATGTGGTGGCTTTTATAACAGGAATTTTATTTGTGATAAATCTTACTGTTCTCAGGCCATGAAATGTCCAAATCAAGGCATCATCAGAGATGCTTTTTCAAGATCCTGGCATCTTGCCACATGGTGAGGCAAAATGGCAGCCAATCTTGCCAAGGTCCCTGCCTTCCCTTCAAGGCACACTGTGTCCTGGAACTCAGCTGTGGGTAGTGAGCCATTTGACTTGACTCTTTACAGGCCTCCTCTCCCAGCCTCAGCTGCTCCAGTTTCTCCCTAAACCCAGCTGTGGGCAATTAGGTATATGGCTCCTCCCTTCAGCTTTGGGCTTCTTTGTGGGCCTAGACTCTTGGGGACTTAGTGTCTCAGCTTCAGTTGCTAGTGACCCTTGAATCTTCTCTTTCACATAGCCAGGTCAAAATGGCAGAGCTCCCTTTTCTGTGTGTCTTCTTTCTCTCTGCCTCCATTTATATAAGTCTCCACTAACAGGGTAGAGACCTAACCTGAGTCACACCTCACTGACATCATCCAATCAAAACCAATCTAAGTTGGGATTGGATATAGCTCAAGTGGTTGAGTGCCTGCCTCCCAAGTATGAGGTACTGGGCTATAATCCCTGATACCTCTTAAAAAAAAAACAACTAAGTAATTGATCTAATCAAATTCCCTTAACCAAAGGTAAAGCAATCAAAGGATCTCACACCCACAGGAATGGATTAGTTCAAAAATATAATCTATTCTGGATGGGATCCATCAAATTCAAACTGAAACTGTCACAATACCAAAAAGAATTGAAACCAGAGACTCAAAGTGATATTTACAGATATTTTCACCAATAATTATCGCAACATTATTCTTGCCAAAAAATGGAAGAACACATGAATGGATAAACAAAGTGGAGTGGAATATTCTTCATCTGTGAAGAGGAATGAAGTTCTGATAACATGAGACAACATGATGAACCTTGAAATAAGCCAGACACAAAAGGACATATGTATGATCTCAATGATATGAAATAATTAGAATAAGCAAACTCATAGAAACTAGAATATAGGTTACAGATGCCAGGGCAGTGATAAGGAAGTGGGACTTAATGTTTAATTGCACAGATCATCAATGTGATTATATCCCTCAAAGGTGACTGACTGCTCCTCTCAAATGACTCTGCTCTATACAACCATCTTTTTTTTCTTTTTTTAAAAGAAGTTTTAGATTACATAAATGTTACATCAAAAATATAGGGGGTTAAAATATAGGGAATTTTCACATACTCCACTCCCTCCTTGCCCCGCACTTCCCTCCATTAACATCTTTCATTGGTGTCACAACAATCTCCTTTCCTTTTTTAAAGATTTATTTCTTTATCTACTTTTTATCCATTTTTAGCCCCCTCCCCTCCCCCCCCCCTTTTTTTGGCTGATTTTTATGTCCATTCACTGGGCAATTCTCTGTGTCTGTTTCCTGCACCCTCTTCTCATCCTTCTCCTCCTGTCTTCACCACGATTGGATCCTGAGAACCTCTGAGAAAAAGAGAAGTCCTATCGCCTAGACTCATTAGTTTCGGTCTTTCGCAAGGCTCACTCTCCTGTTACATCATCATCTTGCTGGATGTCTCCAAGGGCCTGGCGGCTCAAGGGCTCGCAGGTCCTAGTGGCCCATGTGCCCTCTATATTTTTCTTTATTTTTAATGTGCAGGGGAAGGAACCCAGGTCGTTCCATATGGGAGACCATTTCTGCCACATCTGCCCTGACAACCATCTTTTTTTACATATACGGGTTACCTCTTCCTACCATTGCCTCTGAGTCTAGTGCCAATAACAGTTCCACTGTTACTAGCCCAAAATTGCTGCACCAGATCCCTTGAGGTTCCCTTACAACACCAACCCAACCCTTTGTAATCAGTCCCTTTGAAAATAAACCTTCTTCAAATTTTCTTAATTTGAGTGTACCATCTGTTTTCCTTAGGACTTTAATAAAATATATGATACTGGATTAAGTTGCTTAATTTTCATGAGTTTGTTTTCTATTATAAATGAAAATAATTTAACAATTACTCTTCAGATTATTCTGATGATGAAAAGTAATGCTTTTTAAATAGAGTCCTTGAATGAGAAGAAATAAAAAATATAATCATTATGTTTATTTGCGTTGTAAGGATTCAGTTCACTGTATGCAATAGAAAACCCAACTAGAAGTGACATAATTAAAGTGATGCTTAACAACCATTAAAAGAAATACAAAACCTCCTTTCAGATTTATTTTGTTGGTTTATTTTGTGTTTCCTTTTCATCCTCTTTTGGGGTATTCAGGTTGGACCAGTCTCAGAGGCAAGACACAGGTTCCTCTCTCCTTTTTAATACCAAGAACACAGTGGCTCAGCCCCTGAGCAGCTAGAATGAAATAAATTGAAAAGAACAAAATAAATTTTTAAAAATTTTTGAACAGAAAAAAAACGAATAAAAAACACAGCAAATTTCTTTTGTTGTGATGAAATTTTCTTGATGAAATTTAAAAATAAAAGTTTTCTTGTATTAGAAAGAAAAATGAAAAGAAATACAAAACAGGATGTTTCCAGGGGTGGTTAATTCAGGTGCTTGACACTATCATCTAAGAGAGAAGTTTGTTGTGTATTCTCAACCCTAAAAGGCATGCAACCTGATATCTGAACAAAATCCGGAAGAAAAGGCAAGAATAGTCATTAGGGAACCAACTGTATCGACACTATTATTAAAGCACATGGTAGTGAGAGGGCTTCTTGACATCTCTGTCAAGTCCTGACCTCTCTCTCATCACATCAATATGGTTGGGACTCAGAGTCTAGCATTGTTGGAGTGAATAGAACACAGGCTGAATGAAAAGGAAAAATACCTTCAGAAAAACCAGTAAATGAAGAAGTGCTGCTATATCTGGATTGATGGTTAGGCTCATGTGTCAACTTGGCCAGATAGTGGTGCCCAGTTGTCTGGCCAAGCAAGCAGTGGCCTAATTGTTACTATGACAACATTTCATAGACTTGAATTACCAGTAAGTTATTGTATCTATGGCTATATTCATCTACAATCACCTGAAATTGGCTTCAACAATGAGAGATGGCTCAACAAACAATTGAAGGCTTTAAAAGGAGCAATGATGGTTTCAGCAATCAGAAGAGAAAATTTTCGTCTCTACTACACCCAGCCAATTTCTCCCCAGGAACTCATTGTAAATCTTCACTGGCATTCCCAACGTGCAGCGTGCCCCACAGAATCTGGATTTGTGCATCTCCACAATCATGTGAGACAATTTTACAAAAAGCTTATAATATTTACAAGTGTCTCTTGTCAGTTCTGTTTACCTAGAGAACCCTGACTAATACTCTTGGTAACAATGATAAGCCCAGTTGTAGAAGGTATCCCATAACTTTGACAACAGCTTCTACTTCAGCCCCAACCTGATATATCCTGTAGCCTATTCCCCACTGAAAAAGACAGTATCTGTCAAGGGGCTGGAGTTGCCAACATTAGAAAATAACTCTGGCTAACCTAACCAAAACAAGCGGGCTTTCAAGGGAAAGATATAAGGCAACTCAAAATCAGTGGGTGTGCTAGTAAATCTGTCTATAGAAACAGAGATGACCCAAGATAGATTAACTACAAAGAGTCCTGCCCTGGGAAGTCTGCCACAGAAAGGTCCACCACTGTGGCTAGTACTACTGCCACTAATCATTATCATCACTGTCACTCATTGCAACATTTAACCTTTGAATTTTTGCAGCAGTGCCTCCAGATTTAAGACCCAAATGGGCATATCTAAGTGAACAAGCCTATTTCATTTGCATATACCCAAATGGCCTAGGCATATGGAAAGAAAACCAGGCCCCTCTGAGCTTCCATTGGCTCCCTTGTAAACCACAATGGTGTAATCTATTCTAAAAGTATATCCAACTCTATTACTTCCCTGTAGGAGATCCTTCCTGGGACACACAGCACCCACGATCCAGCTCCTACTAACCTCATCTGGTTTAAGAGTAAGAGATATCCCTCCCTCATTTAACCCTAGCTGCATGCTTTCTACCATGCCCCACAAGCTCTCTCCCACAGCAGCACTTGCACTGTTACTTCTATCAAGATTCTTGCCCAACCCCTGCTGCTCATCAGCTAACACTTAGTCAACCTTTAGGACTCCATCAAAATGTTACATTATCAGGGATTTTTTTTTTTTAATTTTTTTTTTAAAGATTTTATTTATTTATTTATTCATTTATCCCCCCCTTGCTGCTTGTGCTCGCTGGGTCAGCTAACCACGCCATGCAGGCGGGCTTGCCTTCACCAGGAGGTCCCGGGAATCGAACCCGGGGCCTCCCATATGGTAAACGGGAGCCCTACTGATTGAGCCACAGCCGCTTCCCACATTATCAGGGAATTTTACCACATCTTCATGACTGAGCTAGTATTCAACTGTTTTCCAGTAATCTTTAGTTCTCATGTCTATCACTTTAATATTAATTCCATCCAGTCTGTTTCCCACACATTAGCCAGTTTCTCGCTCTACTCAGTGGGTTTCAGTTAGACACAAATTACTAGAAAGAGACTGCAGAACTTGAAGATAATTTAGCTGGTACATACAGAACGCATTTTTCATCCAAACACTTCACCAGAGCCCCCAAGTTCAGGCTATTACCAGAGTGGAAAATTTCAGTTTGAACCTGAAGCTCTTGAATTATATATAACACAGAACTCTCAAAGTGAAATGCTTGACCAGAATCCTGCACCCCAACATCACAAAGACAGGTGAACTATTTCTATATTTACAGAAAGGAAGTTCAAGCAGTGGAAGTTCAACATTAAGTAATGTTGTTTAAGGATTAAACTCTTTATTTACTAATCTTTTCCATTTTGGTGCTTCATTACAAATTTAAGCTGCAGAACATAATCTATGAGATAAAGTGGGTGTTTTAAATAAAGTTGAGGACTGAATTAAACATGTCAAATGATAAATGGAGAATTTAGGACCATGGATTTTGTGGTCTCTGTAACTTACAAGAGTTAAACCCTCATCTCCTGGTATGACACTTTCTTCTGCCCCTCTAGATTGTAAAGTCCTGCAACCATGTTGTACTGAACATGAGCACCTCCAAACTGCCCATTATAAATGGAGAATTTTACAAGAAAAGTGTTTTGTGTTCAAGAACAGACAGCTTACATTAATAAGTAGAGGTGGAGCCAATGGCCACTTGACAGTTTTTGGGTAGGGAGCGGATGAGCAGTTGAAATACAGGGGCTTCTTTGGGAGTTGGAGGTTGTCCTGGGTACTGTTGTGGCAATGGATGTAGGCCATTTTAAATCAGCACACACCACTCAGAACTGAGTGGGAGAGAGTGTGGTCTACAGTGTGATCTGTGGTCTATGGTTGGTGGCAAGGCTCCAGGATGTGTAAGTTCATTGGGGTTGGTGGGCCACACTGTGGGAGATGTTTGTGTGGGATATGGTGGGAGGTGTGGGAGGTGGGCGGCGTGGGAACCCCAGTGGGTTCCGTGTAGTGTTTTGGGTAATCTGAGCACCTCTTAAAATATATGTGTATATATATATATAAATAGCATTTTTGTAAGCAAAAAAAAAAAAAAAAAAAAAAAAAAGAACAGACAGCTTACCTTGGCTTTTCCAGTGTTTATTTATCCAAACTGTACTGTATGGGCTGTCCATGATTATTGAAATTTATCTCAAAATTAAGTTTTCTTACCCATATCCCAAACAAAATCAGCTTCCTGCATCAGTGATTCTAACAATTTTTTCAGTGTAACTCACAGATTGGCAATAAGAAACCAGCTACAATCAATAGAATGTGAATTCACTCAGCATGGCACTCCTTTGATGACCTCAAGCTTCCTAGAATGCATAGAATCATGTAGCGAGCATCTTACCAAAATATTTATGTATGTACTAGAACAAAAGAGTTCACACAATTTAATGTCTTATTTTTTCTATTCTCAATTAAGTTTGTAGAGCAGACAGAATGCAAAGTTAAGCCACTACTAAAGAAAAATAAAAAGAAAATGTGGAAGAAATATTACTCATTCTGTCCAAATCTCTCTTCTAAAAACCAGAACCCTTAACTTTCAGTCTAGATGTGGCAAGAAAGTTTCCGGGCCCTCTGTATCTGAAGACCCTGAGCAGTTGGGTTTGTTTGCTGCTTTAATGTGTACTAGTTAGGCAATGTCTGGATAGCTATTTTTCAAAGAACTGTAATGTCGGGCAGGAGAGACCTCAGTAATCAGCCCCGTGTCTGAAGCCTTCTGAAACTTTACTTAAGGCCTTCTGTTTGTAGTGGTTCTGAGCACTATCCAAGAAACGAGCCTCCTAGACCTTGGAGGATCAGAAACCAGCAACATAATATACTCACTTGGGTTAACGGACTCCAAAGCAAGAAATAGAGAGAGGGAAATGGGTAATTCCAACATGTAGACATTTGAGTCAGTGAAATTAATTGGAAAATAAATGTTTGTCTGGTTTGAAATGAAAATACAATGAGCCCGCATCCACTGGTCATCATGTAAATCCATGCTTATTCTACAAGTTAAATATGTCACTTGAGTCAGGGGAGTAGTGAACAATCCTACATGTGGTACACAGTTTGAAGTCAGTGCAATAGTCACCTTCTTGCTCACTATAACAAAATTGTGATGGTCAATTCTACTGTGACTTTCAGGGGTTTTACAAAGGTAAAATCTGTTGGCAACTATAAACAGGTGTGACTTATTCTCACCAACACAGATCTCTCTAAATACGAACATTTTTAAATAAGAAAAGATATGCAGTTCTTCAAAAGTTATGCTTTCCTTTTCTGATGTTATTTCATCTACCTTGACAGATATATAAATTTCCTTAGGTTCTTTACTTTTCATGTAGCTTTCTCCTCCAACACTCTTTAGGACCATGAGGAAAAAGGCTATGTAAATTTGATTCATACCCGCCCCACACTCTTCCATACTGTCTCTAAGTGACCACAAAATTTAATTTCACCTCTGGGAAGAAGAACTTAAATGGCTCTACCTATTCACCCCATTCCTTACTAAGAAGTAAACTTACAGTGGAAGTCTTTATTCCCACCCCACCCCAAATTCACACAACTGCAAATTCCCATGTGTTTTTAATGAAGCATAATGGTGAAAACAGAGCTCAAGCTTTACAATACAGAAGCATGTAAGCATCATTTAAAAATATTTTGATCATATTCCTTCAAAATGCCCATTTCATAAGTTGATTTCAGCTAAATTAAAGTTGCAGTGCTAAAAAATACATAATTGAGTGTATTAGTTCCCAGTAAAATTAGTGATTGGTTCATGATTTCCAAATGGTAATAGCCAGTACACAAATTGGAGAAGAAACCAATTGGTTAGCTTAAGTTCCAACTAGCTACCTTTTTTGGGGGGGTGGGTGGGCCCTAAGAAAATAATGGGCTCTAAATTTAATACCTTGATGACTCGCATAAATGTAATATGTCTAACTGCACAGAACACACATGCTTCAAAATAGGAAGGCTAACAAAACCTAAAGTTTATATTTCACAACCACTTTTTCTGATTCTCTCCGTGCTGCTAGAATTGAAAATCTTCAGAGTCCACAAATACAGTATTCAGACTTCCTATATCTAGAGTAAAGGAACACAGAGTTGCAAGAGGTCTGGACCCATAATATTTTCTGGTGATAAAGAGGGAATAGATTTCTCTTTGATAGTCTGTGTCAGTTTTCAAACTTAACTGGAATGCGCTTAAGCTCTCCATCATCTCCAAACTTTTTTCTGTAGCATCTAACCTAGGACAAAATAAAACCCCACTCATCTCTCATATACAGCTTATAAATGGCTGCGGAGGATTGGGGGGAAAGGTATTACAAAGGCACCAACCATACTCATTTTGCTCAGCCCAGAAATGGCTGTCTAAATCAGCTTAACAGCAAAGACATGTGCAAACTGTGGGGAGTGAACAATGGCTCTAACTAAAAGACATCTGGGCTGGCTTTTCATGAATGGGAGTATTTCTCAAGATACAAGTGAATTAAGCTCTATAAAAATATAAGGAGCTCTTGTCACTATGAGTAGTATAAGACCTGCCTCTAAGAAGCCAGAAATGCCCACATCCCATAATCTTCACAGATATGGTTAGTATCTCATGCAGAGCTACATGGGAACAGGAATTTTTTTTCTCATAACTACCAACATCTATATCTACACACAAATTCAGACACTCACATGTATATATCCATCTTCAAAAAAGATTTTTCTCCCTGTGACTATAGGATCCTAGAATCCAGTCACCCACAGGCTCAAACACAATTATTATTAACTGTGTAGAGCTAGTCTCAATATACTATATAAAGCTCTTATCTTGTTTCACAAAATGACTGGGCAGGAACAATGAATATGGATAGTCATAGTGGATTAGTTTTTTTCTTATGTCCAATCTTCTCAGCAATATTCTTAAGTCCACAGTCTGGGAGAGGTTCTGTGGGCACAATATGGTGGATGACATGAGGGTCCCAGCTCACTGTGGTAAGGAGGGAGTGATGGAGCAGGGACCAAGGAGAAATCCTCACAAAGTCATTATGGTCTTGGCTTCTAAATCTAGAAGAGAAAAAAAGAGGTTTGGGCATGATAAAGACCAGAGGAAATAACATGTAAAAGATCGGGAGAAGAAAGTGAACCCAACTCATCCGGGGCACATTTTAGGGGTCTTTTATACACACTTCACCAAATGTACAGCCTCATTACTAGCAGAGCAATGTAGCTTTCCACAGAGGAAAGTATCTATCATCCAGTCCAGTCCTCTATTGTTATAGATGAAGAAATGGTGGTTACAGTGAGGTAGTGATATGGGTCAGAATCAGCACCACATCATGGCAAAGATCAAAGTACAAGTCTCTTGCCTTTTATCTTTCACCCTACAGCAAGCTGCATTTGGTGTAAAGGGTTCTTTAAGTGATGAGTAGATTGCCCCTTTGTGGAAGAAAGCAGGAATGCCAGGCTCAGAATTACCACCCACCATCCACATTCCTCCTCCAGCAGGGACAAAGCAGGTTGTGGGTCAGCCCCAGCAACAGGGAGGTGGTCAACAGTCTGCATTGCTTCCATCAGGAGGATATGGAAATTTGCCTTTCAAAAGAGATAAAGCATTCGGTTGAAGATAAGACCCAGCCGCCCACTGCTCCCTTGCCCTGATCCCTGCTTACAGGATTCCATTTCACACTTATACCTCAGAAAGGCCAGAGCCTAGCACAGCAATTGAGCAGTCTTCACTGACAGGCCAAGAAGGGAATACTAGGAGGGGGAAAACAGGGTTGTGTAAGGTAAGGCCCATGGATCCCAAGACAAAACCCTGACTGAGCCCTCCGTGACCCCATACCACACTATAAACCGGCCCAGGGCAGAAGGTGCCCTGATGGCCGCTTTGTAAAGTTAGGGTCTGGCTACCCCTCAAGTCTGCATCACAAGATCCAAGGAAAACTGAGGAAAGAAGGCACAACCAGGGTTGAAAATTATCCTGGCAACTAACCAGCCCATTTCATCCTTCCTTGCAGGTTCAGTAATGACCCTAGAAATATCTAACGGAAATAAAGCTTTTCCAAACACATGGTCCTAAGCCTACAACACTCATTATTTTGGGTATTGAACAGGAATGGGACCACATCTTAGCCATATTCAGAAAGAGACTCACAACCCATGAAGGACTATGTTCTTAAGAGACATTTGTTGTGTACAAGCTGGGCTCTTAGCCTCAACATAGTTGCTACACCTACTCTCCACCTCATAAGACTCAACCAGGACAACTATGTAGAAGGAAGATAATGGACAACTACCATATCAAGGAACCAATATACCTTATAATTGTAATTGAGTACCATCCATCAGCCGTATGGGACTGAAGCACCCCTCTAAATTAGAGGTGGAGTGGGCACCACCATCCGAGAATCCTCAGGATTGAAAATGAACTATGGACCAGAGTGGATTTACTAGTATTCTACTTTACACTGATTGTGATTCTAGGAATGCAAGAAATTTTATCGTTGTGGTGGAGCCAGTCGCCACTGGAGGTTCTGTGGACAGGGAGAGGGAAAACAGGTATATTACAGGAGCATTTTCTGGACCAGGGAATTGTCCTAAATGGCGTTGCGATATATAATACAGGCCATTATATATCTTCCCATAATCTACAGAATTAGTCTGGACAGAGTGTAAACTACAATGTAAACCTTAATCCACGCTTAGTGGCAACGCTCCAAAATGTGTTCATCAATTGCAATGCATGTGGGAAAATGTGGGTGTGTGGGTAGCAGGGCATATGGTAAACCTCTATTTATTTTACATGACATTTGTGTAATCTAAATATCTTTAAAAAAATTATAAACATTAAAAAAAAGAATACTTAAATTAAATAAAATCATCTAAGGTTTTCTGTTTAAGATGATGTATACTTTATGAAATTTAGGTTGATGACAGTGCAATAATGTGAAAGCTATTTTATCAATAAATTGTAAAATGAAAAAAAGTTTTGCTTTTTAAAGTTTTTTATTGGTATACTTCATATAAGTTCAAATAACAATAATAATGGCAAATAGTATAATAATATATAAAAATCACTTATCAAGTCAATATATAAGTAAAAAACATCATCTTTAGAAATGTAGGAAGATCCTTTCCATTTGATTAAAAGTATACTCTTTGAAACTTGGAAGGAATTTTCTCCATGCTGTGAGATAATTCAGAGGCCTAAAGAGAAAGTAAGGGACACATATTCAGGGTTTTCCTGAGAAGGGATACCCTGTTCATTTCAAAGAGGAATTAACCATGGAGAATCTGCCTTCTGTGTCCTGCGTTTAAAGTTGGTGGAAGTCCAGGTCATGTCGTGTTCTTCTGGATTCACTGGCCTCAGTGACACTGAGATGAAGGGCAGAGTAGTTGACACCACCTTGGCAGCCCTGTATGGACAGAAGAGAACAGGACTGTTTAAATCCCCAGCCCATACTCAAGGGAGGGATTCTGCAAGTAGGTTTGGAGCTACACACAGGTTTGGGAAAATTACCTTGGGCTGTGGTAGTTCTGGAACCTAATCAAGTGTCTCCAGATTTTTTCCCATCTTCAGCATTGCGTCCTCTTGTTGAAAGTGTTTGGATCTCTCTTACTGTATTTCACGGACCAAAACAGTTAAATATCCTTTCAGCATTTCTTTCTTTTCATTGGGCTTTCTTTAGGTTTCTATAAGGCTAGGGAATCTTAACCTCTTTTTCTCTTTAGTTTAGGGCTTCCTGCCCTTTCTCTCTTGCTGGTTGTGTAGTAGGAGTCAAGGATGTAGTTGGTGCTGTAAGCTGTGGAGGCTCAAGCTGCCCTCAGTGCTCCCAAGGACCAACTAAGCTTCTCCCAAATTTCTCTTTTGCCAGGGGTAGGGACAGAACCACAGCTGTGTGGAATAATCCAAGTCATGCAGGCCTAGACTGTAGTTGCCCAGAATGACTGATAAAGCTTCACGCCCCTTTCTCCCTGCCTGGGGCAGGGATGGAGCTGCAGGTGTGGGCAGCAATTTGTGCACTGCAGGTCCAAGATGACCACAGTTGTCCCAATAGATTTCCAATTATTCAGTCTGCGTCAGCCAAATGTACCTGCAGTTACCTGAATAGGCTATTGCAGGGCCCACCAGCTTCCTCCCTTTTAGAGGTAGGGCTGAAGCATAGGCTAGGGCTGCAGGCCAATCTGAGTGAAAAAATTGGTCTCTACCGCCACCATGATTTTCAGTCAGCCTGGCTAACCCTCATGCAGGGGTGGAGACAAAATGGCAGCTACCAGTCTCCTTCCGATTTGGACAGGTTCAATATTCATCTGTACTTAGGGTAATATTTTAGGCAGCCCAACTGACTAATCAATAGCTGATATTGGTGGCCAACTGTCACTTCCTCCCCTCTTTTTGGGAAATGGAGCTTCCAATTCCTGCCACAGAATAGCTCCTGAGGTTGCTTGCACCGCCAAAGTAGGATAATGACTGGCCTATGCAGCATGGCCTTTTATTTCTCGGAGAGGATGGCGCAGATCCCCCTAGTTTCCTCCCTGTCCGTGGTGGGCCTGGGGCTTACGCGAGCAGCAATCTGATCTCGATGGAAAGAAGCCGGACCCTACCAGCACTGTGATTCTCATCAGCCCTGCTTCCCCTGTGTCAATGATGGAGTTAAGATGGTGGCTACTGGCCTCTTTCTGACTTGGACAGGTTCACCTTTAGCTGTTCTTAGGATTATAAATATATATATTTGTTTTTTTGTTTGTTTTTTGCACATATAGGGTTTATTTAAAATGTTTTAAGGATAGGATAGAGTTGCATCATAATTAAAAAATTACTTACAGAATTAACAGATTTATATTGTTTACTTCTAAATGCAGAGAACAGGGAACTGTCTACCCATTGTATAAAATTAAATGAAAATTTAAAATGAATTCAAGTTCTAAAGTTGAGGTCATTAACCTAATTTTAAAATGTGAACACGAAGACCGCTGAACTATAACACATTCATTCAAACTGTACTAATGTAAAATACGAAAAGCACAGCATTTCCAAGGAACCACAAGCATTTCAACCATAATTATTTTCTGTTATAATAATTTTTTCTGTTTTGTCTTTGGAGAACTTTCACTTTTTTAAGACAATCAGCTTAAGAATGTTTTTAGGCACGACAATTTGTGACAATGAAAACAGTCTTCTAATGGGTCTATGGATTACAAAAATTCAAGTCCAATGCACTTTGGGGTTTGGCACAATAAACAATAATAGAAATGAAATCTGTTTTTAGAAGTAACTGTGATTTATTTAAAAGAATACACAGGCCCTTCCAATGCTGCATTACATATTCAAGTGGAAAATTACATTCTGTTGGCACTACATTTGCTTCACCAGTGCATTTTTATCCTACAACCACTAAATAGCACAGTAAGCAAATATACAGAAAACAGAAAAAAGAAAAGAAAAGAAAAGATGAAAAACAAAACCTAAATATCTTTAACACACTATTTAGTTACATTGAACATTCTACTTAGAATAGAGCATGCAAAAAAGGATGGTCTGTTTTTCAGATTTTTCTTTGAAGTTTTACATGGCAGCCTGACATCTCTCTCTCTCTCTCTCTCTCTCTCTCTCTCTCTCACATGCACACACACACACGCACACACAAAACAGTAATACTGTAGCAGGTAAATGAGAAAGGTCAATAAATTTTGTACACAGATTGATGTATTATGTTGTCACAAGCCCCTTGATAATTTTGGAAATTAAGGTTGAATTCCTAGAATATGGAACCAACATTCAGATACCAGAAAAATGCAAGTAATGCATGCAGATCTGAAACATGAGCCTGAAATGAAGCCCCAAACAAGGTGCTAGGGAATAGACTTAGCCACAGCATTAATAAATGTGGGTTAAAGCCACCAAAAGAAATAATAGGAAAAAAAAATAAGGAAACAGGCAAAAACCCTTCCCCTTTCCCTTGACCTAAAAGCAATAAATGGAACAATTATTAAAATAATCAAGTCACATTCTTCTACAGATTGGTAGATTATGTGGTGTATAAAGTTCCTTAAGTTGCTTGCAGAAAAACCACAATGCAAGTCATTAAGTAATGCGAAAACTATTTCAGTTGACCCAACCCTCAGGATACTTCAAGATGAACTTTATTTTTCAGCCCAAATTCACTGTACCATGTTATGCATATTTTTTATGTGTACTAGATACACCCACTCACTGTGTGCCAAAAATATCAGCTTGGGCTCATGGAGTCAGGCTCAGACTTTGGATTTACATGCAGGACTCCGAAGAGTCCATAGAAAATACACAATAGATATACAGGATGAAACTTGTTCAAACACTCAAGAAACATTTATGCCTTGGGTTCTCAGTGCTTTCACACTTCATTGAGAAGCTTGCCTTTGTTTTTCTGAGGTGAAAACTGTGCACAATGCAACTGTAGTCATGGGCAGAGAATTGAGATACTGTATTTACATAGTGAGTAGTTCTTACCATCCAACAATGTGATGAGGCACAAACCTTAAGGCTAAAATGGGAATCGAACAAAACATGGGGAGGAAGGCCTTTAAACTACTGAATCTCTAACTTCAAGACCATTCACAGTAAAAAAGTCACCTAGACCTCTGGTGCAAAGCTTCTGGTGAAGTAGAGCATGTATGTCTAGCCTTCTGCCTACTAAATACACAAGATCAATTCTCTGGTCTCATAAATTGCTCCATGAGACTGGTTTCATGTACTGCTTCATTCCTTGCTTTCAAACCAACAAGGTTCATCCAAAACAAAGAGATATGTGGAGATTAAGTTGCTAAACCTATCACTTTTGCAGTTCTATTTTGGTTTACAACTACCATGCAGGAATAAACCATGAAAGGGTTCTGTGGCTAAAGGCTGCTATTATTTACACCCACAAGCTAACATGGATGACTGAACCATATAGGGTGAAATACCACTGACATGCAAAATCCTAGAGTCCACTGAATGGAATCCACATTAACAGCATACCTGAAGCAAGAACATACAACACCACAAAAGGCTTCAAAATATTTAAGCTGTTATTTGTCTAGACATTCTTTGTGGGGAAATGTCAGGGGTAAAATACCTTCCAACCATAACCATATAGCAGTAAAAATAATGACGACGACAACAATAACAACAACAGGAAACAGCAATGAATCCCAAGAGAACTTGTTAGAAGACAATGCCATACTTAAAACTTAACATTTCTAATAAAAAAGCAATGTGTTCTCCTAGAAACTTAAAACACATACACACAAATCACTGATGTACTGTTGCCTTTTAAATTCATGAACCAGGTTACTAATTTGTACAAATTAAAAGACCAAATGTAACATCTAAAATGTACTTGCATTATACAATGTGGACCAAGTACCTGGATTTTGCTAAAAAGTATTAATGATTTTAAATGTTTTAACAAAAAGTACAAAGCTTAGAATTAAAGGCAGCCTTTAACCAGAGTTCTAGCCAGTTTGTACAAATTGTACTGTGGGTCTTAACTGTTCAGTTGTTTTTCATGTTTTGACTTTTAAAGAGACTTAACTCCAAATTTAAAATGTACACTCAAATTTTTACTTTCAAAGCAGATTGAACATTCCTACATGCATTCTGTGCCCAAACTTAATTTAAAATAAACAATATAATAGAATAAATATGATTAATTTGGGTCAAGCACTCCTGTTAAATTGGCAAAAATTATTTAAAACCTATCCCAAACCACAAAGAAAGGACTGCCAACAGTGTGTATGTGCATACATATATCTATGTGTATACATATAGCAAATATGTAAACACATAGACATATAGATAGGTAGACATAAGCTGTTATCTCAAAAAGGCAGTAACAGAAATACCAAACTATGCTTGCATTGTGGCATCAGTATAAAAGAGTGTTATGGTGAAGGAGAAATGATTACATTCTATTATAGTTTTAGATGACTATGATACTAGCTTAACTTTTACCAAATGTATCTGTAACTCCCTCTGAAACAAATGGGCTTCTTTTAAGAAGAAGGGGCTCCTTAAAATGCTTTGTGTTCACATATAACTGTACTATTCAGAACAAAACAGTTTTGCTGGCAGAGATTGTGGGTTTGCAGGGACATTTTATTAAACTGGAAAGCAATCAAGTCTTTATATCTACAAATTATATATTTAATAGTTCTACGAATTTGGCAAAGTTCATGATGACAGCTAGGAGATTTTCACCAAATCATAGACATAAATTTTGAAATCATCATCAAACCTGATGAAATAGACAGATGGTTTGGCTTCTACTTAATGAACAATCATGCCTGTCCATTTCGAGCCATCTTCTTTGGCATATTCCACATGTTTCCCTGCCAGGCTGTCCACAACTTCTCCTGATTCCCTTTCTGTTGGAGGAGAATCATTAGAAACAGGCGAAATAAGAAGGTCCCCTACTTTATAGTCATCTAAGAGCTGGAAGATATATAAGACAGGATCTTTCTCATAGGTAATGTAAAACCATGTGTTCATTATAGGCACGCATGCTAAGACCATTCCCCACCATTCATCTTTAGAGCCATCTTCTATCACAAACATATGCTCCACTGCTTTGCCAATCATTGTGTCTGCTAAGTATGCATCACTGATTCGAGATGTTGCAACTCTATCAGGGAGGACTTCAAGTGCAGAAATTCTTTCATCTTTACTAAGTTCTAGTCCATAAACACAGTCAAATCCATCGTATTTTAAAAGATACATAGAAGGATTTACAGGAACCTGATCCAGAACTGTTCCTTTCCACTGTGTAACAGGTCCATTCCCCTCTTTCCACCGATGTTGAATTCTGCAGCCTACGATGTTCTGCTGTGTCTGGGAAACATGTTTGCTGGGCCCCACACTGCTCCGATGTGTTTTGTGGGAAGTTCTTTCTTTCATCATGTTTGCAGAAACACCAGCATGTCCTGCATCAGCTCTGGAACACTGGCCAGGTGTCTTTCTAAATGGGGTCTTCATTCATCTGTATTTAAGTGAGCAGCAGAGCTGCTAGACTAGGGTGAAACCTCAATAGCCTCCAATTTGAAACTTTTCACAGAATTTCAATGTTTTTATTAATCCACAATCCAAGAGTCTCTTTTACGAGTTCAGCAAAAACACTTAAAACACACAAGCACTCTGCCAGGCTGCCATCTGCAAGCCCCATGTGGACTACTGCTGTCCCTATTCTCAGACTCCCCACCCAGGTCTCAACCTGAGCCAGAAGGCGCCTCCCCACCCCCGCCAAGCCTTTCTTCAGGATTATACTTTAGCCGCCGAATTTACTAATCAGTAGCTGAAGATGGTGCCCAACCATCTCTTCCTCCCCTGTTTTGGGGAAGTGGAGCTTCCAATTCCAGCTGCAGAAAAACACCCCAGGTGGCTTGTGCCTCCAGTGGAATATGGGCACCGGCCTCCGTGGCTGGAGGGCTCTACTTACAAATGTTCTCCGCAGATGGTCACTCTCCTCCTTCCATTCATTCAAGGATGTTACAGGATGCACTTCTGGTCTCCTGGAGGCCCCAGACAAATCCATTAGTTAGTTTTGGGTGATTACTAAATGTCCTGTAGCAGGAGCTGATTCTAGGAGCACCTTACTCTGCTGCCGTCTTGCTGGTTGTCACGTCTTACTTTATTTTTTAACTAACACCTATTTAGATTAGGAAAAAAATGTTACTTTGAATTGTAACTTAAATTTTGGAAATACACTCTAACTGTGATAAATAAAATTTGCCAAGGATGACGTACGTGTTCTACATGATCTTATAAAGATGGTTACTGGGGAAGCGGCTGTGGCTCAATCAGAAGGGCTCCCGTTTCCCATATGGGAGGCCCCGGGTTCGGTTACTGGGGCCTCCTGGTGAAGGCAAAGCCCGCCCGCATGGCATGGTTAGCTGACCCAGCGAGCACAAGCAGCAAGGGGGGATAAATGAATAAATAAATAAAATCTTAAAAATAAATAAAGAAAGAAAGAAAGAAAGAAAGAAAGAAAGAAAGAAAGAAAGAAAGAAAGAAAGAAAGAAAGAAAGAAAGAAAGAAAGATGGTTACAGAACCTGTTGAATTGCATCAAAGTTTATTAAATTGTTTGGTACAAAATATAAACCTTAATGTAAACCATTGACCATGGTTGTTAGCTATGTTTCAATATTTGTACATCAGATCTAACAAACTTGCCATCCACATATAAAATGCTATTAATAGTGGAGGGGAAAGGGGGGAAGATTTTGGGTATAGAGGAGTCCCCTATATACAACATGGGGTGTTTCTTTAAAGTCCTAAATCTTCTTTGAGTATAAAATGAAAAAAGGAAGACACTGGGGCAAAATAAGGAAGAAAATGTCACTGTACATATAAGACAAGAGACCTTAAACTGAAAAAATGGCAAAATGTCAAAAACGATTTTTTTAATAATTTGTCATTATTTATTATTACTCTCAATTTATATCTTTTATTTCATTTTATTCTTTTCAATTGTTTTCTATTTTATTTCTTATTTTTAAAACGATCATTATTATTTCATTTTCTTATTAATTTTATTTGGCTATTTTTATAGGCTTCATTTTGGAAGAAGTTTTGGATCACAAAAGGTATACAACTGTGGCTGGGGAGGATCATTGTACAGAGTGGTTTTTATGTGGGAAACACAGGAGGCAACTCTTCTGCACAAATATATAAGGCATAGAAATGTGTTCAAATCTACATGGGGCATCATCATGGTGGGTGGAAATTCCCAGAATATCCAAGGAATATCAAATTACCATCCTGGGGAGCTCTGCCTCATTCTCTAATGGAACAGCAAGAATCCTCTGAGTACAGACAGGGGCAATGACTATTAAAGGAGGATGGTCCATGCATGGGCCTTGATATTGATGACTGTGCATATACAACTGTAATCTTGAAGATGAATCTTAGTCTAGCATAGTATGCCTAAGAGATGCCTCTGGGAGCCTCCCTGTTCTCAAATGTGGTGTGTCTCTAAGCCAAACTCATCATATAAATACATTACCTTCCCCCAAGCATGGGACATGACTCCCAGGGACGAGCTTCCCTGGCAACGAGAAATTACAACAAAACTCAAACTAACAATGCAATCAGAAAAAGACCTTGACTAAAAGAGTGAAAACAAAAAGACAAATGAGTTTATATGACCAAGAGACTTCAAAACAAGTTGGGTAGTCATTCCAGAGGTTACATTTATGCATTCCTGAGCAGGATTTCTTTGAATGTCAAATTAGATACTACCCCAAATAGCAGGAATCCCGTGGGGTCTGGAGACATCAAACATTAGTCAGTGCAGATAGATCAGGAGTTTGGACCTTGTCAGAGAGACCTACTTTGGAATTTATGCTCCCCAGTGTGGCAGAGTTGGACTCAGTTGTGGTTTCCCTACTAATGGCCCTTCTATCCTTCTATTTGAACTTATAATTATTACTAGAGATGATATGTGTACATCCACGTCACATAAATCTTTCGACTATACACGTACCAGCTAGGCCTTGAATCTCTACAGAGTTGCAACACCTAATCTGCATTCCATTAGTCTCAACCAGGACAACAAACAAGGATTTGGTGTTGAACAACTACCATACCAAAGAACCGAGAGATTCTACAACTGCAAGCAAGATAATCTATCCATTGTCCTCATGCGGTTGAAGTTCCCTCTCAATTAAGGTGGAGTGGACATCACCGTCCCACAATCCTCAGGAGTGGGGAATGAACTATGGACTAAAGTAGACTTATCTGTATTCTACTATAGATATATTTTGATTCTATGAATGGTAGAAATTATATCATTGATGTGGAGGCAGTAGCTTCTGGAGGTTCAGAGGGCAGGGAGAGGGCAAAACAAGTATAATCTGGGTGCATTTTTGGGACGTGGGAATTCTCCTACATAATAATGCAGCTAGAGATGCAGGCCATTCTGTATCTTCACATAACCTACCAAACTGGGTAGGAGAGAGTGTAAACTACAATGCAAACTATAATCCATATCAGTGGCAATGCAACAAAATGTGCTTATCCATTTCAGTGACTGAAACTCACTAAAGAAGGATGTTGTTAACGTGGGAAAATGTGGGAGGTGCTGTAGCAATGCATGTGGTAGTCCACCATATGTTTTATTGACATTTCTTAATCAAAGAATCTTAAAATATATATAAATTATTTTTAAAAAACAAATAATTACATTTCAGGTTTTCTGTTTAAGGTGTTGTGTAGTTTATGTAACATAAGTTGATGACAGTGAAATGGTCTGAAAGCTATTTTACAAGTAAATTGTAAAATGTAAAAACAAAAATTGTGCCTTTCCTCTTTTTAAAGTGTTTTTATTTCTATACTTCATATATTTTCAAATTACAATAAAATATGGCCAAATAATCAAGTTAATATATAAGTAAACAAACATTATCTTAAAAAATATAGGAAGATCCTTTCCATTGATTAAAAGTATGCTCTCTGAAACTTGGAGAGACTTTTTCTATGCTGTGAGATAATTCAAAGGCCAAAGGAGAAAGTAAAGGCCACATATTCAGGATTTCCCAACAAGGGATATTCATTTCATTTCAAAGAGGAATTGACCGTGGAGAATCTTCCTTCTTTGTCCCGCATTAAAAGTTGGTGGAAGTCCAGATCTTGTCAGGTTCTCCTGGATCCACTGGCCTCAGTGACACTCAGATGGAGGACAGAGCAGTTGACAGTGCCTGGCAGCTGGAGAGGCCTGAGTGGAGAGTAAAGAGCAGTTCTGTTCAAAACCCCAGCCCACCCTCAATGGAGGAACTCCCTTGAGTTAATACACAGGATTGGGAGGTGACATTTTCCTTTAATTAGAGCAGCCAGTGTGTCTGCAAGCTGCTTTTCTTTCTTCTATAAGGTCGCCTGCTCAAAGACTGCAGTAATCTGTGTAGCAATAAGAGACCCACCAACACACAGATGGCAGGTGTACACACACCTATTTCCCCATGGAAGCTGTGAGCTCCATAGAAGGACAAAGCCCCTTCACGGCTCTGAAGTCACCAAAGGACACTACCCAGTAACATCGGATACACCAATCACAGCAAATCCCAGAATTCCGCCTGGAACACAGCAGCAGCTGACTATTTGAACGGGCAACATCAGCTCTGGGAGCATCTGCAAACTCCGACGCATTCTCTCCATCCCCACCTCTGCTGCCACTGCCCTGTCCTGGCCATCACCTTCCTCAGCCTAGAATCGCCATCATTATTATCACCACTTCTCCCTGCCGTACCGATTGACACACACCACAGCCACTATCCCCTAAGTCAAATTCATTTAGTGCCAGCGATCCTCAATATCTGGCTCATGGTAGCCTTAACCTAGGCTCCCTGTGTACGTCACTTCCTGTCTGGCAGACTCTGGTACCTGCCTGGTCTTCACACCCCCAACACCCAGGCCCATTTTAGGGACATTGCCCCTTCTTTCCTTTCATCCTCCAATGCCTTTCTCTAAGACAAACTCAGCATATAATTACATTACATAACCCCAGCATGGGACATGACTCCCAGGGATGAGCTTCCCTGGTGATGAGTAATTACTACCAAGCACCAACTAGCAATGCAACTAGGAAAATACCTTGAGCAAAAGGGGGAAAGGGTAAAGACAAATGATTTTATAAGGCCAAGAGACTTCAAAGTGAGTTTGATACTCATTACAGAAGTAACGATATTGTACGTCTTAGCAGGATCTAATTGAAAGCCAAAGTAGATACCAACCAAAATAGCAGGGATCATGTGGGCCCTGGAGACATCCAGACATAAGAGACCAGGCAGATAGCTCAGGAGTTTGGTGCCTTGATCACCAGTGGGAACAAGTAATGCTCAGTTGTGTTGCCCAGCACTTGACTCTTCTGTCCTTCTGTCTATTACTAATTAGTACTAGAGTTGGTATGAATACATCCAAGACACGTAAATCTTTGGGCTATCCATATGCCAGCTGGGCCCTGAATCTCAACTGAGTTGCATCACCTACTCTCCAGTTCATTGGTCTAACCCATAACAACTAACAAGGAGGTGATGATGGACAACTACCATAAAGAGGAACCAAGTGATTCTACAACTACAAGCAAGAGCGCCCATCCATGGTCCAATGGGAACGAAGCTCCCTCTCATTTAAAGGTGGAAGGGACAGCACCAGCCCACAATCCTCAGGATTGGGGAATGAACTATGGACTATTGTAGACTTACAATAGATATATTGTTATTCTAAAAATGGAAGAAATTATGTCATTGATGTGGAGGCAGTGGCCACTGAAGGTTCTGAGGGCAGGGAGAGGCAAAAACAGAGGTTATCTGGGGGCATTTTCAGGATGTGGGAATTTTCCTGAATGACATTGCAACAAGAGATGCAGGCCATTATATATCTTGCCTTAACTTACGGAATTGAGTGGGAGAGAGTGTGAAAACTACAATGTAAATTTTAACCCACATTAGTGGCAATGCTCCAAAATGTGTTAATCCATTGCAATCAATGTACCTCACTAATGAAGGATGTTGTGAATGTGGGTAAATGTGGGAGTTGTGGGGAGCAGGTCATATACTAATCCCCTATATATTTTATGGGACATTTGTGTAATCTAAGTATCTTTATTTTTTTTTTAATTCAAATTAATAAATAAATAAAATACATTTCAGGTTTCTATTTAAGGTGACATGTACTTATGTAAAGAAGGTTGATGATGGTGCAATAATGTGAAATTGTTTTAACAGTAAATTGTATAATGCAAAAAAAAAAAAAATTTCCTGTTCACTTTTTAAAGTATTTTATTGCTATACTTCATATAATGTCAAATTACAACAAAACATAGCAAATAGAATAATAATAATAAATAAAATCACTAATCAAGTTAATATATAAGTAAACAAAAATATCTTTATAAATACAGGAAGATCCTTTCCATTTGATTAAAAGTATACTCCCTGGAAATTGGAAAGAATTTTGTCTATGCAGCAAGATAATTCAGAGGTGTAAAGAAAAGAAAAGCCACATATGCAGGGTTTTCCCGAGAAGGGTAAGCCTGTACATTTCAAAGAGGAATTGATTATGTAAAATCTTCCTTCTGTGTACCGCGTTTAAAGTTGTTGGAAGTCCAGGTCATGTCGGGTTCTCCCCGATACACTGGCCTCAATGACACTCAGATAGAGGGCAGAGTAGTTGACAGCACATGGCAGCTGGGGAGGCCTGAGTGGAGAGAAGAGAGCAGCACAGTTTAAATCCCCAGCCCACGCTCGAGATAGGGACTCTCTTGGGAAGGTTGAAGCCACACGCAGGGGGGAAAAATACCTTGTTCTGTGGTGGTTCTCAGGACCTCATCAAGTATCACCAGTGTTTTCCCCATCTTCATCATTATGTCTTCTATTTGGAAGGGCTTGTATTTCTCTTGCTGTAGTTCACTGACCAATACGGTAAACTCTTTCAGCATTTCTTTCTTTTCTTTCTGTAGATATCTATAAGGCTGGAGACTCTTAAATGCTCTTTCTCTTGCCTGGTGACCTCTAAGGATGCCTCAGTATCTCTATACCACTTGTGAGCAATACTCATCTGGTTAAGGATTTGGCATTTGTCTTTAATCAGTGCAGCCTGTGTTTCTGCAAGCTGCCTTTCCCATCTTCTATAAAGTCAACTTCTCAGAGACTGCACTAATCTGAGTAGCCATAACAGACTCACCAACAAACCGACGGCAGGTGTACACACCACCTGTTCCCACAGGAGAATGTGATGGTCTCTGTGCTCTGAATTCATATCATCAGTCAGCAGCTCCATCACCCCTTCTACCAACTTCCCAAAGATCAGCCCTAAGGAAAGCTCCACAGAAGTACACAGCTGCTTCCTGGCCCTGGAGTCACCACAGGGCCCTGCCCAGTAACCACTGGTCCACCAATCACAGCAAATCCCAGAATTTCTCCAGAACCCCAGCAGCAAGTGACAGTTTGAACAGATATTCAGTGAGCTCTTCTCATGAGGTATTTAATGGTTAACATATTCTTGTCTTCATCACTCTCGAATGATTTTCCTTCTTGTCTTCTTAAAAAATTTTTTGTTGATTAAATTTTGAGATATAGGTAAATATTCCAATGTTACCTGAAAGATTTGCTGTTTTTTTAGAGTTTAGAATTGCCCTTCCCACGGTGTCCAACAGTAAGAATCATGACTTTTCACCCATATTTTACCTTTCTTTCAACACCCAATAACGTTATGTGCAATTCTATTTTTTTCTCCCCTATTGTGAACATCCTGTATCAGTTTGGTACTTCTGTTACAAAGGATGAACCAATATTATCCATTATTATTAACTAAAATTCATAGTTCACATTAGAGTTCTCTCTTTGTGTTTTACAGTTCTATGGGTTTTGACCATAGTGGCATGCCATGTATCAAATATTACACTTCATACCTAATTTATTGATGCTCTAAAAATACACTGTGCTCCACCTACTTAATCCCTGGAAATCAAAGATGAGTTTTAAGTTTTTCACAATTGAAAAGCAGTTCAAAAGAAGTCTAGTATATTAGGAAATGTGAAAAATACCTGAAATTCAAATTTCAGTTTTCAATGGTATTTATTTTTATATTTAGAAAAATGATCCTCATCATACTAAAGGAGATACAGAAAAATATAGAAGAACTAAAGGATATGAAACAAAAGATGAATGAACAATATAGGAATCTCTTGGTGATATTTCACAAACAGAAATACTGGTCTTGATGAACTCAGTAACTGAGATGAAAAATTCCCTGGATGGTGGCAACAACCGATTGGAGGTAGCAGAAGGAAAAATCAGGGATCTCAAAGACAAAACTACTGAAATGATTCACAATGAAAAGCAGAAAGAAAAAAGAGTGTGGTAGTGCATTATTGGAAGTGTAATTAACAGTAATGAATTATGGGTGTGATTGTGGTTGAAGGGGGAACTTTAGGTTCATGTATGTCACTAGAATTAGAGCTAGATTAAAACATGGGACTGTATAACATACTGAAGTCTGTTGTGGAGGATGACTGTGGTTAACAGTAAAAAGATAAGAATGTTCTTCCATGAACTAGAGCAAAGATATATTATATTAAAGGCTTAATAAGAAGGTAGTATATAGGAAGAAAAAAACACCTAATAAAACTATGGATGACAGTTAACAAGAAGAATGTAATATTCTTTCTTCAATTGTAACAAAGGTACCATACCAATGCTAAGTGTCAATAATAAGGAAGTATAAGGGCTATGGGATTTTTCTTTTTAAAACAAGAGAATGTTCTCAAATTGACTGTGGTGATGAATGCACAACTCTATGATTAATCTGAGAACCACTGATTGTAATCTTTGAATGAATCTTATGGTTTGTTAATAAAACTGTCCTTAAAAAAAAGTTTTCTTCAATGGTTGCAATATAAATGGTGCAATAAATGTGAAAAGGTTTAGTTTCTCCAAAGAGGTCTATTATAGAATGTCAAAGTATAGTTTGATCATCATTTTGATTGTGTTCAAGTTTCCTGTAATAAAATTCTGGTTGAAATGCTAAGTGAACTGATCTTCTAAAAGGCCATAGATTATTGGTTATTCCATTTAAATAAAGAACATTTATTGATATGGCATTTATGTTTATAGAGTAGCTATTTTTATTTGATCTAGTATATTCTTTTAGCATTGTAATGGAACTATTATAGCAGGCTTTAATTAATTAAGGGAGCTGTGGGCCTGATAATTGGATATGGAGCTTTTCACATCAAAGTCACTAAATCAAATATAGACCAAACTGGGAGTAACCAAGAATGATTACAGCTAGAATATGAAACATGAGGCTCTTTGGTGTCTTCTGTGAAGTATATTTAGGTCCCATGGAAGTACGTTGGGATTATTGCTGACAGAACATGGGCTCATAACTGTAGTTCCTATTGCCTTTCTATAGGTAGATGGAAACAATGTAAGGCCCAGGGACTGATAAAGCCAAGAGACATCTCTTTATTATTGCAGAAAGATCTGTTCTACTCTGAGAGTATCCCAGGTATTTCAGTTAGTACAATTAGTTTACTTAAGGTATTAGTAAGATGAGAAATGAGAATGTATTGATAATGTATTGATAAACAGTCTAGAGACCTCACCTGAACAGGCCTGGTGAAGGGGCTTAACTTCCTAACATTTTCTTATGATTTTGTCTCTGTGCTTCTCATCAAGGTGTTCTCTGTTCAATAACTGCAAAGCAATGCTATGGAGATAGTAGGGTTACTTTTAACACTGATCCATAGTTCTCTATATTTTCACATAGACTTAAATATTAAGAGAAAACTAATTGCATGATGGAAGACGATTGCCAAAGATGTTTTCCTTAATGTTTTTTTTTTTTTTTTTAATTCAGGAGATTTAGTTGAACATAATGTTTTCAACTTACTATTCCTTTTTTCATAAACTTCTTGCTAACACTATTTGTTGCAAGATAAATTTGGATATGTTCTTAATGTTTGATAAATTGATACTTGCAATCTTATTAAAGAAGAAAGCATCACTATCATTTCATTTCTAGAGAAGGTGACTTAGATTACTGCTTTGCAAACATTTAAATTACCATTTTTTAAAATTTCTCAACTATCATGATCAATAAACATGTGAAATACAATAAAAATGAAATACCTGAAAATAAACACATTAAAAAAACACACAGAGCCTAAGAGACCCTGTGGGCCATCATCAAGTGTAACAATATGTGCATTATGCATTATGGGAGCAACAAAGGAGAAGAAAGAGAGAAAGAGGAAGAAGGAATATTAAAAGAAAGAATGGCAGAAAACATCCCAAATTTATTGAATCACATGAATATGCACATTCAAGACACACCCCTCGCTAAAAAAAAATAAGGCCAAACAAGATTAACTTTAAGAGAACCATGCCCAGGCAGAGAAGAGATTCCTAAAAGCCACAAGAGAAAATGAATGTCTTATATACGGGGGTGTCTCAATAAGCGTTAAGAACTGATTTCTCATCAGAAACCATTTAGGAAATAAAGTAGTAGTATTAAATATTTAAAGTGATGAAAGAAACAATTACCAACGAAGAATTTTATATTGAGCAAGAATGTCTTTCAAAAATGAGGGAGAGATTGCGTCATTCCCAGAAAAACAAAAGCTGAGGGTGTTCAATAACACTAGATCTGCCCTTCGAGCAATGCTAAAGGCAGTTCTTCATACCGAAAGGAAAGGATATTAGACAGTGATAGAAGTGAAATAAAGAAATAAATCCCTCCATTAATATATGGGTAACATAAATGCAAGTAAAATTCTGTAATATTTCTTTTGGTATGTGACTCCACTTTTTACTTTTTACAGGTTCTAAAATGCCAAAATGCATAAACAACAATGAAAAACCTATGATTTGAACTTACAATATATAAGGTTATAATTTGTATCAAGTAAAATAAAAGAAGCGGAGATGAAGGGGTATAGGATCAGTGTATGTCCATGCTACTGAAGTAAATTTCATAAAAAATCATATATGACTGTCATAGTTTTGGGAGTTAAATTTTAACCTCATGGGAATCTTAAAGAAAATATATTAAAAATATACACAAAAGAAACGATAACAGACATAAAACAGTACACTGAAAAACCAAATATGAAAGTGGGCATTAATGGAAGATTTGAAAGATAAAAAAAACTATAAATCATACAAAGAGCAGAGAGTAAAATGGCAAAAGAAAGTCCTGTACTATGATTTGTGACTTTAAAAGTAAATGTATTAAAGTCTCCAGTAGAAAAACAGAGTTCAACAGAACGGATTTAAAAAGAAGAAGAAGAAGAAGTATAGTCCAACCACATGCTGTTTACAAGAGACTCACCTTAAATTCAAACATGCAAGTAGGCTGAACGTGAAAGGATGGAAAAATATACCACGAAAATAGTAAACAAAAGAGAGCTGGGGTACATATACTATTATATAAAACATATTTTCACCAAAAATTTTTATAAGGGACAAAGAATGTCACTATATATTGAAAAAGGGACAGTTCAAAAAGATGACTTCACAATTATATATGCATCCAATGGCGAGCCCCAAAATAAATGAAGTAAATATTGACATATTTGAAAGGAAATATAGATGGTTCTAGAATAATAGTGTAAGACTTCAATATGCCACTTACAATAATGGCTAGGATAATTTAGAAGACCAAAGAGGAAGTAAAAGATTCAATAATATTCTAAACCATCAAGACTTAAAGATATATAGAGAACATTTCACCCAACAGCAGCAGAATGCACATCCTTCTCTAGTGAACATGAATCATTCTCCAGGATCGATCATATGTTAGGTCATATAACAAACATCAATAAATTTTAAAATGTGGAAGTCATACAATGTATCTTCTCCAACCACAATGGAAGGAAGCAAGGAATCAATAAAAGAGGGAAAACTAGAAAATTCACAAATATGAATAAGACCTATGTATAAGAGCCAAAATTATAAAACTCCCAGAAAAAATCATAGGGAAGCATGTTCATGACCTTGTCTTAGGCAATAGTTTCTTAGACTTTACACAAAGAGCATGAACAATAAAAGAGAACGTAGACTTATGAGTCTTCATCAAAGTTAACAACTCTGCACATCAAAGGACTTCATCATGAAAGTAAAATGACAATCTAAAGAATTGGGTGAATATATTTGGAAATCATATATCCAATAAAGGTTAACATCCAGAATATATAAAGAAATCCTACAACTTAACAACATAAAGACAAACAATACAGTTTTAAAATGTGCCAAACGTTTGACTAGACATCTTTCCAGAGAGATATATAAATGGCCAAAAGCACACGTAAAAATGCTCAACATCATTAGCTATTGGGAAAATGCAAATCAAAAACTCAGTGAGATTCCATTTCACAACCGCTAGAATGGCTACTATTTGAGAAAAATGGAAAACTACAAGTTTTGCATAGGATGTGGAGAAATAGGAACACTCATTCACTGAGGTGGAATTGTGAAATGATGCAGCTGCTGTGGAAAACAGTTTAGAGGTTCCTTAGTAAGGTGAGTGTAAAAATACCATATGACCCTACAATCCCACCTCTAGGTCTATATCTGTCTTTTTTTTTTTTTTTTTAGATTCATTTATTTTGTTCTAACTGCACCCCCACCCCCCACCCTCATTGTCCCATGCTCGCTGTCTGCTCTCTGTGTGTTTCTTTTTGTCCACTTATCTTCTCTTCAGGCAGCACTGGGAACCTATCCTGGGATGATCCAGAGGGTAGGGAGGCTGCTCAATCTCCTGTGCCACCCCAGCTCTCTGTTGTAATGCGTATCCCATAGACTCACCTCTGTGTCTCCTTTCGTTGTGCCATCCTGCTGCACCAGCTTTCTATGCAGGCTAGTATTCCTGTGCAGGCCCACATGAATTCACCAGGAGGCCCCAGGAATTGAACCCTGGACCTCCCATATAGTACATAGGAGCCCAATTCCTTGAGCCATGTCCAATTCCCTTAAATCTCTCTTATTATGCCAAAGGCTGTCAATGCAAAAATACCAGAAATGTGGTGGCTTTTATAATAGGAATCTTATTTGCAATAAATCTTATAGTTCTCAGGACATGAAATGTCCAAATCAAGGCACCATCAGAGATGCTTTGTCACCAAAGTCAGCTTCTGGTGATATGGGCATCCTGCCACACGGTGAGGCAAACTGGCAGCCAATCTTGCCATGGTCACTGCTTTCCCTTCAAAGCTCACTGTCTCCTGGAGCTCAGCTGTGGGTAGTCACGCATATGGCTTGTCTCTTTCTAGGCACCCTCTCTCAGCTTCAGGTGCCCCAGTTTCTCCCTGAGCCTATCTGTGGGCAATCAGGCATATGGTTCATAACTTCAACTTTGGTCTTCTCTATGCCTCAGCTTCTTGCAGGCTTAGTGACTCAGCTTCACCTGCTAGTGACCCCTTGAGTCCTCTCTCTCACATGGCCAGGTCAAAATGGCAGAGCTCCCTTCTCTGTGTGACTTCTTTCTCTCTGCCTCCATTTATATAAGGATCCAGTAAGAGGGCAGAGACATAACCTGAGTCACAAGTCACTGACATCATCCAACCAAAAGCAATTAGAGTTAGGAGCAGATGTAGCTCAAGTGGTTGAGTGCCTGTTTCCCAAGTATGAGGTCATGTGTTATAATCCCTGGTACCTAGTTAAAAAAAAAAAAAAAAACATTCTAAGTAATTGACCTAATCTAATTCCCTTAACCAAATCTAAACCAATCAAAGAATCTCACACTCCCAGGAATGGATTAGTTCAAAATAATAATCTCTTCTGGATGGGATTTATCAAATTCAAACTGAAATTGTCCCATTGAAACCAGGTACTCACAAACATATTTACAGATATTTTTACCAATATTCATAGGAGCATTATTCTTGCCAAAAAATGGAAGAAAAGATGAATGGATACACAAAGTGTGGTGGAATAGTCTTCATCTATGAAGAGAAATGAAGTTCTGATAACATGAGGCAACATGAAGAATCTTGAAATAAGCCAGAAACAAAAGGACATATGTATGATCCCACTGATGTGAAATATTTGGAATAAACAAACTCATTCTCAGAAACTAGAATAAAGTTTACAGGGGCCAGGGTAGGGATAAGGAAGGGGGAATTAATGCTTAATTGCACAGATCATCAAGGTGATTATATCCCTTAATGGTGACTGCTCCTCTCAAATGAGTCTGCTCTACACAACCATCTTTTTCTTTTTCTTTTTTTTAAAGGAAGCATTAGATTACATAAATATTGCATTAAAAATATGGGGGTGGGGGGAATAGAGAGGATTTACACATACCCCACTCCCTCCTCTTCGCACAATTTCCCCCATTAGCATCATAACTCATTAGTGACATAACCATCTCTTTTTACATTTTCAGTTTACTTCTAATAACGTTCCACTGTTGCTGGCCCAAAGTTACTGCACTAGAGCCCTTGGGGCTCCCTTACACCACCAACCCAAACTTTTTAATCAGTCCTTTTTAAATAAGCATTTCTTAAGTTGTCTTATTTTGATTGTATCCTTAGACCTTTGATAAAGTATATTATAGTGGATTAAGTTGTTTACTCTTTATGAGCTTGTTTTCTTATTTATATATTAAACTAATGTAACAACTGCTCTTCAGATTATTCTGATGATGAAAAGTAATGCTTTAAATCATGTGTTTGAAAGAGTAAACACTCAAAAATATAATCATTATGGTTATTTTATTAAAAGGATGAAGTTCACTGTGTGCAACAGAAAACTCAACTAGAAGTGACATAACTAAAATAAATGATTGGGTTTATTTTGTTGGTTTATTTTGTGTTTTCCTTTAATCCTTTTTTGTGGTAATCAGAGTGGGCCAGGCCCCTGGGCAGGTCACAGCTACCTTTCTCCTGGCAACTTTTCAAAACCAGGAGCCCAGTGGCTGAACGCCTCAGCAGCTAGGATAAAATAAAGTAAAAACATAAATTTAAAAAAAAATTTAAATGGAAAAAAATAAAGGCATAAAAAACACAGCAAATTTCTTGATGAAAATTGAAATTTCTTTGTATTTTAGAAATAAAAACAATAAGAAATACAAAACAAGATGTTTCAGGGTTGTTTAATTCAGGTGCTTGACACCATCATCTAAGACCTAAGTTTGTTCTGTCTTCTCAACCCTAAAAAGCATGCTGCCTGATTTCAGGACACATACTGGAGGAAAAGGGAAGAATAGTCATTAGGAAACCAACTGTATCGACATTATTATTAAAGTACATGGTAGTGAGGGGGCTTCTTGAAATCTCTGTCAGCTCCTGATTTCTCTGTCATCACATCAATGTGGTTTGGACTCAGAGAGAGTCTAGCAGGGTTGGAGTGAAGAGACCAGGGTCTGAATGAAAACAAAAAATATCTTCAGGGAAACCAGTAAGTGAAGAAGTACAGCTACATCTGGTGTGATGATTAGGCTCATGTGTTAACTTGGCCAGGTAATGGTGCCCAGTTGTCTGGCCAAGCAATCACTGGCCTAATTGTTATTATGAGAACATTTCATAGAGTTGAATTACCAGTAACTTATTGTATCTGTAGCTATTTTCATCTACAATCAACTGAAATTGGTTCAACATTGAGAGATGTCTCATCCAATCAATTGAAGGCTTTAAAAGGAGAAGTGATGGTTTCAGAAATCAAAAGAGAAAATTTTCATCTCAACTACAGCCAGCCAGCTTCTCCTGGGGAATTCATTGAAAATCTTCTTCAGAGTTCCTGGCTTGAAGCCTGTCCCATGGAATCTGGACTTGTGTATCCCCACAATTTTGGAAGACAACTTTACAAAATCTCATAATATTTACAGTTGTTTCCTGTCAGTTCTGTTTCCCTACAGAACCCTGACTAATAATCCTGGTGACAATGATGATCCCAGTTGCAGAAGATATCCCATAACTTTGACAACAGCTTCTACTTTAGTCCCAACCTGATAGATCCTATAGCCTTTTCCCCATAAACAAATACAGTAACTATCAGGGGCCTGGGGTTGCCAACATTAGAAACCATCTCTGGCTACCCTAACCAAAACAAACCAGCTTTTCAATGAAAAGAAGTGAGGCAACTCAAAATCAGCTGGACTGCTAGAGAATCTGTCTATAAAAACAGAGAGGACCCAAGAAAGATTAACTAAAAAGGGTCCTGCCCTTGGAGGTCTGCTAGAGAAAGGCCCACCACTGTGGCTGGTTCTGCTGCCTCTCATCATTGTCATCACTGTCACTCATTGCAGCATCCACCCTTTGAATTTTTACTGGTGTTCCTCTTGATTTAAGGCCCAGATGGACATATTCAAGTGACCAGGCCTAGTTCATCTGCATATACTCTAATGGCCTAGGGGTAAGGAAAGAAAACCAGGCTCCTATGATCTTCCATATGCTCCCCTCCAAATCACAATGGTGTAATCTATTTGAAAAGTATATCCAACTCTATTACTTCCCTGTTGGATTCCTTCCTGGGATTCACAGAACTCATGATCCAGCTCCTACTAGCTTCATCTGGTTTAAGAGTAAGAGATATCCCTTCCTCATTTAACCCTAGCTGAAGTGACCTTCTTTCTTCAATGCCCCACAAGCTCCCTCCCACTGCAGGGTTTGCACTCTTTCTTCTATCTAGATTCTTCCTCACACCCTGCTGCTCTTCAGCTACTCTTACTCAACCTTTAGGACTCCATCAAAATGTTAATTTATCAGGGGAGGTTTACAACTTCTTCATGTCTGGGCTAGTAGACTACTGCTTTCCAGCAATCTTTAGTTCTCTTAGCTATCATTTTAATACTAATCCATCCAGACTCTCTCTCTGCTGAGGACAGGGATAACCATGGCTGTCTTGTTCACCACTGAGTCCCACAATGCCTGACTGCTTCTGGAACTCCACAGCTGCCCACTCTGCCTGGGACCTGATCCATCAGTCATTCCCAATAGGAATCTACATCAGTGCCTCTCAAGCTTTGATACACATGAATCCCCAGAGGAGAATGTAAACATGTGAATTCTGATTCGGGCAGGTCAAGAGGTTCTGCATTTCTGAAATACTCCCTGATGATGCCAATGCTCCTGGTACATGTAACACACTTATCAAATCAAATGAGGTTCAAGTTGTTCCCATTGAGAAGTCAAGGACCACGGAGACAGGATGGTGTTGGGCACGGAGTTATGTCTCGCTTCTCTCCAGACGCCCAGCTTAGAGGTAGCAGTAATGCTGTCTCTGCCCAGCAAATTGATGCAGGATAATGGTCTTAAAGGGTCCGGCGCATTAGTCAGTTTCTGACTCTACTCACAGGGTTTCAGTAAGAACAAGTCATTTGAAAGAAACTGCAGAGCTTGAAGCCAATTTAGTTTGTACATGTAGAATGCATTTTCAGATCCAAACACTTCAGTTGAGCCCCAAGGTGAAAGCTATTACCACAGCACATAATTCAGTCTGAAATTGAAGCTCCTGAATTATAACTCAGAATACCCAAAGTGAAATTCTTGACCAGAATCTGGCACCGCAACATCACAAGTATAGTGAACAATGTCTATATTTATGGAAAGGAAGTTCAGCAGTGGCACTCCCACAAGAAAATTAAGTAATGTTGTTTCGGAATTGAACACTTTATTTACTAAGCTTTTTCATTTTGCTGCTTCGTTTCAAATTTAAGCTGCAGAACATAATTTATGACATAAAGTGGGTTTTGGAATAAAGTTGAGGACTGCATTAAACAGGTCAGATGACAAATGGAGCATGCAGGACCATGGATTGTGTGGTCTCTGTAACTTCCAAGAATTAACTCCTCCTCTCACGGTACCACACTTCTTCTTCCCCTCTGGATTGCAAAGTCCTGTGACCATGTTGTACTGAAAATGAATGCCCCCAAACTGCCCATTTTAGATGGAGAATTTTACACGAAAGTGTTTTGGGTTCAAGAGCAGATTGCTTATCTTGGCTTTTCAAGTGTTTATTTCCCCAAACTGTACTGTATGGGATGTGGATGAAATTCTTGAAATTTAGCTCAAAATTGAAATTAACTTGCCTTACCATTTTCCCAAACCAAATCACCTTCCTGCATAAGTGATTCTAACAATGTCTTCAGTGTAACTCACAGATTGGTAGTAAGAAACCAGCTACGAACTGATAGCATGTGAATTCTCTCAGCATGGTACTCCTTAGATGACCTCAAGCTTCCTAAAATGCATAGAATCATGCAGCATGCATCTTGCTGAAATATTTGTGTATATTCTAGGACAAAACTGTTCATAGAATTTAATGTCTTATTTTCCCTATCCTCAATTTGGTTTGTACAGCAGACAGAAAGTTAAGTTGAGCAGCTGCTGAAGAAAATGCAAAGAAGACATTTACTCATTCTGTCCAAGTCTTTCTTCTAAAAACCAGAGCCCTTAACTTTCAGGTCTAGATGTGGCAAGAAAGTTTTGGAACCCTCTTATGTTGGATACCCTGAGCTTTTGGGTATACTTGCTGCATTAATGTAAACCAGTTAGGCAATGTCTGCATAGCTATTTATCAAAGAGCTAGCTCCTCAATATACTGTCATGCAGGAGAGACCTCATAATCAGCCCCATGTCTGATGCCTTCTGAAACTGTACTTAAGGCCTATTGTTTTTTGTGGTTCTGAGCAATATCCAAGAGATGAGCCTCCTAGACCTTGGAGGATCAGAAATCAGCAGCAGAGTATATTCACTTGTATTAATGGACTCCAGAGCAAGAAATGGAGAGAGGGAAATGGATTGATTGCAACATGTAGACATTTGGGACAGTGAAATTAAATGCAAAATAAATGTTTGTCTGGTTTCAAATGAAAATACAATGAGCCCCCTTCCACTGGTCATTATGTAAATCTATGCTTATTCTACTAGATAACTATTGTCACATGAGTCAGGGGTATAGTGAATATACTACATGTGGTACAATTTTGAAGTCACTGCAATTGTCACCTTCCTTGCTCACCATATCAGACTTGTGGTCGTCACATCTACTGTGACTTTGATTGGTTTTACAAATATAAAATCTGGTGGCAATCATTAACAGTTGTGACTAATTCTCATCAGCCCAGATCTCTCTGAATCCAAACTTTTTTAATAGTTGAAGATAATGCAGTTCTTAAAAATTTATGGTTCCTTTTTCTGATGTTATTTCAATCACCTTGACAGATATATAAATTTCCTTAGGTTCTTACCTTTCATGTAGTTTTCTCCTCCAACACTCTTTAAGACCATAGGAAAAAGGCTATATAAATTTAATTCATTTACACTCACCTCTTACATGTTTTCTCTAAGAGGCCACAAAATTTAGTTTTACCTCTGGGAAGAAGTACTTAAATGACTCTACCTATTCACCCCGTTGCTTTCTAAGAAGTTGTACACTGGAAGTCTTTATTCCTAGCCCAAGTCATAATCGCACGAATGCAAATTCCTATGTGTTTTCATTCAAAGATATGGAGAGAACACAGCTCAGGCTTAACATCACTGAAGCATGGAAGATTCATTTAAAAATATTTTGATCGCATTCTTTCAAACTACCCATTTCATAAGGTGATTTCAACTAAGTTATACTTGAAGAGCTCAAAAATCCATAATTGATTGCATTAGTTCCCAATACAATTAGTGATGAATCCACTATTTATAACTGGCATTAGCCAGTCCACCAACTGGAGAAGAAACAAATGGTTAGCTTAAGTTCCAACTAGCTATTCTTTTGGACGGTGTGGGTGGCACTAAGAAAATAATGAACTATAATTTAATACCTTGATGACTCACATAAATGAAATATGTCTAACTGCACAGAACACATATGCTTCAAACAAGGAAGGCTAGCAAAGCCTAAACTTTTATTTCACAACCATTATTTGTGATTCTCTCTCTTCTGCATAGATATCTATGTCCTTCAAAAGGGTTGGGAAATTTTCTACCATTATTTCTTCAAATATTCCTTCTGCCCTTTTACCCTTCTCTTCTCCTTCTGGGATACCCATGGTACATATATTTGCATGTCTCTTGCTGCCGTTTATTTCCCTGAGACCTTGTTCAATTTTTGCCAAACTTTTCTTCATGTGTTCTTTTGTATATTCACTTTCAGAGGCAATTTCTTCAAACTCACCAATCCTTTCTTCTGCCTCCTCAAATCTGCTATTATATGATTCCAGTGTATCGTTAATTTCATTTACTGCACCTTTCATTCCCATAAAATTTGCTATTTCTCTATATATGCTTTTGAATTCTTCTTTGCGTTCATCCAATGTCTTTTTATTTTTTTTAATTTTTTTAAATTAATTTATTTTTTATTGTGGATAAAAATAAAAATTTTCACAATTCATACCAATATTTGTAAAATGATATATAAATATATATGCATATATGTGCATTTGCTTACAAAAATGTTATATATATATATATAAATATATTTTAAGAGGTACTTATATTACCTAAAATATTACACAGAACCCCCTGGGATTCCCATGTTGCCCACCTCCCACACCTCCCACCAAATCCCACACAAACATCTCCCACAAGTGTGGCCCACCACCCTCAATGGACTTACACATCCTGGGGCCTTGCCATCAACCATAGACCACAGTTGACATCGTAGACCCCACTCTCTCCCACACAGTTCTGAGTGGTGTGTGCTGATTTAAAATGGCCTACATCCATTGCCACAATGGTACTCTGGACGACCTTCAAATCCCAAAGAAGCCCCAGTATTTCAACTATTCATCCCCTCCCTGCCCCAAAAATGTCAAGTGGCCACTGGCTCCACCTCATTGTTATAATTACTTCCATTGCTAGAATCACCATATGTGTACAACAGAATACCATCAAGTCCACTCTAGTCCATAGTTCTTCCCCCAATCCTGAGGGGAGTGGGATGGTGATGTCCACTCCACCTCCAAGTGAGAGAGGGGTTATATCCCATGGATATGGTGGGTGGGATGATCCTTCCTGCAGATGCAGGCCCTCTCCATTCCCTGGGATGGCCGTTGCCCATCGTTGTCTCCTCACCAGGTGACTTGGATGAGTCCATTGAGCTGTAGGGTAGGAGTTGCAGCTCCACCGAGATTCCATGCACAAGAGTATTTTTTCTGGATGCAGTTTTTCTCTTTAGTTTAGGGTTTCCTGCCCTTTCTCTCTTGCTGTTGTGTAGAAGGAGCCAAGAATGTAGTTGGTGCTGTAAGCTGTGGAGGCTCACACTGCCCTCAGTTTCCCAAGGACCAATGAAGCTTCTCCCAACTTTCTCCTTTGCCAGGGGTAGGGACAGAGCCACAGCTGTGTGGAATAATCCAAGTCATGCAGGCCTAGAATATAGTTGCCCAGAAAGACTGATGAAGCTTCACACCATTTTCTCTACTGTCTGGGGCAGGGATGGAGCTGCAGGTATGGAAAACAATCTATGCAGTGCAGGTCCAAGATGACCACACTTGCCTCAGTAGACTTCCAATTATTCAGTCTGTGCCAGCCAAATGTACCTGCAGTTACCTGGATAGGCTGTTGTAGGGCCCGCCAGCTTCCTCCTGTTATAGGTGGGGCTGAAGCATAGGCAAGGGCTGCAGGCCATTCTGGGTGAAAGAAATTGGTCTCTACCACCACCATGATTTTCAGTCAGTCTTGCTAAGCCTCATACTGGGGGTGGTGTCAAAATAGCAGCCACTATCCTCCTTCCAACTTGGACAGGTTCAATATTCGTCTCTTCTTTGGGTAATATTTTAGCCAGCCCACCTGACTAATCAGTAGCTGACATTGGTGGCCAATTGTCTCTTCTTCCCCTGTTTTTGGGAAATGGAGCTTCCAATTCCTGTCACAGAATAGCTCCTGGGGTGGCTTGCGACGCCAAAGTTGGATAATCACAGCCCTCCGCGGCATGGCCTGTTATTTCCAGTGAGGATGGAGCAAATCCCTCCAGCTTCCTCCCTGTCCGTGGTGGGCCTGGGGCTTAGGCTAGAGCAGCAATCTGATCTCGATGGAAGGAAGCTGGTCCCTACCAGCACTGTGATCCTCATTCAGCCCCGTTTCCCCTGTGTCAGTCACGGAGTTAAGATGGTGGCTACTGGCCTCTTTCTGACTTGGACAGATTCAACTTTAGCTGTTCTTAGGATTATACTTTAGCTCGCCGAATTTACTAATCAGTAGCTGAAGTTGGTGCCCAACTGTCTCTGTTTTTGGGAAGTGGAACTACCAATTCAAGCCGCGGAACAGTTCCAGAGGCAGCTTGTGCCTCCAGTGGAGGATGGGCAGTGGCCTCTCTGGCATAGAGGGCTCTAATTGCAAATCTTCTCCACAGATGGGCACTCACCTCCTTCCATTCATTTAAGGATGTTACAAGATGCACTACGGGTCTCCTGGAGCCCCCAAACAAATCCTTGAGTGAGCTCTGTGTGATTACTAACTGTCCTGTAGCAGGAGCTGATTCTAGGAGCACCTTACTCTGCTGCCATCTTCCTAGTTGTCACTTCTTCCTTTATTTTTTAATGATACTATTTAGATTAGGAAAAAAAATGTTTCTTTGACTTTCAACTTAAGTTTCAAGAAAACTCTCACTGTGATAAATAAATTTGCCAAGGAGAACAGAAGTGTTCTACTTGATCATATAAGGATGTTTACAGGACCTGTTCAATTGCATCAAAGTTTATAAAGTGTTATGTACAAAATATAAACCTTAATGTAAACTACTGACCATGGTTGGTAGCTATGTTTCAATATTTGTACATCAGATCTAACAAACTTGCCATCCACATATAAAATGCTATTAATAGGAGAGGGGGAAAAGGGGGAAGATATTGGGAATAGAGGTTCCCCTGTATTAAGTTGGGGACGTTTCTGTGAAGTCCTAAATCTTCTTTGAGGACAAAATGAAAAAAGGAAGACACTGGGGCAAAATAAGGAAGAAACTGTCACTGTACATATACGACAACAGACCTCAGAATAAATGGCAAAATGTCAAAAACAATTTTTTAAAATTTTGCCATTTATTTTTATTAATCTCAATTTATATATTTTATATTTCTTTTTATTCTTTTCAATTGTTTGGTATTTTATTTCTTACTTTTAAAACTATCATTATTATTTCATTTTCTTATTAATTGTATTTGGATATTTTTATAGGCTTCATTTTGGAAGAAGATTTGTTTCACAAAAGGAATACAACTGTGGCAGGAGAAGATAATTGTACAGATTGTCTTTTATGTGGGATACACGGGAAGCAACTCTCCTGTGCAAACATATAAGGCATAGAAATGTGTTCAAATCTACGTGGGGCATCGTCACAGTGCGTGGAGATTCCCACAATACCTAAGGGAATATCAAATTCCCATCCTGGGGAGCTCTGCCAAGTTCTCAAAAGGATCAACAAGAATCCTCTGAGGACAGACAGGGGCAATGACTATTAAAAGAGGATGGTCCATGCATGGGCCCTTGATATTGGTGACTGTGCATATGCAACTGTACTCTTGAAGATAAAAATTAGTCTAGTATAGGGTGCCGAAGACATGCTTCTGAGAACCTCCCTGTTCTCAAATGTGATGTGTCTCTAAGCCAAACTCAACATATAAATACATTACCTTCCCCCAAGTGTGGGACATGACTCCCAGGGATGAGTTTCCCTGGCAACGAGGAATTACAACAAAACTTGAACTAGGAATGCAACTGGAAAAAGACCTTGACCAAAGGGGGAAAAGGAAAAGACAAATGAGTTTATATGACCAAGAGACTTCAAATTGAGTTGGGTAGTCAATCCAGAGGTCACACTTATGCATGCCTGAGCAGGATTTCTTTGAATGCCAAATTAGATATTACCCCAAATAGGGGGAATCCTGTGGGCTCTGGAGACATTGAACATTACTCAGTGCAGATAAATCAGGAGTTTGGACCAAGTCAGTGGGTCCTACTTTGGAATTTATGCTCCCCAGTGTGACAGAGTTGGACTCAGTGTGGTTTCCCTAATCGTGGCACTTCTGTCCTTCTATTTGAACCAATAATTAGTACTAGAGTTGGTATGTGTAGGTCCAAGTCACGTAAAACTTTGGAGTGTACATGTAACAGCTGGGCCCTGAATCTCTATAGAGTTGCAACACCTACTGTGCATTCCGTTAGTCTCACCCAGGACAACAAAAAAGGAGGGGATGGTGAACAACTACCATACCAAGGAACTGATAGATTCTACAACTGCAAGCAAGATAATCCATCCAATTGTCCCTATGAGTTTGAAGTTCCCTCTCAATAAATGTGGAGTGCACATCACCGTCCCACAATCCTCAGGATTGGGGAACGAACTATGGACTAATGTAGACTTATCGGTAATCTACTATAAATATAATTTGATTCTAGTAATGTAAGAAATTATATCATTGATGTGGAGGCAGTAGCCACTGGAGGTTCAGATGGCAGAGAGAGGGAAAAACTGGTGTAATCTGGGTGCATTTTCGGGACTTGGGAATTCTCCTACATGATAATGCAGCTATAGATGCAGGCCATTATATATCTTGATTTAACCTACCAAATTGGGTGGGAAAGAGTGTAAACTACAATGCAAACTATAATCAACATTAGTGGCAATGCTACAAAATTTGTTCATCCATTGCAATGAATGTAACTCACTAAAGAAGGATACTGTTAATGTGGGAAAATGTGGGAAGTGTGGGAGCAATGCATATGGAAATCCACGATATGTTTTACTTGACATTTCTTAATCAAAGTAACTTAAAATATATATAAATTATTTTTTAAAAATAAATAAAATTTAATACATTTCAAGTTTTCTGTTTAAGATGTTGTGTAGTTATATGTAATGTAGGTTGGTGACAGTGCAATGCTGTGAAAGGTATTTTACCAGTAAATTGAAAAATGCAAAAAGAAAAATTGTGCTTTTCCTCTTTTTAAAGTGTTTTTATTGCTATACTTCATATAATTCCAAATTACAATAAAATATGGCCATTAGAGTAATAATATAGACAAAAATAATCAAGTTAATATATAAGTAACCAAACTATCTTTAGAAATTCAGGAAGATCCTTTCCATTTGATTAAAAGTATACTCTCTGAAACTTGGAAAGAATTTTTTCTATTGCTGTGAGATAATTCAGAGTCTTAAAGAGAAAGTAAAGTCCACATATTCCGGATTTCCCGAGAAGGGATATCCTGTTCATCTCAAAGAGGAATTGACTGTGGGGAATATTCCTTCTTTATCCCGCGTTTAAAGTTGGTGGAAGTCCAGGTCATGTCAAGTTCTCCTGGATGCACTGGACTCAAAGACACTCAGATGGAGGGCTGAGTAGTTGACAGCACCTGGCACCTGGGGAGGCCTGAGTGTAGAGTAGAGAGCAGCACTGTTTCAATCCCCAGCCCACACTCAATGGAGGGACTCTGCCATTAGGGTTGGAGCCACACACAGGGCTGGGAAAATTACCTTTTGCTATGGTGGTTCTCAGGACCTCATCAAGAGTTTCCAGTGTTTTTCCCATCTTTACCATTGAGTCTTCTTGTTTGAAGGATTTTCACCTCTCTTGCTCTAGTTCACGGACTCATAAAGTTAACTCTGCTTCAAGCATCGCTGTCTTCCTTATGCCTTTTTGTAGATTACTATAAGGCTAGAAATTCTATAAGTCTCTTTCTCTAACCTGGCATCCTCTAAGGATGCCTCAGTCTCTATACAGCTTGTGAACAGCATTCATCTGTTCAAGGAGGTGACATTTCCCTTTAATGAGTGCAGCCGGTCTGTGTGCAAGCTGCCTTTCCCTTCTTCTGTAAAGTCGCCTGCTCAGAGACTGCTGTAATCTGAATAGCAATAAGAGACCTACCAACAAATCGATGGCAGGTTTACACACCACTATTTCCCCGTGGAAGCTGTGGTGGACCATGTGCTCTGAACTTAAGTCATCAGTCAGCAGCTCCATCACCCCCTCTCCCAGCTTCCCAAGGAGAAGCCCAAAGGAAAGCTTCACAGAAGGACAGAGCCTCTTCGTGGCTTTGGAGTCACCCAGGATCCTGTCCATTAACCATGGATCCACTAGTCACAACACACTCCTGAGAATCACCCCAAATTCCATCTGTAACACACCAGCAACTGATAGTGTGAACAGATATTCAGTGAGCTGGACTAATGAAGGATTTAGTAGTTAACATATACTTGTCTTCATTATTTTTGAATGGTCTCCCTTCTTGCCTTTTTTAAATTTCTTATTGATAAAAATTTGAAATATAGCAAAATATTCCAAAGTTACCAGAAAGATTTGCTGATTTTTTTAGAGTTTATACTTCCCCTTCCCATGGTATCCAACACTATTCATCATGGCTTTTCTGCCATATTTGACCTTTCTTTCAATACCCAACAACTTTATGTGCACTTCTCTTTTTTCTCCCCTAGCATGAATATCCTTAATTAGTTTGGTACTTTAGCTACAAATGTTGTACCAATATTTTCCATTACTATTAGCTAAATTTCATAGTTCACATTAGGGTTCTTTATTTGTTTTGTAAATTTCTATAGGTTTTGACCAATGTGTCATGCCATATGTAGCCGTTTGGTAGTTTGATGTAATTAAGAATTCCAAAAATCTATATTAGATTATGCTTGTAAACTGCTCTGTTCATCTGGGCATGATTAAGTTATAATTGGGGCTTTGATTGGGCCATGTCAGTAGGGTTTTGAGTCCCCCCTCCTTGGTGGGTGGGGAAATCAAATATAAAAGTCAAGGCAAAGGACAGAGGGAGCAATTTTGATATTGGAGTTTTGTTGTTGGAGAGAAGGCACCCAGATAGAGAAGAGCCATTCACCTGAGAGTTCACAGCTAGCCTCGTGGAAGGAAGCAAAGCATAGAAAGCCTAATAGTCTACAGCTGACCTTATAGAATAAACAGAGGAGCTAAGCCTGGAGAGAAAGGCAGCCCAGGGAAGAGAGGAACCTAAGAAGCCTGACCCCTTGCAAACGTCAGCAGCTGTCTTTCTCCATAACGTGGCAATGGGCTTTGATGAGGGCAGAAATTTATGCTTCATGGCCTGGTAACAGTGGACTTCTATCCCAAATAAATACCCTTTACAAAGACCAACCAATCTCTGATATTTTGCATTAGCACCTCTTTGGCTGACTAATACACCATATATCAACCAATATAATATCATACAGAATTATATTGGTGCCCTAAAAATACACTATGCTCCACATATTAAATCCCTGGAAATCAAGGATGAGTTTTAAATTTTTCATGGTTGAAAAGCAGCACGAAAGTAGTCTAATATTTTGGGACATGTGAAAAATACCTGAAACTCAAATTTCAGTTTTCAATTGTTTTTATTTTTATATTTATAAAAGTGATCCTCAACATACTAAAGGAGAAAGAGATAAGAGAAAGAACTAAAGGATATGAAGAAAACAATGAATGAGCAATATGGGAATCTCTTGGGGTGAGTTCACAAACAGAAATACTGGTCTTGATGAACTCAATAAGTGAGATGAAAAATTCCCTGGATGGTGGCAACAACACATTGGAGGTAGCAGAAGGAAAAATCAGTGATCTCAAAGACAACACTACTGATATTATTCACACTGAAGAGCAAAAAGAAAAAAGAATGTGGGAGTGGATTATTGGAAGTGTAATTAACAGCAATGAATTATGGATATGACGGTGGTTGAAAGGGGAAGTTTAGGTTCGTGTATGTCACTAGAAGTAAAGCTAGAGGATAAAACATGGCACTGTATAACAGTGAAGTCTGTTTTGGAGGATGACTGTGGTTAATAGCAAAAAGATAAGAATGTTCATCCATGAACTAGAACAAATATATATCAGTATTAACGGCTTAATAATAGGTTAGTATATGGGAAGAAAAAAACAGCTAATAAAACCATGATGATAGTTGACTAGAAGATTGTAATATTCTTTCCTCAATTGTCACAAAGTACCATTCCAATCCTAAGTGTCAATTATAAGGAAGTGTAAGGGCTATGGGATTTTTCTTTTTGGAACAAAGAGAATTTTCTCAAATTGACTCTGGTGAAATTGCACAGCTCTATGATTAAACTGAGAGCTATTGATCATACTTTTTGAATGGATTGAATGGTTTGTGAATAACAATGTCCTTAAAAAAATTTCTTTTTTAAATGGTTGTAAGAGAAATGGTATAATAAATGTGAAAATGTTGGAGTTGTCCAAAGAAGTCTATTATACAAAGTTAAAGTATAGTTTCATCATCATTTTGATTGTATTCAATTTCCTATAACAAAATTCTTGTCAAAATGCTAAATGAACCTATTTCTTTTAAAGGCCATAGATTATGAGTTATTATATTTAAGTAAAGAATATTGATTCATATTTCTTTTATGTTTATAGAATGGCTACATTGATTTGATATGGTCTATTCACTAAGCATTATAATAGACCCATTATATCAGCCTTTAAGTAATTGAGGGAGCTGGGGGCCTGGATATTGGATATGGAGCTTTTCACTTCTAAGTCATTGAATCAAATCTAGCCCAAACTGGAAGTAACCAGTTTGATTACAGCGGTGGCTCTTTGATGGCTTCTGTGAAGTATATTTAGGTGACGTTGAAGTACGACAGGATAATTGCTGACAGAACATGGGCTCATACCTATATTCACTATTGCCTTTCAATGGGTAGACGGAAACAGATATAAGGCCCAGGAACTCATAAAGCCAAGAGACATCTCTTTATTATTGAAGAAAACTCTGTTCTACTCTGCGACTTTCCCAGGTATTTCATCAGTTCAACTAGTTTACTTAAGGTTTTAGTAAGATAAGAACTAAGAATATACTGATAAACAATCTAGAAACCAAATCTGAACAGGCCTGGGCAAGGGGCTTAACTTGCTGACATTTCCTTATAATCTTGTCTCTGTGCTGCTCATCAAGATATTCTGTGTTCAATATTTGCAAAACAGTGCTGAGTAGATAGTAGAGTTATTATTAGCACTGACCCATATTTCTTTATATTTTCACATAGGATTTAACATTAAGAGATAACTATTACAGGATGGAAGACTATTGCCATAGATATTTTCCTTAATGTGTTTTTTTTTTTTTTTTTTTTTTTTTTAATTCAGGAGCTTCTGTTGAATATAATGTTTTCAACTTACTATTATTTACTTGTAAACTTGTTGCTAACACTTTATTGCAAGAAAAATTTGGATCTCTTCTTAATATGTGATAAAATTGATAATTGGAATCTTTCTGAACAAGTAAGCATCAATATCATTTTATTTTTCTAGAGATGTAACTTAGATTAGTGATTTGCAAGCAGTTAAAGTAGAATTTTTTTTTAATTTTTCATCTATAATGATCAATAAATTTGTGAAATACAATAAAATGAAATATCTGAAAAATAAACACATACCAAAAAAAAAAAAAAAAAAACAGAGCCTAAGAGACTTGTGGACCATCATCAAGTGTAACAATATTTGGATTATGGGAGCAACGGAAGAGAAGAAAGAGAGAAAGGGGAAGAAGCAATATTAAAAGAAATAATAGCAGAAAACTTCCGAAATTTATTGAAAGACATTAACATGCACATTCAGTAAGTACCCCGGCCCCCAAAAAGAAACAAACAGGATAAACTTTAAGAGAACCATACCCAGGCAGAGAAGAGATTCCCGAAAGCCACAAGAGAAAATCAATGTGTTATATATAGGGGATTCCCCATAAGCATAGAGCTGATTCTCATAAGAAACCATTGAGGAAAGAATGCAGTAGTATTAAATATTTAAAGTGATGAAAATGCAAATATTCTTGCCATCCTGATTTTGTGATAATCAGGGTAGGCTAAGCATTCTCTATATTAGAAAACATGCCTGTGTCCCCAGAACTAGTTTTTCTCCCTAGGTCTGGTTTTTAGAAAGATCATTATAAATTAAGCCTGATTTATTATATGACCATCCTGTATGGGAAATGACTGTAATTGTACCTTCTTTGGTCAACTTTAAGAAATATAGCAGGGGAACGGATGTGGCTCAAATGGTTGAGCATTCATCTCCCATACGAAGGGACCTGGGTTCGATCCCCAGAACCTCCTGATAAAAATTAAAATAAAGAAAAACATAGAAAGTGTGTGGGCCACAAGGCCCCATGTGCAGGTGAGACCTCAGGCCCCAAGCATAGGTGAACTCTCAGGCCCCATGAGTCATGCAACAAGATGATGATATAACAGGAGAGTGACACAAGTGAGAGCCAAGATGAGACACACCGAAAAACCTGGAAAAAGGTGGCGCAGGTGGTAGGATGCCTCTTTCGCACTTCAGAGTTTCTAAGGACAGAATCCCAGTGAAGACAGGAGGAGAAGAATGAGAAGAGAGGGCAGGAAATACACACAGAGATTTGCCTAGCAAATGAACACAAAAACAGCAAAAATGGATGGAGGGTGGGGAGGGAAATGGATAAAAGGAAATAAATAAATAAATCTTTAAAAAAAAAAGGTATAGGGGAGTAAGATATGGACTATAGTTAATAATAATATTTTGACGATGCTATTTCATAGTTTATTAACAAACGTTTCACAACGATGCAAAGTATTTGTGGTGGTGTGATGTGTGGGAGCCCTGTATGACATTATGCACGTTAGTTTTGTAAGTACACAAGGTTTACAGAACACTTATTGTTTATGTATATTCATGTATGAATGGTATGCTTCAATAAGTTGATTTAAAAGAAATAAATAAATAAAGTGATGAAAGAAATCATTTGCAAACCAAGAATTTTATATCCAACAAGACTGCCTTTCAAATATGAAGGAAAGATTAGGTCATTCCCAGATAAACAAAAGCTGAGGGAGTTCATTAACACTTGATGTGCCCTATGAGCAATGCTAAAGGCGGTTCTTCATACCTAAAGGAAAGGACATTAGACAGTGGATAGAAGTGGCATAAAGAAATAAAAGCCTCCTTTATATATGGGTAACATAAATGCAAGTAAAATTCTTTTTTTTTTTTTGTGGGTGATGTGACTCCACTTTTTACTTTTTGCAGTCTCTAAAATGCAAAATGCATAAACAGTGAAAAGCCTATGATGTTGAACTTGCAACAAGGAATTTGTAACAAGGAAAATGAAAGAAGGGGAGATGGAAGGGTATAGGATCAGAGTTTATCTATGCTATTGAAGTTAGTTCATATGAAATCAAACATGACTGTCATAGATTTGTGGTGTTAAATTTTGAACACATGGTAACAACAAAGAAAATATATTAAAAATATATACAAAAGAAATGATGAGACTCAAAACAATATACTGAAAAAAATCAAATACGAAAGTAGACATTAATGGAAGACTTGAAAGTTGAAAAAGGTATAAATCATACAAAGACCATGTAGCCAAATGGCAGAAGAAAATCCTGTACTATGACTTGTGACTTTAAATGTAAATTGATTAAACTTTCCAGTGGAAGGGTAGAATTTGACAGAATGGATTAAAAAAAATTTTTTTTTAAACAGCATGGTCCAACCATATGCTGTTTACAAGAGACTTGCCTTAAATTCAAAGATCAAGTAAGCTGAAAGTGAAAAAATGCAAAAAACATACCACAGAAATGGTAAACAAAAGAGAGCTGGGCAACATATACTATTAGATAAAATTGGCTTTAACTCAAAAATGGTTACAACGGACAAAGAATGTCACTATATACTGAAAAAATGGGTCAGTTCAAAAACAAAACACAATTATAAATATATATATACATCTACTGAAAAAAAATCAAAGTAAATATGGAAGACATATTACTCATTCTGTCCAAGTCTGGCCTTTAAATAACAGAGCCCTTAACTTTCAAGTCTATTTGTTGTAAGAAAGTTTTGGAGGCCTCTAAATTTGGAGACTCTGAGCATTTGGGTGTGTTTGTCGCATTAATGGGAACCACTTAGGCAATATCTGCATAGCTATTTATCAAAGAGCTAGCTCCTCACTGTACTGTCAGGCAGGAGAGACATCGGTAATCAGCCCCATGACAGATGACTTCTGAAACTGTACTTAAGGCCTCTTTTTGTTGTGGATCTGAGCAGTATCCAAGAGATGAGTCTCCTAGACCTTGGAGGATCAGAAATCAGCAACATAATACAGTAACTTGGGTTGATGGACCCAGAGCAAGAAATGGAGAGAAGGAAATGGATTAATTCCAACATGTAAACATTTGAATCAGTGAAAATAAATGCAAAATAAATGTTTGTCTGGTTTCAAATGAAAATACAATGAGCCGTCACCCACTGGTCATCAGGTAAGTCCACGCCTATTCTAGTAGATAACTATTGACTCTTGAGTCAGGGGCATAGTGAATAATCCTTTATTTGGTATGCTTTTTTTTTTTAATATTTTTTTTTTCTTTAAAGATATTTAGATACAAAAATAATACACAAAAAATATAGGGATTCCCATTTGCCCCACCTCCCACACGTCCCACAACCTCCCACATAAGCATCCTTCATTAGTGTGGCACATCACCTGAGATTGAAATACACATCCTGGGGCTTTGCCATTAAGCATGGACCATAGTTGACATTGTAGACCACATTCTCTCCCATACAGTTCTGCATGTTATACGATGATATAAAATCGCTACATCTGTCGTTGCAATGTCACTCAGCATAATTCCAAGTCCTGAAAAAGCCCCTGTATTACAACTGCTTTAGCCTTTCCCTGCTCGCAGAGAGTCCAGTGTCCACAACTCCACATAAATGCTTTAATATCTTCCATTGTTTGAATCACAATATGTCTATAACAGAACACCAGGAAGTCCACTCTAGTCCACAGCTCTTCCCCCAATCCTGAAGGGTCAGGGATGATGATGTCCACTTAATCTCCAACTGAGAGAGGGCTTATATTCCATGGATAAGATGGAAGAGATTATCCTGCATGCAGCTGCAGACACTCTCCATTCCTTGGGATGGCCATTGTCCATCATCATCTCCCCACCAGGTGTCCTGGGTGAGTCCACTGAGTTGTATAGTAGGAGTTGCAGCTCCACCGAGATTCCGGGCCCAGCTGGCACATGGAGAGCCCAAAGACCCAAAAACTCCAGTCTCTGGATGTGCACCAAGAAACTCCAGCACCACATATAGGTTTGAATAGAAGGGACAGATGAACCATGTGCAGGGAAAACATATTTGAGTCCAACTCTATCACTCTCAGGAGCACAAATTCCAAAGTAGGGCCCACTAACAAGGCAGCAAACTCTGGAGCTATCCACCCTTATATAGGACCTGAGTGTCTCCAGAGCCCTCAGGAGTCCCTCTATTGGGTTGATATCCACTTTGGAAGTCTATGAAGTCCAACTGAGATTTACATAAGCGTTACCGCTGAGATGACCTCCTGACTCACTTTGAAGTCTCTTAGCCATAGGAACTCATTTGTCTTTACCTTTTCCCCCTTTTATTTGGTTTTTTTTTCCAGTCACATTGCCAATTGGCACTTGGTAGTAATCCCTCAGTATAAGGAAGTCTCATCCCTGGGATTTATGTCCCATGCTAGGAGGAAGGTAATGCATTCATATGCTGAGTTTGGTTTAGAGAGATGCCACATTTGAGCAACAAGGAGGCTCTCAGGAGGCAACTCTTAGGCACCCCATAACAAAAGGCTAAGTTTCAATTTCAAGAGAAAAGACACATAAGGCTAGTCATCAATAACAAGGGCCCATCAGTGGATCATCCTCCTTTGCCAGACACTGCCCCTGCACTTGGGGAACTGTTGCTGCTCCCTTGGAGAATATGGCAGAGTTCTTCAAAATAGGAATTCAGTATTCTCTCATTTATTGAGTGATTCTCCACCCACTGTGACAATGCTCCATGAACATTTGAACAATTTCATATACCTTGTATGTATGTTCAGATGAACTTCCTCCCATTCAACACCCATCCCTGACACACCCCATCAATGATCCTTTCCCACCCCAGTTGTAACCCTTCTGTGAGCCAAAGCTTCTTTAAAGATGAAGACAATACAGCATCCAAATACAATTAATAGGGAAATGAAATAATAATGATAAGTTTAAATGTAAGGTATAGGCGCACCTGGAGCAAGCTTCCAGGGAGTGTGTGAGTGTTCATCCTGTCATAATGTGTTATATCAGTGGATGGAGAAACATATAATGAGGGGGAGACACATAATGATTGGACTCCCATCTTTGAGAGGACCGATTCATTCAGAAATAGGCAAAGAGCAAAGGCAGTTCCTCTAAAGAGCAAGGGAGGACAAACCTGTATGTCAAGACTTCTTGTTGCATGTAACTATGATCTTGTCATACAATGAGTCAAGCCAGGGAGTCATTGTGGGGCCCGGTGGGATGGGGAGGGAGGAGGAGAATAGATCAAACAGGGGGTGTATAGTGGTCAGTGGAAATGTTCTTCATTACCTTACAGTGATGGACAGAGGACATGGTAATATCATCAAAATGTTTAAAAGTGTATGGTCTAAAATGTGGTACATTTTTGAAGTCAGTGTAACAGTCACCTTCCTTGCTCACCATAACAAAATTGTGATGGTCATTCCTACAGTGACTTTGATTCATTTTACAAATGTAAAATCTAGTGGCAACCATTAACAGATGTGAATTATTCTCATCAGTACAGTTCTCTCTGAATCCAAACTTTTTTTTAATAGTGAAAGATAATGCGGTTCTTCAAAAATTATGCTTTCCATTTCTGATGTTATTCCAACCACCTTGACATATATATAAATTTCCTCGGTTCTTACCTCTTTCATGCAGTTTTCTGCTCCAACATTCTTTAAGACCATGAAGAAAAGGCTATCTAAATTTAATTCGTATCCACTGCACCCTCTTTGGTACTTTCTCTAAGTGACCAAAAAATTTCGTTTTACCTCTGTGAAGAAGAAACTAAATGGCTCTTCCTATTCACACTGTTCCTTCCAAAGAAATCTTACCAGTGAGTCTTTATTCTCATCACACCCCATAATCTCATGACTGCGAATTCCGAAGTATTTTCACTCAATGGTAATGGCGAGAACAGAGCAATACTGAAAATGGAAGATTCATTTAAAACTATTTTGCTCACATTCCTTCAAACTGCCCTTTTCATGAGGTGATTTCAGATAAATTAAACTTGCAGAGCTCAAAAATACATAATTGATTGCATGAGATTCCAATACAATTAGTGATTGATCCACAACTTCCAACTAGCAATAACCAATCCAGTAATTTGAGAAGAAAAGAAATGGTTAGCTTAAGTTCCAACTAGCTACTTTTTTGGGGTGGGTGGGGGTAACTAAGAAAATAATCTGTTATAAGTTTAATACCTTGATGGCTCACATAAATGAAATATGTCTCACTGCACAGAACACACATTCTTAAAAAAAAAAGGATAACAAAGCCTAAACTTTTCATTTCACAATGATTATTCTTGATTCTCTCCCTGCTGCTGGAATTGAAAATCTTCAGAGACCACAAATACAGCATTCAGACTTCCAAAATGTAGAGAAAAGGACCTCAGAGATGCAATAGGTCTGGATCCAATATGTTTTCTGTGATAAAGGGGGAAGTGATGTCTCTGCAATAGTCTGTCACTTTTCAAACATAATCAGAATGCCCTGAAGCTCTCCATCCTCTCCAAACTTTTTTCTGTAGCTTCTAACCTATGACAAAAAAAACACTTATCTCTCATATACAGAACTTCATTGGCAAGGGGCGGGGGTGGAGAGGGTCAGGGATTACAAAAGCACCAACCATACTAGTGTTGCTCAGACTAAATACAGCTTTCTAATTTGGTTTAACAGCAAAGACATGTGCAAACTGTGGACAGTGAATCCTGGCTCTACCTAAAAGCCATCTGGGCTGGCTTTTCATGAATGGCAGTATTTCCCATGATACACGTTAATTAAGCTCTATATAAAATAAAGAAGCTCCTGTCACTACGAGTATTATAAGAGCTTCCTGTAAGAATCCAGGAATGCCCACATCCCATACCATTCCCAGACATGGTCAGTATCTCAGGAAGAGCTACATGGGAACAGGAATTTTTTTCTTTCTCACCACTACCAAAAACTACATCCACATACATATCCGTATTCAAGAAAGTTTTTTCTCACAATGACTATAGGATCCAAGAATCCAGCCACCCACAGGTTCAAAGACAATAACTGTGTAGATCTAATTTTAAAATACTATATAAAGTTCCTTTCTTGTTTCACAGGATGAAGGAGCAGGGACAATGGATGTGGGTAATCATAGGGGATTTGTTTTCGTCTTTAGTCAAATGTCCTCAGCAATGTTCTTATATCCAGGGACTGGGAGAGGTTCTCTGGCATCAATATGATGTATGAACTGATGGTCCCAGACCACTGTGGTAAGGAGGGGGTGATTGAGCAGGGACCAAGTAGCATTTCTCATGAATCTTTGTGGGCTTGTCTTCTAACACTAGAAGAGAAAAAAAGAACTTTGGACATGATAAAGACTAGAGGAACAAACATGTCAAAGGTCTGGAGAAGAAAGTGAACCCAACTCATTCAAGGCACATTTTTAGGGTGTTTTATACACACTTCACCAAAAGTATAGGCTCATCACCAGCAGAGTAACAAACCTCTCCAGAGGGGAATGTGTTTATCATCCAATCCAGTGTTCTCTTTTTATTGATGAAGAAATAGTGGCTATACTGAGGTAGTGATATGGGTCAGAATTGGCAACAAATCATGGGAAAGATCAAAGTAAAGTTCTCTTGCCTGGTATCTTTCACCCAACAACAAGTTGCATTTGGTATATGGGGTTCTTTAAGTAATGAATATGCTGCCCCTGTGAAAGAAAGCAAGAACGCCATACTCAGAATTTCCCTCTAACACCCACATTCTTCCTCTGGCAGAGAAAAAGCTGATTGTGGGTCATCCCTAGGAACAGGGAGATCATCAAAAGTCTGCATTGTTTCTATCAGGATCAGATGGAAATTTACCTTTCAGAAGAGATAAAGCATTCTGTTGAATAGAAGACCCAGCTGCCTACTGCTTCCCTGCCCTGATCCTGATTACAAGATACCATTTCACAATTGCATCTCAGAAAGGGAGAGTCCAGCACAGCAAGTAAGCAGTCTTCACTGACAGAGGCCAGGAAGGGAATACTAGGAGGGGGAAAACAGATTGTGCAAGGTAAGTCCCATGGATCCCAAAACAAAACCCTGACTGAGCCCACCATGAACCCAGCCAACACTAAAAACTGCCCCAGGGGGAAGGTACCCTGATGGCCACTTTGCAAGGTTAGGATCTGGCTACTACTCAAGTCTACATCACATGTCCCAAGAAAAAATGAGAAAAATGAGCACAGCCACGATTGAAAATCTCCCTGGCAACTAACCAGCCTTTTTTGTCCCTCCCTGCAGGCTCAGTAATAACCCTAGAAAGATCTAAGGGAAATAAAGCTTTTCCAACCACATGGTTCTTAGCCTACAACAGTTACTATTTTGGGAATTGAGCAGCAATGAGACCACATCTTAGCCATATTCAGAGAGCCCCCAACCCCAAGAAGGCCAATGGTCTTAAAAGATGTTTGAGTTGTGCCAGCTCGTTCATGAGCCTCAAGGAGTTGCTAAACCTATGCTCCAGTTCATTGGACTTACCTAGGACAACCAACTAGGTGGGTGATGATGGAAAACTACCATACCAAGGAACAGAGAAAGCCTACACTGCAAGCAAAAGAGACCTATCCATCAGCCATATGGGACTGAAGCCCCCTCCCAATTAGAGGTGGAGTGGGCATCACCATCCTACAATACTCAGGATGGAGAATGAACTATGGACTAGAGTGGAATTACTGGTATGCTACTATAGATTTATTTTGATTCTAGCAATGGAAGAAACTTTACCAATGATGTAGAGGCAGTGGCCACTGGAGGTTCTGAGGGCAGGGAGAGTGAAAACAGGTGTAATACAGGGTCATTTTCTAGACCTGGGAATTGTCCTGAATGACATTGCAATGACAGATAAAGGCCATTATATATTTTCCCATCACCTACAGAATTGGGTGGGAGAGAGTGTTAACTACAATGTAAACTTTAATCCACATTTAGTGGCAATGCCCCAAAATATGTTCATCAATTGCAATGAATTTACCTCACTAACAAATGATGTTATTAAAGTGGGAAAATGTGGAAATGTGGGGAGCAGGTATGGTAATCCCCTATATGTTTTATGTGACATTTGTGTAATCTAAGTATCTTTAAAAAAAATTTTTTTTATTAAAAATGAATACAAAAATAAAATACATTTCCAGTTTTCTGTTTAAAATAATGTATGTTTTATGTAATGTTGGTTGATGACAGTGGAAGACTGTAAAAACTATTTTATCAGTAAATTGTAAAATAAAAAAAAAAAATTTTGCCTTTTCAGTTTTTAAAGTTTTTTTAATTGTTATATGTAATATAATTTAAATTACAATAAAATATGGCAAGCAGAATAATATATATAAAAATCACTTTTCAAGTTAACATATAAGTAAACAAACATTATCTTTAGAAATATAGGAAGGTCCTTTCCATTTGATTAAATGTACGCTATCTGGAAGCTGATGTGGATCAACTGATTGGACTCCCATCTACCATATCGGAGGGCAAGGGTTCGATTGCCGGGATCTCTTGGTGGAAAGCAAGCTGACCCGAGCGGACAGCTATCCCACGTGGAGTGCTGGTAAAACAGGATGAGGTAACTAAAAGAGACACATAAGAGAGATAATGAACATGCAGCACATCAGAGAGCTCAGGAGGCACAAATATTTGAGCAGCAGCTCTCCACTCCAGGAGGTCCCAGGATCAGTATCCAGTGCCACCTAAAGAGAAGACAAGTAGACACACAGAGCAGACAGTGAGCGCAAATCAACAAGGGGGAAAGAATAAACAAATAAACAAATCTTCACCCCCCAAAAAAAGATATTCTCTGAAACATGGAAAGAATTTTATCAATGCTGAGAGCTAACTCAGAGGACTAAAAGGGAAAGTGAGGATGACATGTTCAGTGTTTTCCCATGATGAAATGGCCTGTTCATTTCAAAGAGGAATTGACCATGGAGAAACTTCCTTCTGTGTCCCACATTTAAAGTTGGTGGAAGTCCAGGTCATGTCAGGTTCTCCTGGATCCAGTGGCCTCAATGACACTAAAATGGAGGACAGAGTAGGTGACAAATCCTGGCAGCTGGGAAGACCTGAGTGGAGAACAGAGAGCAGCACTGTTTCTATCTCCAGCCCACCCTCAAGGGAGTGACTATCCCGGTAGGGTTAGAGCCACACACAAGGTTAGGCAAATTACCTTGTGCTTTGGTGGTTCTCAGGACCCAATCATGTGTCACCAGTGTTTTTAGCATCTTCACCTTTACCACTTCTTTTTGGAAGTGTTTTCATCTTTCTTGCTCTAGTTCATGTACCAATAAAGCTTTCAGCATTGCTTTCTTTCCCTTGGCTTTTCTGTAGCTATCTATAAGGCTGGAGACAGTGAAAGTCTCTTTTTCTTGCCTGGCATCCTCTAAGGATGCCTCAGTCACTTTACACTCCTTCTGAGCATGACTCAGCTAGTCAAGGATTTGACATTTCTCTTTAACCAGTGCAGTCAGTGTGTCTGCAAGCTGCTTTTCACATTTTCTATAAAGTCCCCTTCTCAGAGACTGCACTATTTTGAGTAACAATAAGAGACCCAACAATGAACCAAAGGGAGGTGGACAAACCACTGTTTCCCAATGCAGGCTGTTGCCGAAATTCGACTCTGAACTCATATCATCAGGCAGCAGCTCTATCACCCCTCTCCCAGTGTCCTGAGGATCAAACCAAAGGAAATCTCCACAGAAGTATTCAGGCCCTTCGTGGACCTGGAGTCACCACAGGACACCGCCCTGTAACCATGGGTCCAACAGTCACAGCAAATCCCAGAATTCCTCCTGGAGCCCAGCAGCAACTGTCAACTTGAACGGGCATCAGCAGGTCTCAGAGCATCTGCAACACCCAATCCATTCTCTCCATCCCCACCTCTGTTGCCACCACCCTGCATTGGTCATCAACATCCTCAGCCTCTTATCATCTTCATTGTCACCACCAGTTCTCCCTGCCATACCATTTGACAGAAACACCACAGCCTCTATCCGCTTAAATTCAAATTCCTCTGGTGCCAGTTACCCTCAAAGTCTGGCTAATGGTAGCCTTAACCCAGGCTCCCTGTGTATATCAGGTCCTGCCTGGTAGACTCTGGTATCTGCCTGGCCTTACATGCCCCACACTAATGCCCATTTTAGGGCCATCGCTGTCCCTACATCCTCCAATGCTATTCCCTAGTTGCCATCATAGCTCAGATGCCCCTCACCGGGGGGACCTCCCCAGAACTCTCCTCCAAAGAGAGACCCTTTCCAATGCCCATCACTCCTGCCCTTCTTGCTCATTTTGCTTGGGATCACACTTTAATTACCCTGACAAGCTATGTGCAGTATTTAATTTTCTTGTCTCTGATCTGCCCTTCTCCTCTCAAATATCAGTTTCTAGAGGATAGAGACTTACTTTCTCCTCTTCACTGCTCAACCTCCAGGCCTGAGCCCAGTTATTTTCAACTTTGAGGAGTTACCCCTTGCATTCTCATGGCGCTTTACATGGCATTTCTCTCCGTTGCATCTCCCCAGTTGCTCAGACTGGAACATGCCAATTCCCTTTCCCTGCCATTAATTACCTCCCGCTTGTACTCATTTTCTGGCATAAGAACGTAACTTGGAACTGATTAGACTTATCCTTGGAATACTGACTTTTCCCCTGGGACAGAAATTAGAGTTTCTCCTGTGAGTTGTGTCTGAGAATAAGTGGCAGTGTGGTGAGGGGGGATGTGCCAGGTTCCCTCAATTGCCACTGGGTTATTTCCTCTTGCTCAGAAAATTCATCATCCAGCATGCTTTCAATGAAATGAACCCATCACCCTGTGAATATTTCATTGAAAAAATAGCCATTATTCACTCATAAAATATTAAATGATAATGAATTAAATTGTCAACTCTAAGTATACTGCATATTTTACACCCAAGAATGATATATCTCTTCCTTGATATTTTCACTGATCCATATTAGATTATGAAAAAAAAATTTTACTTTGACTTATAACTTAAGTCTTTGGGAACACGCTCTCACTCTGGTCAATTAATTTTGCCAAAGGCAATGGAATTATTCTATGTGATCTTCCTCTGTTGAGTAGAGGCCTTGATGAATTACATCAAGTTGATAAAAGTGTATGGTCAAAATAAAAAACATAATGTAAACCATTGTCCATGAATGGTAGCTATGTTTAAATATTTGTACATCAGTTCTAACAAACTTGCAATCCACACATAATATGTTAATAATAAGAGAAGGTTAAGGGGGAAGATGTTGGGTAGATAGGAGTCCACTGTATTTAGTACCTTACTTTTCTGTAAAGTCTTAAATCCTCTTTGAGGACAAAATGAAAAATGTAAGACAATGGGGCAATAAAATGAAGAAAATATCACTATACATATAGGACAACAGACCTTACCATGAAGAAAGGCAAAAGGACAAAAACAATTTTTCAAATATTTTTTCATTATTTGTTGACTAGCTCCAATTTTTATTTTTTAATTTATTTTTATTGTTTTAAATTCTTTTGTATTTTATTTCTTAATTTTAAAACTACCATAATTATTTCATTTTTTTATTAATTGTATTTGGTTATTTATATTGTCTTCATTTTTAAAGAAGTTTTGGATCTGAGAAGGTCTACAACTGTGGCAAGAGAGGATCATTGGTACAGGGTGGCTTCTAGGTGGGATAAATGTGAGGAAGCTCACATGAACAAACATATAAAGAATAGAAATGTGTTCATATTTTCATAGGGCATCGTCACGTTGGGTGGAGATTCACACAATAACCAAAGGAAAATATACCCATCATGTGGTTCTCTACCACATGCTCTAATGGATCAGCAATAATACCCTGAGAACAGGGGCAATGATTAGTGAAGGAGGATGGTCCATGAACAGCCCCTTGATGTTGATGACTGTGCATATGAAAATGTACAATCGATGCTGAAACTCAGCCTAGTATTACAGGGTGCCTAAGAAGTGCCTCCTGGGATACTCCCTGTTGCTCAAATATGGCTTAGAGTCTCTAAGCCAAACTCAGCATGTAAATCCATTACCTTCACCCCAGCATGGGACTTGATCCCAGGGATGAATTTTCCCAGCAACAAGGAGTTATTACTAAGCACCAACTAGCAATGCAACAGGAAAAAAGACCTTGACCAAAATGGGGAAAAAGTAAAGACAAGTGAGTTAATAGGGCTAAGTGACTTCAAAGTGAGTCAAAAGGTCATTCCAGAGGTTACACTAATGCACATCTTAGCAGGATCTCATTAACTGCTAAAGTAGATACTACCCTAAATAGTGGGGATCCTATGGGCTCTGAAAACATCCAGATACCGCAGTCAGGGAAGATATCTCAGGAGTTTGGTACCTAGCCAGTGTGCCTAATTTGGATTTTATACTCCCCAGTGTGACAGAGTTGGACTCAGTTGTGATTTCCCTACACATGACTCTTCTGTCCTTCTGTTTGAAACTATAATTAGTACTAGTGTTGGTATGTGTATGTCCAAGGCACGTAAATCTTTGGGCTATCCATGTGCCAGTTGGGCCCTGAATCTCAACAGAGTTGCAACACCTATTATCCAGTTCCTTGGTCTCACCCAGGACAACTAACAAGCAGGTTGATGATGGACAACTATGATACCAAAGAACCCAAGATTCTACAGCTGCAAGCAAGAGAGTCCATCCATCGGGTCCATGGGATCAAAGCTCCCTTTCAATTAAAGTTGGAGTGAACAACTCCAGGCCACAGTCCTCAGGATTGGGGAATGAACTATGGAACAAGTGTACACGTGTTGGTATTCTACTATAGATATATTGTGATTCTAGCAGTGGAAGAAATTATATCATTGATGTGGAGGCAGTGGCCACTGGAGGTTCTGAGGGCAGAGAGTGGGGAAAATGGGTGTAATCTTGGGGCATTTTCGGAATGTGGGAATTGTCATGAATGACATTGAAATACCAGATGCAGATCATTACATATCTTGCCTAAACCTACAGAATTGGATGGGAGAGAGTATAAACTACAATGTAACTTTAATCCACATTAGTGGCAATGCTTCAAAATGAGTTCATCCATGGAAATTAATGTACCTCCTAACGAAGTAAGTTGTTAATGTGGAAAAATGTGGGAGGTATGGGCATATGGTAATCCCCTACATATTTTATGTGACATTTCTGTAATCTAAGTGCCTTTAAAATTTTTTTAAATTAAATTAAATAAATAAAGTAAAATAATTTTCAGGTTTTCTCTTTAAGGTGATGTGTACTTTATATAATATAGGTTGATGATGGTGCAATACTGTGAAATTAATTTTATCAGTAAATTGTAAAATGCAGAAACAAAAATTTTTCTTTTCACATTTAAAATTTTTGAATTCCTATACTTCATATGAGGTCAAATTACAATAACATATGGAAACAGAATAATAATATAGATAAAAATCACTAATCAAGTTAATATATAAGGAAACAAACATTATCATTAGAAATACCGGAAGATCCTTTCCATTTGATTAGAAATATACTTTCTGAAACTTGGAGAGAATTTTGTTTATGCTGTGAGATAATTCAGAGGCCTAAAGAGAAAGTAAGGGCCACATATTCAGGGTTTTCCCAAGAAGGGATACCCTGTTCATCTCAAAGAGGAATTGACCATGGAGAATCTGCCTTCTTGTCCCGTGTTTAAATTTGGTGGAAGTCCAGGTCATGTTGAGTTCTTCCAGATCCACTGACCTCAATGACACTCATATGGGGGACAGAGTAATTGACAGGCCCTGGCAACTGGGAGGCCTGCGTGAAGAAAAGGGAGCAGCACCTTATAAATCCTTAGCCCATGCTCAAGGGAAGGACTCTCCCAGGAGGGTTGGAGCCACACACAGGGTTGGGAAAATTACCTTGTGCTGTGGTGGTTCTCAGGACCTCATCAAGTGTCTCCAGGTTTTTTCCCATCTTCACCATTGCGTCTTCTAGTTGGAAGGATTTGCATCTCTCTTGCTCTAGTTCATGAACCAGTAAAGTGAACTCTCCTTTAAGCATTTCTTTCTTTCCCTTGTCCTTTCTGTAGACATCTATAAGACTGGAGACTCTTAAAATCTCTTTTTCTCACCTGGCATCCTCTATGGAGGCCTCAGTATCACTATACCCCTTGTAAGCAGCACTCTTCTGGTGAAGGAGGTAACATTTCTTTTTAATCAGTGCAGCCAGTGTGTCTGCAAGCTGCCTTTCCCATCTTCTATAAAGTAGACTTCTCAGAGACTGAACTTCTCTGAGTAGCCATAATATACCCACCAATGAAGCAAAGGCAGGTGTACACACCACCAGTTCCCACTGGAGACTGTGGTGGACTGTGTGCTCTGAACCCATATTATGAGGAAGCATCTCCATCACCCCCTCTCCCTGCTTCCTAAGGAGCAGCCCAAAGGAAAGTTCATAGGTGAACACAGCCCCTTCGTGTCCCTGGAGTCACCACAGGGCCCTGCCCAGTAACCACAAATCCACCAATCACAGCAATTTCCAGAATTCCACCTGGAATCAATCAGCAACTAACAACTTGAATGGGAATCAACAAGTATAACAGTTTTGCAGTTTGATATAGTTATGAATTCCAAAATATTTATTGCATTATGCTTGTAAACAGGTCTGTTCATCTGGATATGATTAAGTTATGATTAAGGATTTGATTGGGCCACGTCAGTATGGCATTGACCTCCTCCCCTTTGTGGGTGTGATCTCAAAGTTAAAAGACATCACAAAGGACAGAATTGGAGGTTTTTGATGTTGGAGTACTGGCACTGAGATTTAATGTTGGAGCCCCAGGATGTGAAAACTCAGAGTGGTTTGGTCGTAAGGAAAGAGGGTAGGCCCCTGGAAAAGAGAAGAGCCATTCGCCTGACAGTTCACACCTGGCCTTGTGGAGAGAGCTAAAGCCTAGAGAACCTCATAGTCTACAGCTGACCTTGTGGAGGAAACAGTGGCACTGAACCCAGAGAGAAACTGAGCCCCAGGAAGAGAGGAACCCAAGAAGCCTGAACCCTCCCAGATGTTGGCACCCATCTTGCTCCTACACATTTCCATGGACTTTGGTAAAGAAAGTAATTTACACTTTATGGCCTGGTAACTGTAAGCTTCTACACCAAATAAATACCCTTTATAAAAACCAACCAATTTCTGGTATTTTTTATCAGCACTCCTTTGGATGACTAATACAGAATTTGGTACCAAGGAGTGGGGAAGTGTTTTTGCAATTACCAAAATGTTGGAGCAGTTTTATAAGTAGGTAAGGGATATTTTCTGGAGGAATTGTGGGATGCTTGGTAAAAAAGACCTACAGTGCCTTGAAGAGATTGATGATAATAATATGGATGCTAAAGAGTCTTTTTATGATGCCTTAGAAGTGAATGATGAAACTAATATTAGTAACTGGAGGAAAGGCGATCTGTGTTTTAAAGTTGCAGAGAACTTGGCAAGATTAAAGTCAACTTCTCAGTGACTGCACTAATCTGAGTAGCCATCAGAGACCCACTCTCGAACCAATGGCAGGTGTACACACCACCGCATCCCACTGGAGACTGTGGTCGTCCATGTGCTCTGAACTCATATCATCAGGGAGCAGCTTCATCACCCCCTCTCCCAGCTTCCTGAGGATTAGCCCAAATTAAAGCTCCACAGAAGGACAGAGCTTCTTTGTGACACTGTAGTCACCACAGGACCCTGCCCAGTCTCCACAGAAACACCAATCACAGAAAATCCCAGAATTCCCCCTGGAGCTCAGCGGCAACTGTCAACTTGAACGGGCAACAGCAGGTCTCTGAGCCTCTGCAACATCCGACCCATTCTCTCCATCCCCACCTCTGCTGCTACTGCCCTGCTCTGACCATCACCATCCTCAGCCACGAATCACATCATTGTCGCCACCAGTTCTCCCTGCCATAACGTTTTACACGCACCACTGCCACTACCAGCTTAAATTAATATTCCTCTAGTGTCGGCGACCCTGAATGTCTGGCTACTGGCAGCCTTAACCCAGGCTCCCTGTGTATGTCACTACCTGCCTGGCACACTCTGGTATCTGCCTGGCCTTCACACCCCACACCCATGCACGTTTAGTGCCATCACATCTTCTGTCCCTTCATCCTTCAATGCTATTCCCTAGTTGCCATCACTGCTTAGATGTCTTCTCCCTGAGGGGCATCCCCAGAACTCGCCTCCCGAGAGAGGCCCCATATAACACCCATCACTCCTGCCCTTTCTGCTCATTCTTGTCATCACCTTCTCCACTCCTGACAAGCTATATGCTATATTTAATTATCTTTACTCTGATCTGCCTTTTCCCTCTCAAACACCACTTTCTAGAGGAGCGAGACTTACTTTCTCCTCTTCACTGCTCAAACTTCAGGCCCAATCCCAGTTATATTCAACTGTGAGGGGTAAACTCTAACATTCTCATGACACTTTTCCTGGCATTTTTCTCCATCGCTTCTCCCCCTTACTCAGACTGGAACATGCCCGCTTCTCTTTCCCTGCCATTAATAGACTCCTTTGTACTCATTGTCTTACATAGGAACGTTGATTGCCATTGACTAGACTTATACTTGGAATACTGAATTTCCCCGGGGGCAGAAATGTGACCAAATCCTGTGCGGTTGGTCGGTGGGTAAGCGACAGTGTGGAGGGGTGGGCCATGCCGGTGTTCCCCAATTTCCGCTGGGTTCATTCTTCTTGCTCAGAAAATTCATCTTGCAACATGCTTGCAATGGAAGAAACACATCACCGTACAAATTTATCATTGAAAAAAAATTGCCATTATTCTCTTATAAAAAATTAAATGATATTAGCTTAAATTGTCACCCCCCTAAATATACAGCATATTTTCCTCCCAAACTGACATATCCCTTTTTTTATTTTTTAACTGATATACTTTTAGATTAGGAAAAAAAAATGTTACTTTGACTTGAAACTTAAGTTTTGGGAAAACTTTCTCACTCTGATAAAAAAGTTTTGACAAGTGTGACAGATATGTTCTATATGATTATTTTATGCTGGATACAAGCCATGTTGAATTCCATGAAAGTTTATAAAAGTGTGTGGTCCAAAATAGAAACCATAATGTAAACCATTGACCATGGTTGGTAGCTATGCTTCAATATTTGTACCTCTGTTCTAACAAAATTGCCATCCACTTATGAAATGTTGTTAATAGGGGAATGGGTAAAGGGATAAGATGTTGGGTATATAGTAGTCCCCTGTATTCAGTATGTGACTTCTCTGAAAAGTCCTAAATATTCCTTGAGGACAAAATGGAAAGGACGGTGGGGTAGAAAAAGGAATAAAATGTCACTGTACATGTAGGAAAATAGACCTTACACTGAAAAAGGCAAAAGTTCAAAAACAGTATTTTTAATATTTTTCATTAGTTTTTATTAACCCAATTTTTATTTTTTTATTCATTTTTACTTTTTTAAATTATTTTGTATTTTATTTATTATTTTTAAAACTAACATTATTATTTCTTTACTTATTAATTGTATTTTGCTATTTTTATTGGCTTCATATTGGAAGAAGTTTGGATCACAGAAAGTCTACAACTATGGAAGGGGAGGATGGTTGGTACAGGGTGGCTTTTATGTGGGAGACATGGGAGGAAGCTCACCTGAACAAACATATAAGGCATAGAAATGTGTTCAAATGTTCATGGGACATCCTCATGGTGGGTGGAGATTCACATATTAAGCAAGGGAATATCAAAGTCCCACCCTGAGGAGCTATGAAACATTCTCTAATGGATCAGTAAGAATCTCCTGAGCACAGACAGAGACAATGACTATTAAAGTAGGATGGTCCATGGATGGGCCCTTGACACTAACAACTGTGAGTATCAAACTGGACTCTTAAAGTTGAAACTCAGCCTAGTATTATACGGTGCCTAAGTGATGCCTCCTGGGAGCCTCCAATGTTGATCAAATATGGCCTATCTCTAAGCCAAACTCAGCATGTAAATACATTACCTACCCCCAGCATGGGACATGACTCCTGGGGATGAGCTATCCTCACAATGACTAATTACTACCAAGCACCAACTAGAAATGCAACTGGAAAAACATCCTGACCAAAAGGGGGGAAAGCTAAAGACAAATGATTTTGTAAGGCTAGGAGACTTCAAAGTGAGTTGGGAAGTCATTCCAGACGTTTTGATAATGCACAGCCTAGCAGGATCGCATTTAAAGCCAAAGTAGATACTAACCCAAATAGCAGGTTACGTGGGCTCTAGAGACATCCAGACACAAGACACCAGGCAGATAGCTCAGAAATTTGGTGCCTTGCTCACCAGTGTGACAGAGTTGGGCTCAGTTGTGTTGCCCAGCACTTGGTTCTTCTGTCCTTCTGTCTAGTACTAATTAGTACTAGAGTTGGTATGTGTACATCCAAGACACGTAAATCTTTGGGCTGTCCATATACCAGCTAGGCCCTGAATCTCAACTGATTTGCATCACCTACTCTCCAGTTCATTGGTCTAACCCATAACAACTAACAAGGAGGTAATGATGGACAACTACCATAAACAGGAACCGAGAGATTCTACAACTACAAGCAAGAGTGCCCATCCATTGGCCCAATGGGAACTTAGCTCCCTCTCAATTAAAGGTGGAGGGGACACCACCAGCCCACAATCCTCAGGATTGGGAAATGAACTAAGAACTAAGGTAGACTTGCAATAGATATATTGTTATTCCTACAATGGAAGAAATTATGTCATTAATAGGGAGGCAGTGGTCACTGGAGGTTCTGAGAACAGGGAGAGACAAAAACAGAGGTTATCTGGGGGCATTTTCATGACGTGGCAATTTTCCTGAATGACATTGCAACAAGAGATGCAAGCCATTATATATCTTGCCTTAACTTACGGAGTTACGTGGGAGAGAAATGCAACTGGAAAATTTCAATGTAAACTACAATGTAAATTTAATCCACATTAGTGGCAATGATCCAAAATGTATTCATCCATTTCAATGAATGTACCTCACTAATGAAGGATGTTGTTAATGTGGTGGATAAATGTGGGAGGTGTGGGGCACAGTTCATATGGTAATGCCCTGTATATTTTATGTGACATTTGTGTAATCTAAGTATTTTTTTCAAAATTGTTTAATTTAAATTAATAAATAAATTAAATTAAACACATTTCAGGTTTTCTGTTTAATGTGACATGTACTTTATGAAATGTAGTTTGATGACAGAGCAATATTGTGAAATCTATTTTATCAGTAAATTTTATAATGCAAAAAAAAAATTTCCTATTCACTTTTTAATTTTACTGTTATCCTTCATATAATGTCAAATTACAATAAAATATGGCCCATAGAATAATAATATATATAAAACTCACTAGTCAAGTTAATATAAAAGTAAAAATTTAAGTTTAGAAATACAGGAAGATCCCTTCCATTTGATTGAAATTATACTCTCTGGAAATTGGAAAGAATTTTGTCTATGCAGCAAGATAATTAAGAGGCCTAAAGAGAAAGAAAAAGCCACATATGCAGGGTTTTCCCAAGAAGAGTAAGCCTGTACATTTCAAAGAGGAATTGACCATAAAAATCTTCCTTCTGTGTCCTGCGTTTAAAGTTGGTGAAAATCCAGGTAACTTCAGGTTCTTCCCAATCTACTGGCCTCAATGACACTCAGATGGAGGGCAGAGTAGTTGACAGTGCCTGGCAGCTGGGGAGGCCTGAGTGGAGAGAAGAGAGCAGCACTGTACCTTGTGCTGTGGTGGTTCTCAGGATCTCATCAAGTGTCTCCATAGATTTTCCCATCTTCAGCATTGCATCCTCGTGTTGAAAGGGTTTGCATCTCTCTTTCTGTAGTTTAAGGACCAACACAGTTAACTCTCCTTTCAGCATTTCTTTCTTTTCTTTGGCCTTTTTGTAGGTATCTATAAGACTGGAGATTCTTAAACTCTCTTTCCTTCTCCTGGCGTCCTCTAAGGAGGCCTCAGTCTCTCTATACATCTAGTGAGCAGCACTCATCTGGTCAAGGAGGTGACATTTCTCTTTAATCAGTGCAGCCAGTGTGTCTGCAACCTGCCATCCTGTCTTCTATAAAGTCAACTTGTCAGAGACTGCAGTAATCTGAGTAGGAATTGTTACTTAGATTAGTGCAGCCTCTGGAGACTGTGGTGGACCATGTGCTCTGAACTCATATCATCAGGCAGCTTCTCCATCAACCCCTCTCACAGCTTCCTGAAGGTCAGCCCAAAGGAAAGTTCCACAGAAGGACACAGCCCCTTTGTGGCCCTGCAGTCTCCACAGGACCCTGCCCAGTCACCAGGGATCCACCAATCACAGCAAATCCCAGAATTCCACCTGGAACCCAGCAGCAACTGTCAACTTGAATGGACATCAGCAGGTCTTGGAGGATCTGCCACATCTGACCCATTCTCTCCATCCCCACCTCTGCTGCCACTGCCCTGCTCTGGTCATCACCATCCCCAAATCAAATTGCCTTTATTGTCACCACCAGTACTATTTGCAGTACCGTTTGACATACACCACAGCCACTATCCGCTTAAATTTAAATTCCTCTGGTGCCCAGCAACCCTCAATGTTTGGCTATTGGCAGGCTTAACCCAAGCTCCCTGTGTACATCAGTTCCTGCCTGGCATACTCTGATGTCTGCCTGGTCTTCACACCCAGGCCCGTTTTAGGGCCTTCGCTTCTTCTGTCCCTTCATACTCCTATGCTATTCCCCAGTTGCCATCAAAGCTTAGATGTCCCCTCCCTTGGGGGCCTCCCCAGAACTCTCCTCTCAAGATAAACCCCTTCCAATGCCTGTGACTCCTGCCCTTCCTGCTCATTCTTGGCATCACCGTTTTCCGCTCCTGTCAAGCTATGTGCTGTATTTCATTTTCATTTCTCTGATCTGCCTTTCCCCTCTCAAACACCAGTTTCTAGAGGATCTTCACTGCTCAACTTCCAGGCCCTATCCCAGTTATTTTCAACAGTGAGGAATAACACCTTGCATTCTCATGGCGCTTTACATGGCATTTCTCTCCATTGCATCTCCCCACTTGCTCAGACTGAAACATGCCAATTCCCTTTCCTTGCCATTAATTGCCTCCAGCTTGTACTCATTGCCATAGAAATATTTTTTTGCAACTGACTAGACTTATCCTTCAAATATTGACTTTCCCCTGGGAAGGAATGTGATTTAGTCCTGTGAGGTGTGTCCACGAGTACGTGGTAGTGCAGAGGGGTGTGTTGTGCCAGATTCCCTCAATTGCCTCTGGGTTCTTTCTTCTTACTCAGAAAATTCATCTGGCAGCACACTTGCAATGAAAGAAACCCATCACTGTGTGAATTTATCATTGAAAAATATAGCAATTACTCTCTTAGAAAATATTAAATGACATTTAATTACATTGTCACTTCATAATATACTGCATATTTTCCTCACAGGACAGACATATCTCTTCCTTTATTTTTTTCTTTCTCTCTCTTTTCTTTAATTATTTTATTAAAGTATATCACTCATACTTGAACATACATAAACCATAAGGGTATAGCAACAGTTGTGACCTTACAAAACAAACATACATAATATCATACAGCACTCTCATACCTCACCGAACCACAAATACCTTCATTGTTGTGAAACATTTTTAACTAATGATTAAAGAGCATACTCAAAATATTACTAATAACCAAAGTATTTTCCCCCAACCCACCCTATTATTATTATTATTATTATATCATTTATACATTAACATACATAAACAATATGTGTATGGTAAAATTATTGAACCTACACAGCAGTCATAACATCATACAAGGGTTCCATACATCAACCCTCCACCAACACCTTGCATTGTCATGAGATATTTGTTACAAGTTATGAAAGAATATTGTCAAACTTTTACTTCTGATTATAATCCTTATCTTACCTTTGGTGTATTTTTCCCCCAACCCACCCTATTATCATTTTGTAAATATATCATTATGACAGAAGTTGTAAACTTTCAAAACAAGCATGCACATGTGCAGAACTCCCAAACCACTCTCCTCTATCAACACACCACACCGTGGTGGAACATTTATTACAGATTATGAGATAATATCAACCAAGCAGTACGAGTTGTACAGAATACATTTGGCACACACTCTCCATACTCCCCCATCATCAACACAGTACATCTTTGGCAAAAATACAAGAATATTACATTATTACTGTTAACAACATTCCTATGCCACTCGAGTTGTATTTTTCCCATGCCTCTCCACATTCCCACCACCCTGTAACAGTGATGTACATCTGCTCTAGCTCACAAAGGACACCCTTGCATCTGTACCATCAACCAAAATTCTCATTTACATCTAGGTATACTGTGCTATTCAGTCCCTAGATTATTCTCTAACTTTCTGTCAATTGTCAGTTACATGCTAGACTGCCATTTTCAGCCACATACCCATTTATAAACCAGCTGTTACTCACTATAATGTATTACCTTCAACTCTGTACATTTCCACACTTTTACAGTAAAGCTAAATAAAACTTCTACATACAATATCAGTAGTCCATGTCAGTCCTCATCTTATCTCATTTAAGAATCCACCACCTACCACGAGTTCTTGAAGATATTTTCCTACATTTCTTTCTAGAAGCTTTATGGTTCTTTCTCTTTTACTGAGGTTTTTTATTCATTTTGCGTTAATTTTTGTATAAGGTGTGAGATAGGGATCCTCTTTCCTTCTTTTGCTATAAATATCCAGGTTTCTCAGCACCAATTGTTGAATGGACTGCTCTGTCTGAGACAGGTGGGTTTGACAGGCTAGTCAAAAATCACTTGACCAAAACTGAGGGTCTGTTTCTAAACCATCAGTTCAGTTCTAACTGTCTCTGTGTCTGTCTTTATGACAGTACCATGCTCTTTTTACCATTTAGCTTGGTAATATGATTTAAAGTCCAGAAATGAAAGTCCTCTAATTTTGCTTTTCCTTTTTAAGATGTTTCTGGCTATTAAGGACACCTTACCCTTCCAAATAAACTTGATAATAATTTTCCATCTATTTAAAAAATGCTGGGGATGGATGTGGCTCAAATGGCTGGGCATCTGGCTCCCATGTGGAGGCACCTGGGTTTGATTCCTGGGACCACCCGGTAAAAAAAAAAAAAAAAAAAAAAAAAAAAAAGGAAAAATAAATGCTTGTGGAATTTTTATGGGGATTGCATTGAATCTGTATATCAATTTGAGTAAAATTGACAACTTAATGATATTTATGTTCCAATCTGTGAGCATGGAATGTTCTTCCAACTATTTAGGACTTTTAAAATTTCTTTAAACAATGACTTGTAGTTTTCTGAATACAAGTGCTTTACATGATTGGTTAAGTTTATTCCTAAATATTTGGGTTCTATCTGTCATATTTTTTCAACACTCTTTTGACACTTTTAATTACTTTCATTGACATAATCTTCATTTCTAGACTCTCTTCCAGGCCTCTCTCTCCTGTCTTTTCTTTTCAAGTTGTAGCACATCCTGTAGTATTTCTTGCAAAATGAGTCTTTTGGATACAAACTCTCTCAGTTTCTGTTTATCTGTGAATATTCTAAACTCACCCTCATTTTTGAAAGACAATATTGCCGGATATAAAATCCTTGACTGGAAGTTTTTCTCTTGCGGTATCTTAAATATATCATACCACTGTCTTCTTGCCTTCATGGTTTCTGGTGAGAAATCAGCACTTAATCTCACTAGGTATCCCTTATATGCCATGCATTGCTTTTCTCTTGCTCTCAGAATTCTCTCTTTGTCTTTGGCATTTGACATTCTGATTAGTAAGTTTCTTCGAGTTGGTCTATTTGGATTTTTTCAACTTGGAATACGTTGTGCTTCTTGAACATGGATATCAATGTCTTTCAAGAGGGTTGGGAAATTTACTAGCACTATTTCTTCAAATATTCCTTCTGCCCCTTTTCCCTTCTCTTCTCCTTCTGGGACACCCATGGCACATATGGTTGCATGTCTCCTGCCATTGTTAAGTTCCCTAAGATCTTGTTCAAGTTTTGCCAATCTTTTCTTCATCTGTTCTTTTGTATGTTTACTTTCAGAGGCAATTTCTTCAAGCTCACCAATCCTTTCTTCTACCTCCTCAAATCTGCTATTCTGTGATTCCGGTGTATTTTTAATTTCATTTTCTGCACCTTTCATTCCCATAAGATTTGCTATTTCTCTGTGTATGCTTTTAAATTCTTTGCACTCATCCAATGTCTTCTTAATATCATTAATTTCTTTAGTCATCTTATTGAATTTATTAAGGAGATTTGTTTGAACATCTATAATTAGTTGTCGCAAATCATTCCTGTCATCTGGAGGCATATCTTGTTCCTTTAACTAGGCCATATATTCCTGTTCCTTGGTGTGGATTGCAATTTTTTGTTGGTGTCTTGGCATCTGGCTTACTAGAATATTTATTCTGGGTGCAGTTTTTCTCTTTAGTTTAGGGCTTCCTGCCCTTTCTCTGTAGCTGGTTGTGTAATAGGAGCTAAGGATGTAGTTGGTGTTGTAAGCTGTGGAGGCTCAAGCTGCCCTCAGCGCCCCAAGGACCAATGAAGCTTCTCCGAACTTTAGCTTTTGCCAGGGGTTGAGACAGAGCCACAGCTGTGTGGAATAATCCAAGTCATGCAGGCCTAGACTGTAGTTGCCCAGAAAGACTGATGAAGCTTCATGCCCCTTTCTCCCCTGTCTGGGGCAGGGATTGAGCTGCTGATGTGGGCAGCAATTTGTGCAGTGAAGGTCCAAGATGACCACAGTTGCCCCAACAGACTTACAATTATTCAGCCTGTGTCAGCCAAATGTACCTGCAGTTACCTGGATAGGCTGTTTCAGGGCACACCAGCTTCCTCCCTGCTTAAGATGGGGCTGAAGCCTAGGCTAGGGCTGTAGGACAATCTGGGCAAAAGTAATTCATCCCTACCGCCACCATGATTTTCAGTCAGCCCGGCTAACCCTCATGCTGGGAGTGAAGTCAAAATGGCAGCTACCAGCTTCCTTCTGAGTTGGAAAGGTTCAATATTCATCTGTTCTTAGGGTAATATTTTAGGCAGCCCAACTGCCTAATCAGTACCTGACATTGGTGGCCAATTGTCTCTTCCTTCTCTGTTTTTGAGAAATGGAGCTTCCAATTCCTGCCATAGAATAGCTCATGGGGTGGCTTGGACCGCCAAAGTAGGATGATCACTGCCTCTGCGGCATGGCCTGTTATGTCCCAGGGAAGATGGAGCAGCTACGCCCAACTTCCTGCCTGTCCGTGGTGGGCCTGGAGCCCAGGACGGCAGCAATCTGATCTCGATGGAAATAAGCCGGTTCCTACCAGCACTGTGATCCTCATGAGCCCCGCTTCCCCTGTGTCAGTCACGGGGCTAAGATGGTGGCTACTGGCTTCTTTCTGACTTGGTCAGGTTCAACCTTAGATGTTCTTAGGATTTATTTTAAATGTTCATTAAGGGTTTATTTTAAATGTTTTAAGGATAGGATAGAGTACATTAAGGGTTTATTTTAAATGTCTTAATGATAGGATAGAGCTACATCATAATTATAAAAAATACAGAATTAACAGATTTATATTGTTTATACTTCTAAACGCAGAGAACAGGGAACTGTCTACACATTGTATAAAATAAAATGAAAATTTAAAATGAATTCAAGTTCTAAAGATGAGGTCATTTACCTAATTTTAAAATGTAAACACGAAGACCTCTGAACTATAACACATTCATTCAAACTGCACTAATGATGTAAAATACAAAAAGTGCAGCATTTCCAAGGAACCACAAGCATTTCAACCAAAATTACTTTCTGTTATAATAATTGTTTTTGTTTTGTCTTTGGAGAACTTTCACTTTTCTAAGACAATCAGCTTAAGAATATTTTTAGGCACGACAATTTGTGACAATGAAAACAGTCTTCTAATGGGTCTATGGCTTTCAAAATTTCAAGTCCAATGCACTTTGGGGTTTGGCACATAAAACAATAATAGAAATGAAATTTGTTTTTAGAAGTAACTGTGATTTTTTAAAAAGAATACACAGTCCCTTCCAATGCTGCATGACATATCCAAGTGGATAATTACCTTCTGTTGGCACTACATTTGCTTCACCAGTGCATTTTTATCCTAAAGCCAGTAAAATGGCTCAGTAAGCAAATATACAGAAAACAGAAAAATAGAAGCAAAGATAAAAAAGAAAAAACCTAAATATCTTTAACACACTATTTATTTACATTGAACATTCTGCTTAGAATAGAGCATGCGAAAAAGGATGGTCTGTTTTTCAGATTTTTCTTTGAAGGTTTACATGGCAGCCTGATCTCTCTCTCTCTCTCTCTCTCTCTCTCTCTCTCTCTCTCTCACACACACACACACACACACACACACATGCACACATGCACACATGCACACACAATACAATAATACTATAGCAGGTAAATGAGAAAGGACAATAAATTTTGTACACAGATTCAAGTCATGTGTTGTCACAAGCCCCATGATACTTTTGGAAATTAGCGTTGAATTTCTAGAGTAAGGAATCAGCATTAAGGTATCAGGAAAATGTAAGCAATGCATGCAGGTCTGAAACATGAGCCTAAAATGAAGCCCCAAACACAGGGGTTAGGGGGCAGACTTAGCTACAGCATCAATAAATGTGGTTTAAAGCCACCAAAAGAAAGAATAGGGAAAAAAAAGTGGGGGAAACAAACAAAAACCCTTCTCCTTTCCCTGACCTAAAAGCAACAAATGGAACAATTAAAATAATCAAGTCACATTCTTCTACAGATTGGTAGATTATGTGGTATATAAAGTTGCTTCAGTTTCTTGCAGAAAAACCACAATGCAAGTCATTAAGTAATGTTAAAACTGTTTCAATTGACCCAACCCTCCGGATACTTCAAGATGAACTTTATTTTTCAGCCAAAATTCACTGTAACATGTTATGCATATTTTTTATGTGTACTAGATACACCCACTCACTTTGCGCCAAAAATATCAGCTTGAGCTCATGGAGTCAGTCTCAGCCTTGGGATTTACATGCAGGGACTCCTAAGAGTCAACAGAAAACACACAATAGATCTACAGGATGATACTTGTTCAACCACTCAAGAAACATTTATGCCTTGGGTCCTCATTGCTTTCACACTGCATTGAGAAGCTTGCCTTTGGTTGTCTGAGGTGAAAAACTGGGCACAATGCAACTGTAGTAATGGACAGTGAATTGAGATACTGTATTTACATAGTGAGTAGTTCTTACCATCCAACAGCATGATGAGGCAAAAACTTTAAGACTAAAATGGGAATTGAGCAAAACATGGGGAGGAAGGCCTTTAAACTACTGAATCTCTAATTTCAAGACCAGTCACAGGAAAGAAGTCACCTAGACCTCTGGTGCGAAACTTCTGGTGTAGGACAGGATGTATATCTATCCTTCTGCCTACTAAATACACAAGATCAATTCTCTGGTCTCATAAATTGTTCCAAGAGACTGGTTTCACATAGTGCCTTTCTCCTTACTTTCAAACCACCAAGGTTCATCCAAAACAAATAGATGTGGAGATTTCGTTGCTAAACCAATCACTTGTGCAGTTCTATTTTGGTTTACAACTACCATGCAGGAATAAACCATGAAAAGGTTCTGTGGCTAAAGGCTGCTATTCTTTACACCCACAAGCTAACATGGATGACTGAACCTTATATGGTAATATACCACTGACATGCAAAATCCTGTATTCCACTGAATGGAATCCACATTAACAACATTCCTGAGGCAAGAAATACACCATCACAAAAAACTTCAATAGATTTAAGCTGTTATTTGTCTAGACATTCTTTGTGGGGAAAAGCCAGGGGTAAAAAGCCTTCCAACCATAACCATATAGCAGTAAAAACAATGACAACAACAACAACAACAACAACAACAAATATCCCAAAAAACTTGTTAGAAGACAATGCCATACTTAAAAGTTACATTTCTAATATAAAAGCAATGTGTTCTTCTAGAAAATTAAAAAACATTCACACAAATCACTGATGTACTGTTGCCTTTTAATTTCATGAACTAATATATCCAGGTTACTAATTTGTTCAAATTAACAGACCAAATGTACCATTCAAAATGTACCTGCATTATCCCATGTGGACCAAGTACCTGAGTTTTGCTAAAAAGTATTTATGATTTAAAATGTTAAAAAAAAAAAAAATTACAATGCTCAGAGTTAAAGGCAGCCTTTTAACCAGAGTTCTAGCCAGTTCGTACAACTGTACTGTGGGTCTTAACTGTTCAGTTGTTTTTCATGTTTTGACTTTTAAACAGACTTAACTCCAAATTTAAAATGTACACTCAAATTTTGATTTCAAAACAATTTGAACATTCCTACATGCATTCTGTGCCCAAACTTAATATAAAATAAAAAATATAATAAATATGATTAACTTGTGTCAAGCACTCCTGTTAAATTGCTAAAAAATACTTAACACCAATCCCAATCCACAAAGAAAGGACTGCCAATAATGTGTGTGTATACATATATCTATTTGTTTACATATAGCAAATATGTAAACACATAGACATATAGATAGGTAGACATAGACATATATCTCAAAACAGTAACAGAAATACCAAACTATGCTTGCATTGTGGCAGCAGAATACTGAATATGGTGAAGGGGAAATGGTTACGTTCTATTATAGTTTTAGAAGACTATGATACAAGCTTAATTTTTACCAAATGTGTCTGTAACACCCCTTCAAACAGACGGGCTTCTTTTAAGAGGAAGGGATTCCTTAAACAAAATGCTTTGTGTTCACATATATCTGTACTATTCAGAACAAAACAGTTTTGCTGGCAGAGATTGTGGGCTTGCAGGGATATTTAAGGTTTCATTAAACTGGAAAGCAATCAAGATTTAATATCTACAAATTATATATTTAATAGTTCCACAAATTTGGCAAAGTTCATGATGACATCTAGGATATTTTCACAAATTCGTAGACATAAATATGGAAATCATCATCAAACTTTATGAAATAGACAGATGGTATGGCTTCTACTAGATGAATGAACATGCTACTCATTTTTGAGCCATCTTCTTTGGCATATTCCACTTGTTTGCCTACCAGGCTGTCCACAACTTCTCCTGGCTCCCTTTCTGCTGGAGAAGAATCATTAGAATCAGGGATAATGAGGAGGTCGCTTTCTTTACTGTCATCTAAGAGCTGGTACATATGCAAGACAGGATCTTTCTCATAAGTAATGTAAAACCATGTGTTCATTATAGGTGCGTGTGCTAAGACCATTCCCCTCCATTCATCTTTAGAGCCATCTTCTATCTCAAACATATACTCCATTGCTTTGTCAATCATAGTGTCTGCTAAGTGAGCATCACTGATTCAAGATGTTGAAACTCTATCAGGGAGGACTTCAAGTGAAGAAACTCTTTCATCTTTATTAAGTTCTAGTCCATAAACACAGTCAAATCCATCATATTTTATAAGATACAAAGAAGAATTTAAAGGAACCTCATCCAGAACTGTTCCTTTCCACTGTATAGCAGGTCCATTCCCCTCTTTCCACCCATGTTGAATTCTGCAGCAAAGATGTTCCACCGTGGCTGGGAAACAGGTTTGCTGGGACCCACACAGCTCTGATGTTTTTAGTGAGAAGTTCTTTTCTTCATCATGTTTTCAGATACACCAGCACATCCTATATCAGCTCTGGACTGCTGGCCAGGTATCTTTCCAAATGGGGTCTTCATTCATCTGTATTTAAGTGAGAAGCAGAGCTGCTGGACTAGGGTGAAAACTGAATAGCTTCCAATTTGAAACTTTTCCCAGAATTTCAATGTTCTTATTAATCCACCATCCAAGAGTTTCTTTTACAAGTTCAGCAAAAACACTTAAAGCACACAAGCACTCTAAAAGGCCGCCGTCCTCAAGTCCCATGCGGACTCCTGCCATCCTTCTTCTCAGGCTCCCCACCCTGGACCCAACCCAAGCCAGACTTGCCTCCCAGCCCCCTCCAGGCTCTTCAGGATTATAGTATATCCGCCAAATTAACTAATCAGTAGTTGAAGTTGGTGCCCACAGTCACTTCCTCCCCTCTTTTTGGGAAGTGGAGCTTCCATTGCCAGCCATGGAACAGCTACCCAGGTGGCTTGTGCCTACATTGGAGGATGGGCACTGGCCTCCATGGCTTGGAGAGCTCTACTTACAAATCTTCGCTGCAGATGTGCACACCCCTCCTTCCATTCATTCAAGGATGTTACAGGATGGTCTTCTGATCTCCTAGAGGCCCCAAACAAATTGGTTACTTAGTTGTGGGTGATTACTAATTGCCCTGTAGCAGGAGCTCATTCTAGGAACACCTTACTCTGCTGCCATCTTGCTTGTTGGCATTTCTTCCTTTATTTTTTAACTGATACCTATTTAGATTAAGGAAAAAATGTCACTTTGACTTGTAACTTAAATTTTGGGAATACACTCTCACTGTGATAAATTTTGCAAAGGATGACAGAAGTGTTCTACATGATCTTATAAGGTTGGTTACAGGAACTGTTGAATTGCATTAAAGTTTATTAAAATGTTTTGTACAAAATATAAACCTTAATGTAAACCATTGCCCACGGTTGGTAGCTATGTTTCAATATTTGTACATCAGATCTAACAAACTTGCCATCCACATATGAAATGCTATTAATAGGGGATGGGGAAAAGGGGGAAGATGTTGGGAATGGAGGAGTCCCTTGTATTCAGCACGGGACATTTCCGTCATATCCTAAATCTTCTTTGAGGACAAAATGAAAAAAGGAAGACACTAGGGTAAAATAAGGAAGAAAATGTCACTGTACATATATGACAACAGACCTTTCACTGAATAAATGGTATAATGTCAAAAACAATTTTTAAAAATAATTTGTCATTATTTGTTATTGGCCTCAGTTGATATTTTTAAATTTCTTTTTATTCTTTTCAACTGTTTTCTATTTTATTTCTTATTTTTAAAACTACCATTATTATTTCATTTTCTTATTAATTGTATTTGGCTACTTTTATAGGCTTCATTTTGAAAGAATTTTTGGATCACAAAAGAAATACAACTGTGGCATGGGAAAATCATTGTACAGAGTGGCTTTTATGTGGGATACACGGGAGGCAACTCTTCTGCACAAACATATAATGCATAGAAATATATTGAAATCTACGTGGGGCATTGTCACGGTGGGTGCAGATTCCCAGAATACCCAAGGAATATCAAATTACCATCCTGGGGAGCTCTGACACATTCTCTAATGGATCAGCAAGAATCCTCTGAGTACAGACAGGGGCAATGACTATTAAAGGAGGATGGTCCATGCATGAGTCATTGATATTGATGACTGTGCAAATGCAACTGTACTCTTGAAGATGAAACTTAGCCTAGTATAGGGTGCCTAAGAGATGCATCTGAGAGCCTCTCTGTTCTCAAAGGTGGTGTGTCTCTAAGCCAAACTCAACATATAAATACATTACCTTCCCTCAAGCATGGGCCATGACTACTGTGGATGAGCTTTCCTGGCAATAAGGAATTACAACAAAACTCAAACTAGCAAAGCAACTGCAAAAAGACCTGTACCAAAAGGGTGAAAAGGAATGACAAATGACTTTATATGACCAAGAGACTTCAAAGTAAATCAGATAGTCATTCCAGAGGTTACATTTATGCATGTCTTAGCAGGATTTCTTTGACTGCTAATTAGATACTACCCCAAATAGGAGGAAGATTGTGGGGTCTGGAGACATCCAACATTAGTCAGTGCAGACTGATTAGGAGTTTGGACCTTGTCAGTTGGTCCTAGCTTGGAATTTATGCTCCCCAGTGTGACTGAGTTGGACTCAGTTGTGGTTTCCCTACTCATGGCTCTTCTGTCCTTCTATTTGAACCTATAATTAGTACTAGAGTTGGTATGTGTACGTCCAAGTCACGTAAATCTTTGGACTGTACATGTACCATCTGGGCCCTGAATCCCTACAGAGTTGCAACACCTACTCTGCATTCTGTTAGTCTCACCCAGGACAACAAACAATGAGGTCTTGATGAACAACTACCCTACCAAGTAACCGAGAGATTCTACAACTGCAAGCAAGATGATCCATCTCTTGTCCCCATGGGTTCAAAGCTCCCTCTCATTTAAGGTGGGGTGGACATCGCCGTCCCACAATCCTCAGGATTGGGGAATGAACTATGGAGTAAAGTAGACTTTTCAGTATTCTACTATAGATATATTTTGATTCTAGTAATGGAAGAAATTATATCATTAATGTGGAGGCAGTAGCCACTGGAGGTTCAAAGGGAAGGTAGAGGAAAAACAGATGTAATCTGGGTGCGTTTTCTGGACGTGGAAATTCTCCTATATGATAATGCAGTTACAGATGCAGGCCATTATATATCTTGACTTAACCTACCAAACTGGGTTGGAGAGAGTGTAAACTACAATGCCATCTATAATCAACATTAGAGGCAATGCTACAAAATGTGTTCATCCATTGTTTCAATGAATGTAACTCACTAAAGAAGGATGTTAACGTGTGAAAATGTGGGAGGTGCGATAGCAATGCATATGGTAATCCATCATATGTCTTACTTGACATTTCTTAATCAAAGTATCTTAAAATATATATAAATTATTTTTAAAAAACAAATAAAATTAAATACATTTCAGATTTTCTGTTTATGGTGTTGTGTAGTTTATGTAACATAGGTTGGGAATAGTGCAATGCTCTGAAAGCTATTTTATAAGTAAATTGTAAAATACAAAAACAAAAATTGTGCCTTTCCTCTTTTTAAAGTGTTTTTTATTGCTATACGTCATATAATTTCAAATTACAATAAAATATGGCCAATAGAATCATACTATAAATAAAAATAATCAAGTTAATATATAAGTAAACAAACATTATCTTTAGAAATACAGGAAGATCCTTTCCATTTGATCAAAAGTATACGCTCTGAAACTTGGAAAGAATTTTTTCTATGCTGTGAGATAATTCAGAGGCCGAAAGCAGATGTGGCTCAAATGGTTGGGTGTCCATCGGTTATGTGGAGAGACCTGGGTTCAATCCCCGCGACCTCCCGGTAAAATAAAAAATATATATGTGGAAGGCGCATGGGCTGCCAGGCTCTGTGTGCTGGTGAGCCACCAGGCCCCAGGAGCCATGCAGATGGATGATGACGTAACAGGAGAGGAATGCAGGGGAGGGACAAGAGGAAATGCTCCAAAAGCTCTGAAAGCCAGGAATTGAGGTGCGTGGGAGGCTGATCACCTCTCTCCTAAGTGGCAGGTTTCTAGGATCTATTCCTGGTGACACCAGGACTGGAGGAGAAGGATGAGAGGAGATGGCAGGAAACAGATACAGAGAATTGCCCAGCGAATGGACTCAACAGCAATTGGCGGGGGGCGGTTAAAATGGATAAAGTAAATAAATAAATCTTTAAAAAAATTAAAAAAAAAAAACGAGAAAGTAAAGGCCACATATTCAGGATTTCCTGAGAACGGATATCTTGTTCATCTCAAAGAGGAATTGACTATGGTGAATCTTCCTTCTATGTCCTGCATTTAAAATTGGTGGAAGTCCATGTCATGTAGGTTATCTTGGATCCACTGGCCTCAGAGACACTCAGATGGAGGGCAGAGTAATTGACAGTACCTGGCCTGAGTGGAGAGAAGAGAGCAGCACTGTTTCAATCCCCAGCACACACTCAAGGGAGGGACTCTGCTGGTAGGGTTGGAGCCATACACAGGGTTGGGAAAATTACCTTGTGCTGTGGTGGCTCTCAGGAACTCATCAAGAATTTCCAGTGTTTTACCCATCGTGACCATTACATCTTCTCTTGGAAGTGTTTTCATCTCTCTTGCTCTAGTTCATGGACTCATAAAGTTAACTCTGCTTTCAGCATCACTGCTTTCCCTTGGCCTTTTTGTAGCTTACAATAAGGCTGGAGACTCTTAAAGTCTGGCATCCTAAGGATGCCTCAGTTTCTCTATATCCCTTGTTAGCAGCACTCATCTGGTCAAGGAGTTGACATTTCTCTTTAATCAGAGCAGCCAGTGTGTCTGCAAGCTGCTTTTCCTGCCTTCAATAAAGTCTCCTGCTCAGAGACTGCAGTAATCTGAGTAGCAATAAGAGACCCACCAACAAACAGACAGCAGGTGAACACACCTCTATTTCCCCATGGAAGCTGTGAACTCCACAGGAGGACAAAGCTCTTCATGGCCCTGAAGTCACCAAAGGACACTGCCCAGTAACCACGGATCGACCAATCACACCAAATGCCAGAATTCCGTCTGGAACCCAGCAGCAACTGACATCTTTAACGGTCAACAGCAGGTCTCAGAGCATCTGCAACCTCCCATCCATTCTCTCCATCCCCACCTCTCCTGCCACTGCCCTGCTCTGGCCATCACCATCCTCAGCCTAGAATTGCCATCATTGTCACCACCAGTACTCCCTGCCTTACCATTTGACACAAACCACAGCCACTACCACCTTAATTCATTTAGGGCCAACGACCCTCAATGTCTGGCTCATGGTAGCCTTAACCCAGGCTCCCTGTGTATGTAACTTCCTGCCTGGCACACTCTGGTATCTGACTGGTATTCAAATCCCCCACACCCTGGCCCATTTTAGAGATATCGCCTCTTCTTTCCCTTCATCCACCAATGCTATTCCACAGGTGCCACCACTGCTTAGATGATCCCTCCCTGGGGGCCTCCCCAGAGCTCTCCTCCCAAGAGGGACTCCTTCCAATGCCTGTCACTCTTGCCCTTCCTGCTGATTCTTGGCATCACCCTTTTCCTCTCCTGACAAGCTATATGCTGTATTTCATTTTCTTTTCTCTGATCTGCCTTTCCCCTCTCAAACATTCTCTAATGGATCATTAAGAATATCCTGATCACAGACAGGGACAATGACTATTAAAGGAGGATGGTCCATGGATGGGCCCTTGACACTGATGACTGTGCATATGAAACTGTACTCTCGATGTTGAAACTCAGCCTAGTATTACATGGTGCCTAAATGATGCCTCTTGGAAGCCTCCGTATTGCTCAAATATGGCCTGTCTCTAAGCCAAACTCAGCACATAAATACATTACTTACTCCCAGCAAGGGATATGACTCCTGTGGATGAGCTTCCCTGGCAATGAGTAATTAATACCAAGCACCAACTAGCAATGCAACTGAAAAATACCTTGAGCAAAAGGGGGAAAAGTTAAAGACAAATGATTTTTTAAGGCTAAGAGACTTCAAAGTGTGTCAGAAGTCATTCCAGAAGTTACGATATTGCACATCTTAGCAAGATCTCATTGAAAGCCAAAGTAGATACTAACCCAAATAGTGGGGATCATGTGGGTCTGGAGACCTCCAGACGCAAGAGACCAGGAACAAGACATCCAAACAAAAGATACCAGGCAGATAACTCGGGAGTTTGGTGTAACAGAGTTGGGCTCAGTTCTGTTGCCCAGCACTTGGCTCTTCTATCCTTCTAATAAGCACTAATTAGTATTAGAGTTGGTATATGCACGTCCAAGACACATAAATCTTTGGGCTATCCATATGCCAGCTGGGCCCTGAATCTCAACTGAGTTGCATCACCTACTCTCCAGTTCATTGGTCTAACCCATAACAACTAACAAGGAGGTGATGATGGACAACTAACATAAACAGGAACCGAGAGATTTTACAACTACAAGCAAGAGCGCCCATCCATTGGCCCAATGGGAATTAAGCTCCCTCTCAATTAAAGGTGGAAGGGGCACCACCTGCCCAAAATCCTCAGGATTGTGGAATGAACTATGGACTAAGGTAGACTTACAATAGATATATTTTTATTCTAACAATGGAAGAAATTATGTCATTGATATGGAGGCAGTGGCCACTGAAGTTTCTGAGGGTAGGGAGAGGAAAAACAGAGGTTATCTGGGGGCATTTTCAGGACATGGAAATTTTCCTGAATGACATTGCAACAAGAGACGCAGGCCATTATATATCTTGCATTAACTTACGGAATTGTGTGGTAGAGAGTGTGAAAACTACAACATAAATTTTAATCCTTATTTTTACCCATAATAAAAAAAAAAATTTTAATCCACATTAGTGGCATTGCACCAGAATGTGTTCATGCATTGCAATGAATGTACCTCACTAATGAAGGATTTTGTTAATGTGTGTAAATGTGGGAGGTGTGGGGAACAGTTCGAAGGGTAATCCCCTATATACTTTATGCGACATTTGTGTAATCTAAGTATCTTTAATTTTTTTTTAATTTAAATAAATTAATTAATTAAATTTAATACATTTCAAGTTTTATGTTTAAGGTTACATGTACTTTATGTAATATAGGTCGATGATGGTGCAATACTGTGAAATCGATATTATCAGTAAATTGTGTAATGCAAAAAAAATTTTTTTCCTATTCACTTTATAAAGTATTTTATTGCTATACTTCATATAATGTGAAATTACAATAAAACATGGTAAATAGAATAATCATAGAGATAAAATCACTGACCAAGTTAATATATAAGAAAATAAAATTATCTTTAGAAATACAGGAATACCCTTTCCATTTAATTAAAAGTATACTCTCTGTAAATTACAAAGAATTTTGTCTATGCAGCGAGATAATTCATAGGCCTAAAGAGAAAGAAAAAGCCACATATGCAGGGTTTTTCCAAGAAGGGTAAGCCTGTGGATTTCAAACAGGAATTGACTATGTAAAATCTTCCTTCTGTGTCCCGTATTTAAAGTACAGGTAACATACTGTATGTGCATTTGCATACAAAAATGTTATATATATATATATATATATATATATTTTTTTTTAAGAGGTGCTTAGATTACCTAAATATTACACAGAACCTACCGGGATTCCCATGTTCCCCACCTCCCAAATCTCCCACCACATCCCACACAAACATCTCCCACAAGTGTGGCCCATCACCCTCAAAGGACTTACACATCCTGGGGCCTGCCATCAACCGTAAACCACAGTTCACATCGTAGACCACAGTATTTCCCACACAGTTCTGAATGGTGTGTGCTGATTTAAAATGGCCTACATCTGTTGCTACAACGGCACTCAGGACAACCTCCAAATCCCGAAAAAGCCCCTGTATTTCAACTGCACATGCCCTCCTTGCCCCAAAAGTGTCCAGTGGCCACTGGCTCCACCTCACTGTTATAATTTCTTCCATTGCTAGAATCACCATATGTGTAAAACTGAATACCATCAAGTCCACTCTAGTCCATAGTTCTTCCCCCAATCCTGAGGGGACTGGGATGGTGATGTCCACTCCACCTCCAAGTGAGAGATGGCTTATATCCCATCGATATGGTGGGTGGGATGATCCTGCCTGCAGATGCAGGCCCTCTCCATTCCATGGGATGGCCGTTGCCCATCGTTGTCTCCTTGCCAGGTGACTTGGATGAGTCCATTGAGCTGTAGGGTAGGAGTTGCAGCTCCACCAAGATTCCACGCACACCTGGCACATAGGTAGGCCAGAGGCTCCAGTATCTGGAAGTATACCTAAAAACTTCAGCATCACATATAGGTTTGAATAGAAGGGACTGATGAACCATGTGCAGGGAGGACTTATTTGAGTCCAATTCTGTCACTCTCAGGAGAACAGATTCCAAAATAGAGCTCACTGATAAGGCGTCAGTCTCTGGGGCTATCCCCCCTTATATAGGACCTGGGTGTCTCCAGAGCTCTCAGGAGACCCTCTATGTGGGGTGATATGCACTTTGATGTTCTATGAGCTCCTACTGAGGTGTGCATAAGCGTTACCTCTGGGATGACCTCCCGATTCTCTTTGAAGTCTCTCAGCCACTTGAACTCATTTGTCTTTACCTTTTCCCCTCTTTATTCAAGGTCTTTTTCCAGTTGTGTTGCCAGTTGGCCCTTGGAATTAATCCCTCATTGACAAGGAGGCTCATCCCCGGGAGTCATGTCCCATGTTGGGGGGAAGGTAATGCATTCATATGCTGCATTTGGCTTAGAGAGAGGCCACATTTAAACCTTACAAATGTAAGCTAATATTCAGTTACAAGAGCAAAGACTCATAAGGGTGGTCATAAATAAAAAGAACTCATCAGTGGGCCATCATTTTTTGACAGACACTGTCCATGCACTCAGAGGACTGTTGCTGGTCCCTTGGAGAATGTGGCAGAGCTCTTCAGGCTAGGAATTCAGATTCCCTCATTTATTAGGTGATTGTCCACCCACCGTGGCCATGTCCCATCCTTTGATCTTTTGAATAATTCTGTATAGCTTTCATGCATATTCAGATGAAATTACTCCCATGAATTCCCCCTCCCAGAAACCCCCCACCAATAATCTCCTGCAGTACCAGTTGTAACCCTTCTGTGATCTAAATCTTCCATGAACATGTAGTTCATAAAATAATCAAATACACTTAATAAGAAAAAGAAACAACAATGATAAGCTTACATGCAAGAGACAAACATAAGGAAACTCAGGAAAAACAAACAAACAAATAAACAATCAAACAAAAAACAAAACAAAATAAAATATAATTAGCGGGTTGGGACATTCAAAAAAATGGGGAAAAAAGTAAAAGAAATGCCTTTAAAAGAAAATATATATATATATACATTCTTTTTTTCCTTTTATCACTGTGTTATCGGATGTCCAGTGTGTCATGACACCTTCCCCCTCTCAATCCCCAGTGTCTCCCAAATTTTCATTTAATTTTCAAAGATGTTTTAGGTCACAGCCAAGTCACATACGGAATATCAGAGACTCCCAGATAGCAAACCACCCCTCCTTTCTCCACCCCATATTAACCCCCCCTTTTTTGATGGTAACATTGTATTTATTTTTATATTTAGAAAAATGATCCTCATCATACTAAAGGAGATAAAGGAAAATACAGAGAAAGAACTAAAGGATATGAAGCAAAAAATGAATGAGCAATATGGGAATCTCTTGATGAGATTTCACAAACAGACTCCTGGTCTTGATGAACTAAATAACTGAAATGAAAAATTCCCTGGATGGTGGCAACAACAGATTGTAGATAGCAGAAGAAAAATCAGTGATCTCAAAGATAACACTACTGAAATGATTCACACTGTGAGCAGAAAGGAAAAAGAATGTGGTAGTGTGTTACTGGAGTGTAATTAACAGCAATGAATTATGGATGTGATTGTGGTTTAAAGGGGAAGTTTAGGTTCATGTATGTCACTAAAAGTAAAGCTAGAGGATAAAACATGGGACTGTATAACATAGTGAAGTCTGTTTTGGAAGATGACTGTGTTTAACAATACAAAGATAAGAATGTTCCTCCATGAAAGAGAACAAATATATATCAATATTAAAGACTTAATAAAAGAGTACTATATGGGAAGAAAAAAAACAACTAATAAAACTATGGATAACAGATAAATAGAAGAAAGCAATATTCTTTCCTCAATTGTATCAAGTACCATACCAATGCTAAGTGTCAATAATAAGGAAGTGTAAGGGCTATGGGATTTTTATTTTTAGAACAAGAGAATGTTCTCAAATTGAATGTGGTGATGAATACACAACTCTATGATTAACCTGAGAGCCATTAATTGCACACTTTGAATGAATTGTATGGTTTGTTAAAAAAAACTGTACTTAAAAAATAAAGTTTTCTTCCTTGGTTGTAAGATAAATGGTATAATAAATGTGAAAAGGTTTAGTTTCTCCAAAAAAGTCTATTACAGAACATCAAAATATAGCTTGATCAAAATTTTGATTGTGTTCAAGTTTCCAATAATAAAATTCTGGTTGAAATGCTAAGTGAACCAATTTTCTAAAAGGCCATAGATTATTGGTTACTCCATTTAAATAAAGAATATTTATTGACACAACATTTATGTTTATAGAGTAGCTATATTGATTTGATCTGGTATATTCTCTTAGCATTGTAATGGACCTATTTCATAAGACTTTAATTAATTGAGGGAGCTGTGGGCCTGATAATTGGATATGGAGCTTTTCACATCTAAGTCACTAAATCAAACATAGACCAAAGTGGGAGTAACCAAGAATGATTACAGCTAGAAGATAAAACATGGGGCTCTTTGGTGGTTTCTGTGAAGTTTATTTAGGTCACATGGAAGTACTTTGGGATTATTGCTGACAGAACATGGGCTCATAACTGTAGTCACTATTCCCATTCTACAGGAGATAGAAACAGATGTAATGCCCAGGAACTGATTAAGCAAAGAGACATCTCTTTATTATTGCAGAAAGATCTGTTCTACTCTGAGACTAACTTAGGTTTTTCAATTAGTTCAATTACTTTACTTAAGGTTTTAGTAAGATGAGAAATGAGAATGTATTGATAAATAGTCTAGAGAGCAAAATCTAAACAGGCCTGGGAAAGGGGCTTAACTTCCGAACATTTCCTTATGATCTTGTGTGTGTGCTGCTCATCAAGCTGTTCTCTGTCCAATAATTGCAAAGCAGTGCTATGGAGAGAGTAGGGTTACTTTTAACACTGATCCATAGTTCTCTATACTTTCACATAAACTTTAATATTAAGAGAAAACTAATTGCAGGATGGAAAACATTTGCCAAAGAATTTTCTTTAATTTTTTTTTTTTTTAATTCAGGAGCTTTAGTTGAATATAATGTTTTCAACTTACTATTCCTTTTTTCATAAACTTCTTGCTAACACTATTTGTTGCAAGAGAAATTTGGATCTGCTCTTAATGTTTAATAAATTGATACTTGCAATCTTATTAAAGAAGTAAGCATCACTATCATTTCATTTCTAGAGAAGGTGACTTAGATTACTGCTTTGCAAACATTTAAATTACCATTTTTTAAAATTTCTCAATTATCATGATCAATAAATATGTGAAATACAATAAAAAATGAAATACCTGAAAATAAAGACATTGAAAAAACACACAGATCCTAAGAGACCTGTGGGCCATCATCGAGTGTAACAATATGTGCATTATGCATTTTGGGAGCAACAGAAGAGAAGAAAGAGATATAGACGAAGAAGGAATATTAAAAGAAATAATGGCAGAAAACATCCCAAATTTATTGAAACACATGAATATGCACATTCAAGAAACAACCCCCCCAAAAAACAACAAAAAAAAAATGCCAAAAAGGCTAAACTATAAGAAAACCATGGCCAGGCACAGAAAATTCCCAAAAGCCACAAGAGAAAATAAATGTCTTATATACAGGTGTGTCCCAGTAAGTGTTAAGAACTGATTTCTCATCAGAAACCATTTAGGAAAGGAAGTAGTAGTAGTAAATATTTAAAGTGATGAAAGAAACAATTGCCAACGAAGAATTTTATATCGAGCAATACTGTCTTTCAAAAATGAGGGAGACATTAAGGAATTCCCAGATAAACAAATGTTGAGGGAGTTCATTAACACTAGATCTACCCTATGAGCAACGCTAAAGGCAGTTCTTCACACTGAAAGGAAAGGACATTAGATAGTGATAGAAGTGACATAAAGAAATAAAGACCCCCATTAATATATGGGTAACATAAATGCGGGTAAAATTCTGTTAAATTTTTGCTTGGTATGTGACTCAACTTTTTACTTTTTACCAGTTCTAAAACGCAAATGCATAAACAACAATGAAAAAACTATGATTTTGAACTTACAATATATAAGAATATAATTTGTAACAAGTAAAATAAAGAAGGGGAAATGGAAGGGTATAGGATCAGTGTATGTCCATGCTCTTGAAGTTAAGTTCATATAATATCAAATATGACTGTCATAGATTTTTAACCTCATGGGAACCTCAAAGAAAATATGTAAAAATATACACAAAAGAAATGAGAAGAGACACAAAACAGTACACTGAAAAAATGAAATATAAAAGTGGGCATTAATGGAAGACTTGAAGAATAAAAAAGGTATAAATCATACAAAGTCCATGTAGCAAAATGGCAGAAGAGACTCCTGTACTATGATTTGTGACTTTAAATGTAAATGGATTAAAGCCTCCAGTGGAAAGACAGAGTTTGACAGAATGGATTAAAAAAAGAAGAAGAAGCATAGTCCAACCACATGCTGTTTACAAGAGACTCACCTTAAATTCAAAGATGCAAGTAGGCTGAACGTGAAAGGATGGAAAATTATACCATGAAAATAGTAAACAAAAGAAAGCTGGGGTACCTTTACTATTAGACAAAACAAATCTTGACCAAAAACTGTTATAAGGAACAAAGAATGTCACTATATACTGAAAAAGGGCACAGTTCAAAAAGAAAACTTTACAATTATATGTGCATCCAATGGTGAGCCCCAAAATAAATGAAGTAAATATTGATATATTTGAAAGGAAATATAGATTGTTCTAGAATAATAGTATATGACTTCAATATACTACTTACAATAATGGCTAGGACAATTTAGAAGACCAAAAAGGAAAAAAAAGATTGAATAATACTCTAAAACATCTAGACTTAATAGACACATACGGAACATTTCACCCAATAGCAGCAGAATGCACTTTCTTCTCTAGTGTACATGGATCATTCTCCAGGATCGATCATATGTTAGGTCATAAAACAAACAACAATAAATTTTAAAGTGTGGAGGTCATACAATGTATCTTCTCCAACCACAATGGAAGGAAGCAAGGAATCAATAAAAAACTGAAAAATTCACAATTATATGAAAATTAAATAATGCACTCTTAATCAACTAGTGAGTCAAAGAAGATCAAAGAAAATTTAGTAAATATCTTCTGGCAAATGAAACCAAAAACACAGCATATCTAAACTCATGGAGGCAGCATGGGCTATGCTGGGAGAGTTATAACTCTTAATGTTTACTTTAAAAATAATCTCACCAGAGATCTAACTTTCTAACTAAAGGATCTAGGAAAAGAAGAGGAAACTAAATCCTAAGCAAGCAGAAGTAAGGAAATAAAAAAAAAGACTAGAATGGAGCTAAATGAGATCAAGATTTACAACAGAGAAAGACTAAACAAAACCAAAAGACTTTACTAGAGTGACAAAAACAGAGAACACAAATAACTAAAATAAGAAATGATTGGGGATATTACAATAAACCCTAGAGAAATAAAAAGGATTAGAAAGGAAACTATGAACAAATGTACACCAACAAATCAGATACCCTACATGAAATGAATGAGTTCTGAGAAACAGGCAAACTACCTACAATGACTCAAGAAAAAACAGAAGATGTCAACAGAACAATAACTAGTAAAGAGATTGAATCAACAATCAAAAACCTACCAACATCCATATTTACTAGTAATCTTTTGATGATGTTCTTTCATAATCTGTAACAATGTTCAAGAACAATGCAAAGTGTAGGTGGAGGAATGATGTATGGAAATTGGGCACATTATGGAAGACTGCTTTGTAAGCTCACAACTTCTCTAATAAAAAAATACATATATTAAAAAAAGGACAAAGAATTTTTTAAAAATCTGCTAAAGAAGAAAAGCCCAGGACCAGATGGTTTCACTGGTGAATTTTACCACACATTCCGAGTAGAATTAACTCCAATCTGACTCACACACTGCCAAAAAATTGAAAACACTGGAACACTCCCTAACTTCTTTCTCTAAGACCAACAACACCCAAATATCAAATTTAGATTAAAAAAAATAATAATAAGAGAAAAGTACAGACCAATATCCCTTATGAATATGAACACAACACCTCAACAAATACTAACAACCTGAATCCAATAGAACATCAACAGAATTGTACAACATGATCAAGTGGGACTTATCCCAGGTATGAAAGAATAGTTCAACGTAAGAAAATCAATTAATGTAATACAACACATTAATAGAATTAAGGGAAAAAAATATCATCTAATTCATGCTGAAAAGGCATTTGACAAAATCCAGGACCCTTTCTTGATATAAACATTTAGAAAACTGGGAATAGAAGGAAACTTCTTCAACATGACAAGGGGCATGTATGAAAAACACACAGCTAATATCATAGTCAAGGTTGAAAGACTGATAGCTGTACCTCTAAGATCAGGAAAAAGACAAGGATTCCTACTGTCACCACATTATTCAATACTGTACTTTAAGCTCTCGCTAAAGGGCTAAGGCAAAAAAAGAAATAAAATGGACCCAAGTTGGATAGGAAGAAGTAAAGCTTTCCCTGTTTGTAGATGGCATGATCTTATAACCAGAAAATCCTCAAAAATCCACAAAAAAGCTTGTAGAGCTAGTAAATCATTTCAGCAAAGTGGTAGGGTACAAGATCAACATGCAAACATCAATAGTTTCTTACACTATTAATGAACAATCTGAAGAGGAAATCAAGACGTCAGGTCTACCCAAAGCAGTTTACAGATTCAATGCAACCCAAATCAAAATTGTAACAGGCTTCACAACAGACATGGAAAAGCCAATTCTCAAATTTATAAGGAAAGGTAAGGGAACCTGAAGAGCCAAATCCATATTAAAAAGACAACAATGAAGTTGGAGGACTCACACTTCCCAACTTTAAAACTTATCACAAAGCTACAGTAATCACAGAAGCATGGTACTGGCACAAGGACAGACAAATCAACCAATGGAATGTAACAGAGGGTTCAAGAATAAACACTCACATCCACAGCCAATTGATATTTGACAAGGGTATCAAGTCCACTAAATTGGGAAATAAAAGTCACTTCAACAAATGGTGATGGAAAATCGGGATATCTGTATGCGAAAGAATGAGGATCGTCCCATTTATTTGAACCTATAATTAGCAATATACTAGTTAAATATATGTCCCAGATATTTAAATTCTCAGTCACTTCATATGCCGGTTGGGTCCTGGATTCAGACGAGTTGCAGCAACTATGCTCCAGTTCACTGAACTCTCCCAGGACAACAAACAAAAGGATGAAGTTGGACAACGCCCATCTCAAAAAAAAACAGAGAGTATCTATGACTGCAAACATGACAGTTGCATCCATTTCCCCCATGAAATCTAATCTCCCCCTCAATCAGAAAAAGAGTAGGCATCACCATCGTAAAACCCACAATAGTGAGTATTGAACAAAAATAAGGGGAGAATGCAACTATGGACTAAAGTAGATATTATTATTCTAGCAATGGAAGAACTTGTAACATTGAAATAAGTCAGTGGTCCCCAGAGGTTCTGAGGGGAGGGAAAGGATGGAACACGTAACATGGGGCATTTTAGGGAAATTGGAATTGTCTTGAATGACATTTCAATGATGGATACACGCCATTATGCATTTTGTCAAACGTGTAAAATTGGGTGGTGCAAAGTATAAAGTATAATGTAAACTATAGACCATGGTTACTAGTAATGCTTCAATATGTGTTCATCAATTGTAACAAATGTACCACACTAATGAAAGATGTTGTTAATGGGGAAAAGTATGGAAGGGGAGGAGGTGAGGTATATGGGAATCCCCTATATTTTTTATGTAACATTTCTGTAATCTAAATCTTCCTTAATAAAGTGAAATAAAATAGAAATAAAATATAACGAAGGTGGACTCCTATCTTATCCCATATATATAATTAACTCAAAATGGATAAAATACCTTTGTATAAGAGCCAAAATTATAAAATTCCCAGAAAAAACCATAGGGAAGCATGTTCAGGACCTTGTTTTAGTCAGTAGTTTCTTATACTTTACACAAAGAGCATGAACAATAAAAGAAAACATAGACACATGGGTCTTCATCAAAGTTAAAAAAATCTGTGAATCAAAGGACTTCATCATAAAAGTAAAAAAACAATCTAAAGAATTGGGGGAATATGTTCAGAAATCATATATCCAATAAAGCTTTAACAACAAGAATATATAAAGAAATTCTACAACTTAACAACATAAAGACAAACAACACAGTTTTAAAATGTGCAAAACGTTTGAATAGTCACCTCTCCAGAGAAGATATACAAATGGCCAAAAGCACATGTGAAAATGCTCAACATCATTAGCCAGTGGGAATATGCAAATCAAAACCTCAGTGAGATACCATTTCACAACCCCTAGAATGGCTACTACTTGAGAAAAATGGAAAACTACAAGTTTTGCAGAGGATATGGAGAATTGGGAAATCTCATTCATTGTTGGTGGAAATGTGAAATAATGCAGCTGCTATGGAAAAAAGTTTGGAGGTTCCTCAGAAAGGTGAGTGTAAAATTACCATATGACCCTACAATCCCACCTCTAGGTCTATAACAGTCTTCTTATTATTCTTTTTTAAGATTTATTTATTTTGTTCTAACCACACCCCCACCCCCTAGCCTCATTTTCCCATGCTCGCTGTCTGCTCTCTGTGTTTCACTGTGCCCACTTATCTTCTCTTCAGGCATCACTGGGATGTTCTAAAGTGGAGGAAGACCACTCCATCTCCCGTGCCACCCCAACTCTCAGTTCCGATGCATGTCACATAGACTCTCCTCTGTGTCTCCTTTCGTTGTGCCATCCTGCTGCACGAGCTCTCTATGCAGGCTAGTATTTCTGAGAAGGCCCACACGGATTCACCAGGAAGCCCCAGGAATTGAGCCTGGACCACCTATAGAGTGTACATAGAAGCCCAACTGCTTGAGCCACGTCCACTTCCTTTATATCTCTCTTATTTTGCCAAAGGATGCCAATGCAAAAATACCAGTAATGTGGTGGCTTTTATAACAGGAATTTTATTTCCAATAAATCTTACAGTTCTCAGGACATGAAATATCCAAATCAAGGCACCATCAGAGATGCTTTGTCACCAAAGTAGGCTACTGGTGATCCGGGCATCCTGCCACATGGTGAGGCAAACTGGCAGCCAATCTTGCCAAGGTCCCTGTCTTCCCTTCAAGGCTCACTGTCTCCTGGAGTTCAGCTGTGGGTAGTCAGTCATATGGCTTGACTCTTTCCAGGCCTCCTCTCTCAGCCTCAGCTACTCCAGTTTCTCCCTGAGCCCAACTGTGGGCAATCAGGCATATGGCTCATAATTTCAGCTTTGGGCTTCTCTATGGCTCAGCTTCTTGCAGGCTCAGTGCCTCAGCTTTAGCTGCTAGCCACCTTTGAGTCCTCTCTCTCACATGGCCAGGTCAAAATGACAGAGCTCCCTTCTCTGTGTGTCTTCTTTCTCTCTGCCTCCATTTATGTAAAGATCCAGTAAGAGGGCAGAGACCTAACCTGAGTCACAACTCACTCACATCATCCAAACAAAAGCAATTAGATTTGGAAGCAGATGTAGCTTAAGTGGTTGAGTGCCTGATTCCCAAGTATGAGGTCCTGGCTTATTATCCCTGGTACCTCCTAAAAAAAAAAAAAAAAGAAAAAGTAATTGATCTATTCAAATTCCCTTACACAAATCCAAAGCAATCAAAGGATTTCACACTCCTAGGGATGGATTAGTTCAAAAATATAATCTATTCTGGAAGGGATTCATCAAATTAAAACTGAAATTGTCACATTAAACCAGGAATCACAAGATATTTACAGATATTTTACCAATATTCATAGGAGCATTAGTCTTGCCAAAAAATGGAAGAACTGATGAATGGATAAACAAAGTGTGGTGGAATAGTCTTTTCTGTGAAGAGGAATGAAGTTCTGATAACAGGAGACAACTGAAGAATCTTGAAATAAGCCAGACACAAAAGGGCATTTGTATGATCTCATTGATATGAAATAATTAGAATAAGCAAACTGATAATCAGAAACTAAAATAAAGTTTACTGGGGCCAGGGTAGGGATAAGGAAGTGGGAATTAATGCTTAATTGCACAGATCATCACGGTGATTATATCCCTCATTGGTGACTGCTCCTCTCAAATGAGTCTGCTCTACACAACCATCTCTTTTTTTTCTTTTATTAAAGGAAGCTTTAGATTACATAAATATTACATCAAAAATATGGGGGTAGGGGGAATATAGGGGATTTACATATACCCTACTCCTTCCTTTTCTCACTATTTCCCCCATTAGTAACATATCTCATTAGTGTCACAACCATCTCTTTTAACTTTTTCAGGTTACCACTCTCTAATAACAGATTCACTGTTACTGGCCCAAAGTTGCTTCACCAGAACCCTTGGGGCTACCTTACATCACCAACCAAACTTTGTAATCAGTCCTTTGTAAATTAACGTTCCTTAAGGTGTCTTATTTTGAGTGTGCCATCTGTTTTCCTTAGGATTTTGATAAAATATATGAGAGTGCATTAAGTTGTTTAATATATACGACCTTGTTTTCTTATTTATAAATTAAAATAATATAACAACTGCTCTTCAGATTATTCTGATGATGAAAAGTGATGCTTTAAAAAGAGTGCTTGAAAGAGTAAACACTCAAAAATATAATCATCATGGTTATTTTAATGTAAGAGTGCAATTCGCAGTATGCAAAAGAAAATTCAACTAGAAGTGACATAACTAAAATGAATGCTTAACACCCATTAGAAGATATACAAAAGCTACTTGTGGTTTTATTTTGTTGGTTTATTTTGTGTTTTCATTTAATCCTTTTTTGGGGTAATCAGAGTGGGCCAGGCCCCTGGGCAGGACACAGCTACCTCTCTCCTGACATCTTTTTAATACCAGGAACCCAGTGTCTCAGCCCCTGGGCATAAAAAACACAGCAAATTTCTTGATGGAATTTGAAATTTCCTTGTATTTTAGAAATAAAAACAATAAGAAATGCAAAACAAGGTGTTTCAAGGCTGTTTAATTCGGGTGCTTGTCACCATCCTCTAAGACCTAAGTTTGTTCAGTCTTCTGAATCCTAAAATGCATGCAGCCTGATATCCGGACACATACTGGAGGAAAAGGGAAGAGTAGTCATTAGGAAACCAACTGTACCAACACTATTATTAAAGTACATGGTGTTGAGGGGCTTCTTGACATCCTTGTCAGCTCCTGACCTCTCTGTCATCACATCAATGTAGTTGGGACTCAGAGAGATTCTAGCAGGGTTGGAGTGAACAGACCACGGTCCGAATGAAAATAAAAAATATCTTCAGGGAAACCAGTAAGTGAAGAATTGCTGCTATATCTGGTGTGACGATTAGGTTCATGTGTCAACTTGGCCAGGTAATGATGCCCAGTTGTCTGTCCAAGCAAGTACTGGCCTAATTGTTACTATGACAACATTTCATAGACTTGAATTACCAGTAAGTTATTGTATCTGTAGCTATTTTCATCAACAATCAACTGAAATTGGCTTGAACAATGAGAGATGTCACATACAATCAATTGAAGTCTTTAAAAGGAGAAGTGATAGTTTCAGCAGTCAGAAGTGAAAATTTTCATCTGTACTTCAGCAAGCTAGCTTCTCCTGGGGAACTCCTTGAAAATCTTCTTCAGAGTTCCTGGCTTGAAGCCTGTCCCATGGAATTTGGACTTGTGTATCCCCACAATCTTGGGGGACAACATTACAAAATCTCATATTATTTACAGGTGTCTCCTGTCAGTTCTGTTTCCCTAAAGAACCCTGACTAATACATTCATCTGCATATACCCTAATGGCCTTGGGGTAAGGAAAGAAAACCAAGCTCCTCTGATCTTCCATAGGCTCCCCTCCAAACCACAACTGTGTAATCTATTCAAAAAGTATACCCAACTCTTTTACTTCACTGTTGGAGATCCTTCCCAGGACTTACAGCACCCATGATCCAGCTCCTATTAGCCTCATCTGATTTAAGAGTAAGAGATATACCTCCCTCATTTAACCTTAGCTAAAGTGACCTTCTTTCCTACCATGCCCCACAAGCTTCCTCCCACAGCAGGATTTGCAATCTTACTTCTATCTAGATTCCTCCCCACCCCCTGCTTGTCATCAGATACTCTTAGTCAACCTTTAGGACCCCATCAAAGTGTAACTTTATCAGGGGAGATTTATCACTTCTTCATGACTGGGCTAGAATCCCACTGTTTTCCAGCAATCTTTAGTTCTCTTAAATATCACTTTAATACTAATCCATCCAGACTCTCTCCCTAGACTAAGTTGCTGAGGACAGGGTTAACCATGGCTGTCTTGTTCAACACTGAACCCCAGACTGCCTGACAGCTTCTGGTACTCCACAGCTGTCCACTCTGCCTGGGCCCTGATCCATCTGTGGTTCCCAATAGGCATCTACATCAGTTTCTTGAGCTTTGATACACATGAATCCCCAGAGGAGCCTGTGAACATGTGAATTCTGAATCGAGCAGGTCAGGAGGTTCTGTGTTTCTGCAAAACTCCCTGATGATGCCAATGCTCCTGGTCCATGTACCACACTTATTAAATCAAATGAGTTTCAAGTTGTTCCCATTGAGAAGTCCAGGACCACGGAGCCAGGATGGTGTTGGGCATGGAGTTTGTCTCACTTGTCTCCAGTTACTCTACATCTTAGAGGTAGCAGTAATGTTGTCTCTGCCCAGCAAATTGATGCAGGATAATGGTCTTAAAGGGTCCCACACATTAGGCAGTTTCTGACTCTACTCACAGGGTTTCAGTAAAAAACAAGTCATTTGAAAGACACTGCAGAGCTTGAAGCCAATTTAGCTTGTACTTGTAGAATGCATTTTCACATACAAACACTTCAGCTGAGCCCCCAGGTGAGGCCTATTACCAGAGCGAATATTTCAGTCTGAAACTGAAGCTCCTGAATTATAACATAGAATACCCAAAGTGAAATGCTTGAAAAGAATCTGGCACCCCAACATCACAAGGACAGGTGAACAATGTGTGTATTTATGAAAGAAAGTTCATCTGGTGGCACTCCCACAAGATCATTAAGTAAGGTTGTTTGGGGATTAACCTCTTTATTTAATAAGCTTTTCCATTTTGATGCTTTGTTTCAAATTTAAGCTGCAGAACATAATTTATGACATAAAGTGGATGTGTGGAATAAAGTTTAGGACTGCATTAAACAGGTCAGATGATAAATGGATCCTGCAGGACCATGGATTGTGTGGTCTCTTTAACTTCCAAGAGGTAACCCCTCCTCTATGGTAACACACTTCCTTCTGCCCCTCTGGATTGTAAAGTCCTGTGACCATGTTGTACCAAACATGAATGCCCCCATACTTCCCATTTTAGATGGAGAATTTTATATGAAAGTGTTTTGGGATCAAGAGCAGAATGCTTATCTTGGCTTTTCAAGAGTTTATTTCTCCAAACTGTACTGTATGGGACGTGGATGAAATTCTTGAAATTTAGCTCAAAATTAAAATTAAGTTGTCTTATCATTTTCCCATACAAAATCAACTTCCTGCATAAGTGATTCTAACAATGTGCTCAGTGTGACTCACAGATTGGCAGTAAGAAACCAGCTACAAACTGAAAGGATGTGAATTCTCTCAGCATGGCAATCCTTAGATGCCCTAAAGCTTCCTAAAATGCATAGAATCATGTAGCATGCATCTTACTGAAATATTTATGTATATTCTAGAACATAACAATTCATACAATTTAAGGTCTTATTTTCTGTATCCTCAGTTAGGTTTGTAGAGACGACAGAAAGTTAAGTCCAGAAGCTGCTGAAGATAATGCAAAGAAGACATTTACTCATTCTGTCCAATTCTTTCTTCTAAAAACCAGAGCCCTTAACTTTCAGGTCTAGATGTGGAAAGAAAGTTTTGGAGCCCTCTGAGGTTGGAGACCCTGACCTTTTGGGTGTCCTTGCTGCATTAATGTAAACCAGTTAGGCATAGTCTGCATAACTATTTATCAAAGAGCTAGCTCCTCACTGTACTGTCATGCAGGAGAGACCTCATAATTAGCCACATGTCTGATGCCTTTTAAAACTGTACTTAAGGCCAATTGCTTGTTGTGGTTCTGAGCAATATCCAAGCGGCGAGTTACCTAGACCTTACATGATCACAAATCTTCAGCATAATATATTCACTTGTGTTAATGGACTCCAGAGCAAGAAATGGAGAGAGAGGGAAATGGATTGATTGCAACATGTAGACATTTGAGACAGTGAAATTAAATGCAAAATAAATGTTTTTCTGGTTTCAAACGAAAATACAATGAGCACCCATCCACTAGTTATCATGTAAGTCCATGCTTAGTCTACTAGATAACTATTGTCACATGAGTTCAGGGGCATAGTGAATATCTTACATGTGGTACACTTTTTGAAGTCACTGCAATAGTCACCTTCCTTGCTCACCATATTAGACTTGTGGTCATCACACCTACTGTGACTTTGATTGGTTTTACAGATATAAAATTTGTTGGCAATCATAAACAGGTGTGAATAATTCTCATCAGCCCAGATCTCTCTGAATCCAAATTTTTTTAATAGTAAAAGATAATGCTGTTCTTAAAATTTATGCTTTCTTTTTCTGATGTTATTTCAATCACCTTGACAGATATATAAATTTCCTTAGGTTCTTACCTCTTTCATGCAGTTTTCTCCTCCAACACTCTTTAAGACCATTAGGAAAAAGCCTATGTAAATTTAATTCCTATCCATCCACCTCTTACATGCTTTCTCTAAGAGACAAAAAAAAAATTTAGTTTTAACTCTGTGAAGATGAACTTAAATGACTCTACCTATTCATCGCATTGTTTTCTAAGAAGTCTTACACTGGAAGTCTTAATTCCTAACCCAACTCATAATCACATGACTGCCAATTCCCATGTGTTTTTATTCAAGGATAGTGGCGAGAACACAGCTCAGGCTTAACAACACTGAAGCATGGAAGATTCATTTTAAAATATTTTGCTCACATTCCTTCAAATTGCCCATTTCATAAGGTGATTTCAACTAAGTTAAACTTGCAGAGCTCAAAAATCCAGAATTGATTGCATTAGTTACCAATACAATTAGTGATGAATCTCCTACTTCTAACTGGCAATAGTCAGTCCACCAACTGGAGAAGAAACAAATGGTTAGCTTAAGTTCCAACTAACTATTTTTCTGGGCTGTGTGGGTGGCACTATGAAAATAATGAGCTATAAATTTAATAACTTGATGACTCACATTAATGAAAATGTCTAACTGCACAGAACACATACACTTCAAACAAGGAAGGCGAACAAAGCCTAAACTTTTTATTTCACAACCATTATTTCTGATTCTCTCTCTTCTGCATGGATATCTATGTCCTTCAAAAGGGTTTGGAAATTTTCTACCATTATTTCTTCAAATATTTCTTCTGCCCCTCTTCCCTTCTCTTCTCCTTCTGGGATACCCATGGCATGTACGTTTGCACGTCTCCTGTTGTCGTTTAGTTCCCTGAGACCTTGTTCAAGTTTTGCCAAACTTTTCTTCATCTGTTCTTTTGTATGATCAATTTCAGAGGCATTTTCTTCAAGCTCACCAATCCTTTCTTCTGCCCCTACAAATCTGCTATTACATGATTCCAGTGTTTTTTAAATTTCATTTATTGCACATTTCATTCACATAAGTTTTGCTCTTTCTCTATGTGTGCTTTCAAATTCTTCTTTGTGCTCATCCAATGTCTTCTTAATATCCTTAATTTCTTTAGCCATCTCATTGAATTTATTAAAATTTGTTTGAACATCTATAAATAGATGTCTCAACTCCTTTTTGTCATCTGGAGGCTTATCTTGTTCCTTTAACTAGGCCATGTCTTTCTGTACCTTGGTGTGGATTGTAATTTTTTGTTGGTGTCTTGGCATCTGGCTTACAAGTGTATTTATTCTGGGTACAGTTTTTCTCTTTAGTTGAGGGCTTCCAGCCCTTTCTCTGTAGCTGGTTGTGTAGTAGGAGCCAAGGATTTAGTTGGTGCTCTAAGCTGTGGAGGCTTAAGCTGCCCTCAGTGCCCTAAGGACCAATGAACCTTCTAACAACTTTCTTCTTTGCCAGGGGTAGGGACAGAGCTACAGCTGTATGGAATAATCCAAGTCATGCAGGCCTAGACTGTAGTTGCCCAGAAAGACTGATGAAGCTTCAGGCCCCTTTCTCCCCTGTCTGGAGTGGGGATGGAGCTGCAGGTGTGGGCAGCAATCTGTGCACTGCAGGTCCAAAATGACCACAGTTTCCCCAATAGACTTCCAATTATTCAGTCTGTGGCAGCCAAATGTACCTGCAGTAACCTGGATAGGCTGTTGCAGGCCCGCAAGCTTCCTCCCTGCTTAAGATGAGGCTGAAACCTACTTTAGGACTACAAGCCAATCTGGGTGAAAGAAATTGGTCTCTACCACCACCATGATTTTCAGTCAGGCCGGCTAACCCTCATGCTGGGGGTGGAGTCAAAATGGCATCTACCAACCTCCTTCAGACTTGGACAGGTTCAATGTTCATCTGTTCTTAGGGTAATATTCTAGGCAGCCCAACTGCCTAATCAGTAGCTGACATTGGTGGCCAACTGTCTCTTCTTCCTCTGTTTTTGGGAAATGGAGCTTCCAATCCTGTCTCAGAATAGCTCCTGGGTGGCTTGCACTGCCAAAGTAGGATGATGACAGTAGTCCGCGGCATGGCCTGTTATTCCCCAGAGAGGATGGCGCAGCTCCCCCAGCTCCTTCCCTGTCCGCAATCTGATCTGGATGGAAAGAAGCGGGTCCCAACCAGCACTGTGATCATCAGTCAGCCCTGCTTCTCCTGTGTCAGTCAGGGAGTTAATATGGTGGTGGTTTTTGGCCCCTTTCTGACTTGTACAGGCTCAATTTTAGCTGTTCTTAGGATTATATTTTAGCCCGCCGAATTTACTAATCAGTAACTGAAGTTGGTGCCCAATAGACACTTCCTCTCCTGTTTTTGGGAAGTGGAGCTACCAATACCATCCGCAGAGAGCTCCTGAGGCGGCTTGTGCCTTCAGTGGAGGATGGGCACTTGCCTCCGTGGCATAGAGGGCTCTAATTGCAAATCTTCTCCGCAGATGGGCACTCTCCTCCTTCCATTCATTCAAGGATGTTACAGGATGCATTACTGGTCTCTTGGAGCCCCCAAGCAAATCTTTCAGTTAGCTCTGTGTGGTTACTAACTGTCCTGTAGCAGGAGCTGATTCTAGGAGTACCTTACTCTGCTTCCAACTTGCTAGTTGTCACTTCTTCCTTTATTTTTAACTGATATTATTTAGATTAGGAAAAAAATGTTACTTTGACTTGTAACTTAGGTTTTGGGAATACACTCTCACTGTGATAAATAAATTTTACCAAGGATGACGGAAGTGTTCTACATGATCTTATAAGGATGATTATAGTACCCGTTAAATTGCATCAACCTTTATAAAGGTGTTATGTACAAAATATAAACCTTAATGTAAACCATTGACCATGGTTGGTAGCTGTGTTTCAATATTTGTACATCAGATCTAACAAACTTGCCATCCACATATAAAATGCTATTAATAGGGTAGGGGGAAAAGGGGGAAGATTTTGGGAATAGAGGAGTCCCCAGTATTCAGCACAGGAAGTTTCTGTAAAATCCTAAATCTTCTTTGAGGACCAAAGGAAAAAAGGAAGACACTGGGCAAATTAAGGAAGAAAGAATCACTGTACATATATGACACCAGACCATACACTGAATAAATGGCAAAATGTCAAAAACATTTTTTTTAATAATTTGTCATTATTTGTTATTAACCTCAATTGATATTTTTTGATTTGTTTTTATTCTTTTCAATTGTTTTGTATTTTATTTCTTATTTTGAAACTATCATTAAAATTTCATTTTCTTATTATTTTTTATTTGGCTATTATTATAGGCTTCATTTTGGGTCACAAAAGGAATACAACTGTAGCAGAGGAGGATCATTTACAGAGAGGCTTTTAGGTGGTATACACGGGAGGCAACTCTCCAGTGCAAACATATAAGGCATAGAAATGTGTTCAAATCTACATGGGCATCGTCACGGTGGGAGGAGTTTCCCAGAATATCCTAGAGAATATCAAATTCCCACTCCTGGGGAGCTCTGTCACATTCTCTAAAGGATCAGCAAGAATCCTCTGAGTACAGACAGGGGCAATGACTATTAAGGGACGATGGTCCATGCATGGGCCCTTGATATTGATGACTGTGCATATGCAACTGTACTCTTGAAGATTAAACTTAGCCTAGAATAGGGTGCCTAAGAGATGCCTCTGAGAGCCTCCCTTTTCTCAAAGGTGGTGTGTCTCTAAGCCAAACTCAACATATAAGTACATTAGCTTCCCCCAAGCATGGGACATGACTCCCGGGGATGAGTTTCCCTGGCAAAGAGTAATTACAACAAAACTTAAACAAGCAATGCAACCGGGAAAAGACCTTGACCAAAAGGGTGAAAAGGAAAAGACAAATGAGTTTATATGACCAAGAGACTTCAAAGTGAATTGGGTGGTCAAATCAGAGGTTAAACTTATGCATGCCTGAGCAGGATTTCTTTGAATGCCAAATTAGATATTAACCCAAATAGTGGGGATCCTGTGGGCTCTGGAGACATCCAACATTACTCAGTGCAGATAGATCAGGAGTTTGGACCAATTCAGTGGGTCCAACTTTGGAATTTATGCTCCCCAGTGTGACATTGTTGGTCTCAGTTGTGGTTTCCCTACTCATGGCACTTCTGTCCTTCTATTTGAACCTATAATTAGTACTAGAGTTGGCATGTGTACGTCCAAGTCACGTAAAACTTTGGAGTATACATGTAACAGCTGGACCCTGAATCTCTACACAGTTGCAACACCTACTGTGCATTCTGTTAGTCTCACCCAGGACAACAAAAAAGGAGGTGATGTTGAACAACTACCATACCAGGGAACTGAGAGATTTTTCAACTGCAAGCAAGATAATCCATCCATTGACCCTATGGGTTTTAAGCTCCCTCTCAATTAAGGTGGATTGGACATCACCGTCCCACAATCCTCAGGATTGGGGAATGAACTATGGACTAAAGTAGACTTATCGGTATTCTACTATAAATATAATTTGATTCTAGTAATGTAAGAAATTATATCATTGATGTGGAGGCAGTAGCCACTGGAGGTTCAGAGGGCAAAGAGAGGGAAAACTGGTGTAATCTGGGTGCATTTTTGGGATGTGGGAATTCTCCCACATGATAATGCAGCTACAGATGCAGGCCATTATATATCTTGACTTAACCTACCAAATTGGGTGGGAGAGAGTGTAAACTACAATGCAAACTATAATCAACATTAGTAGCAATGCTACGAAATGTGTTCATCCATTGCAATGAATATAACTCAATAAAGAAGGATATTGTTAATGTGGGAAAAGGTGGGAGGTGCGGGAGCATGCATATGGAATTTCACAATATGTTTTACTTCACATTTCTTAATCAAAGTATCTTAAAATATATATAAATTATTTTAAAAAAATAAATAAAATTTAATACATTTCAGGTTTTCTGTTTAAGGTGTTAGATAGTTTATTTAATGTACGTTGGTGACAGTACAATGCTGTGAAAGCTATTTTACCAGTAAATTATAAAATGCAAAAACAAAAATTGTGCCTTTCCTCTTTTTAAAGTGTTTTTATTGCTCAACTTCATATAATTCCAAATTACAATAAAATATGGCCAATTTAATAATAATATAAACAAAAATAATCAAGTTAATATATAAGTAAACAAACTATCTTTAGAAATTCAGGAAAATCCTTTCCATTTGATTAAAAGTATATTTTCAAAACTTGTAAAGAATTGTTTCTATGCTGTGAGATAATCCAGAGGCCTGAGGAGAAAGTAAAGGCCACATCTTGAGGATTTCCCAAGAAGGGATATCCTGTTCATCTCAAAGAGGAATTGACTGTGGGGAAACTTCCTTCTTTGTCCCATGTTTAAAGTTGGTTGAAGTCCAGGTCATGTAGGGTTCTCCAGGATCCACTGGCCTCAAAGACACTCAGATGGATGGCAGAGTAGTTGACAGCGCCTGACAGCTGGGGAGGCCTGAGTGTAGAGTAGAGAGCAGCACTGTTTAAATCCCAAGCACACGCTGAAGGGAGGGACTCTGCCATTAGGGGGGCTGGAGTCACACACAGGGATGGAAAATTACCTTGTGCTGTGTGGTTCTCAGGACCTCATCAAGAGTTTCCAGTGTTTTTCCCATCTTCACCACTGAGTCTTCTTGTTTGAAGGGTTTTCATCTCTCTTGCTGTAGTTCACACACTCATAAAGTTAACTCTGCTTTCAGCATCGCTGCCTTCTCTTGGCCTTTTTGTAGGTTACTATAAGGCTGGAAACTCTTAAAGTCTCTTTCTCTCACCTGGCATCCTCTAAGGAGGCCTCTGTCTCTATACAGCTTGTAAGCAGCACACATCTGGTCAAGGAGGTGACATTTCCATTTAATCAGTGCAGCCTGTGTGTCTGCAAGCTGCCTTTTCTGTCTTCTATAAAGTTGCCTGCTCAGATACTGCAGCAATCTGAGTAGCAATAAGAGACCTACCAACAATCCGATGGCATGTGTACACACCCCTATTACCCCATGGAAACTATGGTGGACCATGTGCTCTGAATTATGTCATCAAGTAGCAGCTCCATCAACCCCTCTCCCAGCGTCCCAGGTAGCAGCCCAAATGAAAGCTTCACAGAAGGACACAGCCTCTTCGTGGCCTTGGAGTCAAACCAGGATCCTGTCCTGTAACCATGGATCCAGTAGTCACAACAAACTCCTCAGAATCACCCCAAATTCCATCTGAAACACAGCAGCAACTGATAGTTTGAACAGATATTCAGTGAGCTGGTCTAATGAAGGATTTAGTAGTTAAGATATTCTTGTCTTCATTATTTTCAAATGGTCTCCCTTCTAGCCTTTTTAAAATTTCTTATTGATGAAAATTTGAAATATAGTGAAATATTCCAATGTTACCAGAAAGATTTGCTGATTTTTTTAGACTTTATACTTCCCCTTCCCATGGTATCCAACACTATTCATGATGGTTTTCTCCCATATTTGTCCTTTCTTTCAATACCCAACACCTTTATATGCACTTCTTTTTTTTCTCCCCTAGTGTGTATATCCTTAATCAGTTTGGTACTTTAGCTACAAATGATGTTCCAATATTGTCCATTACTATTAGCTAAATTTCATAGTTCACATTAAGTTTCTTTATTTGTGTTGTACAGTTCTATAGGTTTTGACCAATGTGTCATGTCATATGTAGCTATTTGGCAGTTTGATGTAATTATGAATTCCAAAAACCTATATTAGATTATGCTTCTAACTGATCTGTTCATATGGGCATGATTAAGTTATAATTGGGGCTTTAATTGGTCCATGTCAGTCGGATGTTGAGCCCCCCCCACTTTGGTGGGTTGGGGAGTCAAATATAAAAGACAAGGCAAAGGACAGAGGGAGCACTTTTGATGCTGGAGTTTTGTTGTTGGAGAGAAGGCCCCGGGTTAGAGACAAGCCTATCACCTGGGAGTTCACAGCTGGCCTTGTGGAGGGAAGCAAAGCATAAAGAGTCTAATAGTCTACAGCTGACCTTGCAGAAGAAACCAACGGCCTAATCCTGGAGACAAATGCAGCCCCAGGAAGAGAGGAACCCAAGAAGTCTGACCCCTGGCAAATGTCAGCAGCTGTCTTGTTCCAACACATGGCAATGGACTTTGATGAGGGAAGAAATTTATGATTCATGGCTTGATAACAGTGAACTTCTACCCCAAATAAATGCCCTTTATAAAGACCAACCAATCTCTGGTATTTTGCATTAGCACCCTTTTGGCTGACTTAACACCATATATCAACCATCATAATATTATACAGAATTATATCAGTGCCCTAAAAATACCCTATGCTCCACATACTAAATCCTTGGAAATCAAGGATGAGTTTTAAATTTTTCATGGTTGAAAAGAAACACAATATTAGTCTAATATTTGGGACATGTGAAAAATATGTGGAACTCAAATTTCAGTTTTCAATCGTTTTTATTTTTATGTTTAAAAAAGTGATCCTCAACATACTAAAGGAGATAGAGATAAGAGAAAGAACTAAAGGATATGAAGAAAACAATGAATGAGCAGTATGGAAATCTCTTGGGGTGAGTTCACAAACAGAAATACTGGTCTTGATGAACTAAAGAAGTGAGATGAAAAATTCCCTGGATGGTGGCAACAATACATTGGAGGTACCAGAAAAGAAAAATCAGTGATCTCAAATACAAAACTACTGAAATGATTCACACTGAGAACAGAAAGGAAAAAGAATATTGTAGTGGGTTATTGGAAGTGTAATTAACAGCAATGAATTATGGATATGATGGTTGTTGAAAGGGGAAGTTTAGGTTCATGTATGTCACTAGAAGTAAAGCTAGAGGATAAAACATGGGACTGTATAACAGTGAAGTCTGTTTTGGAGGATGACTGTGGTTAATAGCACAAAGATAATAATGTTCTTCCATGAACTAGAACAAATATCTGTCAGTATTAAAGGCTTAATAATAGGGTAGTATAAGGGAAGAAAAAAAACAGCTAATAAAAACCATGGATGATAGTTGACAAGAAGATTGTAATAATCTTTCCTCAGTTGTAACAAAGGTACCATACCAATGCTAAGGGTCAATAATAAGGAAGTATAAGGGTTATGGGATTTTTCTTTTTGGAACAAGGAGAATTTTCTCATATTGACTGTGGTGACAAATGCACAACTCTATGATTAAACTGACAACAATTGATTATACTTTTTGAATGGATTGTATGGTTTGTGAATAAAAATGTCCTTTAAAAAATTTCTTTTTTGAATGGTTGCAAGAGAAATGGTATAATAAATGTGAAAAGGTTGGAGTTCTCCAAAGAAGTCTATTATCGAAAATCAAAGTATAATTTCATCATCATTTTGATTGTATTCAATTTCCTATAATAAAATTCTGGTCACAATGCTAAATACCTATTTCTTTTAAAGACCATAGATTATGGGTTATTATATTTAAATAAAGAATATTAATTCATATTTCTTTTATGTCTATAGAATGGCTATATTGCTTTGATATGGTCTATTCTCTAAACATTATAATGGACCTATTATATGAGCCCTTAAATAATTGAGGGAGCTGTGGACCTGGAAATTGGATATGAAGCTTTTCACCTCTAAGTCCTTGAATGAAATTTAGCCCAAATTGGTAGTAACCAAAAATTATTACAGTGGTGATTCTTCAATGGATTCTGTGAAGTATATTTATTTTTTTTATTATGGGTAAAAATCAAAATTCTCACAATACATACAAACATTTGCATAATGATATATAAATATATGTGCATATATGTGTATTTGCTTACAAAAATGTTATTTATATATATATATATATATACATATATTTTAATAGGTGCTTAGATTACCTAAAATATTACACGGAACCCACTGGGATTCCCATGTTGCCCACCTCCCACACCTCCCACCATTTCCCACACAAACATCTCCCACAAGTGTGGCCCACCAACCTCAATGAACTTACACATCCTGGAGACTTGCCACCAACCATAGACCACAGTTCACACTATAGACCACACTCTCTCCCACTCAGTTCTGAGTGGTGTGTGCTGATTTAAAATGGCCTACATCCATTGCCACAACAGTACTCAGGACAACCTCCAACTCCCAAAGAAGCCCCTGTATTTCAACTGCTCATCCCCTCCCTACCCAAAAACTGTCAAGTGGCCACTGGCTCCACCTCATTGTTATAATTTCTTGCATTGCAAGAATCACCATATGTGAGCAAGAGAATACCATCAAGTCCACTCTAGTCCATAGTTCTTCCCCCAATCCAGAGGCGACTGGGATGGTGATGTCCACTCCAACTCCAAGTGAGAGAGGGCTTATATCCCATGGATATGGTGGGTGGGATGATCCTGCCTGCAGATGCAGGCCCTCTCCATTCCCTGGGATGGCCATTTCCCATTGTTGTCTCCTCACCAGGTGACTTGGAAGAGTCCATTGAGCTGTAGGGTAGGAGTTGCAGTTCCACCTAGATTTCCTGCACACCTGGCACATAGGTAGTGGGAGGCTCCAGTCTCTGGAAGTATACCTAAGAAACTCCAGCATCACATGTAGGTTTGAATAGAAGGGACTGGTAAACCATGTGCAGGGAGGACTTATTTGAGTCTAATTCTGTCACTCTCAGGAGCACAGATTCCAAAATAGAACCCACTGATAAGGCATCAGTCTCTGGGGCTATCCCCCCTTATATACGACCAGGGTGTCTCCGGAGCTCTCAGGAACCCCACTGAGTGGGGTGAAAGGCACTTAGATGTTCTATGAGCTCCTACTGAGGTGTGCGTAAGAGTTACCTCTGGGATGAACTCCCGACTCTCTTTGAAGACTCTTAGCCACTTGAACTCATTTGTCTTTACCATTTCCCCCTTTTATTCAAGGTCTTTTTCCAGTTGTGTTGCCAGTTGGCACTTGGGAAAAGTTTTCAATTAGCAATAATTGTGCTTCGGATAAACCTCATTGGCTACGATACTGCCACTGCACAAAGCTGCCAGTTGGCACTTGGTATTAATCCCTTGTTGCCAGGGAGGCTCATCCCCAGGAGTCATGTCCCACGTTGGGGGGAAGGTAATGCAATCATATGCTGAGTTTGGCTTAGAGAGAGGCCACATTTGAGCAACAAGGAGGCTCTCAGGTGGCAACCCTTAGGCACCCCACAACTGCAGGCTAAGTCTCATTTACAAGAGCAAAGACTCACAAGGGTAGTCATCAATAAAAAAAATAAAATAAAATAAAATAAAATAAAAAAAACATCAGTGGGTCATCCTATTTTGACAGGCACTGTCCCTACACTCAGAGGACTATTGCTGCTCCCTTGGAGATTGTGGCAGAGCTCTCCAGGCTAGGAATTCAGATTCCCTCATTTATTGTGTGATTATCCACCCATCGTGACCATGCCCCATCCCCTGATCCTTTTAATGATTTTGTATATCTTTCATGTATATTCGGTTGAACCAATCCCCACAAAACCCCCCCAGACACCCTCCCCCCAATAATCCCCCCAATACCCATTGTAACCCTTCTGTGATCCAAATCCTCCATGAACATTTAGTCCATAAAATAATCAAATACACTTACTAGGAAAAAGAAACAAGTGTGATAAGCTTACATGCAAGAGACAAACATAAGGAAACTCAGGGGGAAAAAAAAAAAAAGAGAGAAGGAAAAAAAAACAAATAATCAAACAAAGAACAAAACAAAATAAAATATAATTAGTGGATTGGGACATTCAAAAAATGGGCAAAAAAGCAAAGGAAATGCCTTTAAAAAAAATATATATATATATATTCATTTTTATTTCCTTTCTCTCTTCTTTTTTCCCTTTTTTCCTTCCCTTTATCACTGTGTTATCGGATGTCTGGTGTGCCATGACACCTTCCTCCTCTCAATCCCCATTGTCTCCCAATTTTTCATTTAATTTTCAAAGAAGTTTTAGGTCACAGCAAAGTCACACACGGAGTGCCTGAGACTCCCAGATACCAAACCACCCCCGCTTCCCCACCCCATATTAACTCCCCCTCCTTTTTTTTTTGGTTGTTAGCATTGTTATAACTGTTATGCAGATAGCAAAATATAGCAACTAAACATTGTCAGTGATTTACAGTATAGTTTACAATTTAGATGATACAGTTAAATAATTTTGATGATATTTACCATGTCCTGTGTCCATTACTGAAAGGTAATGAAAAACCTTCCCCATGACCACCAAACAACCCATTAGATCTTGACTGTTCCCTTCTCCCCAGCCCCCCAGGGCCCGTGATACCCCCCTCTCCCAACCCATGGAATGTCAAGATTCACAGTTACATGCCCTGGGGATTTGAACCACCCGTTCCTAATCCACCCACCCTCCAGTGCTGCACCACTTAACCCAGGAACACCACCGCTCATCTGCCCCATCCCCCAACATGCTACCACACTCTATCCCTTTACCATAGATTATGTCCATATGGGTGATGGCTCAAAGCCTGCTCTTCTCTTACTCTCCTTTGTTAACCTATCTTTCAGACAATGGTTCTCAGAGACTGCTCACTTTCCTCAGTTCAGATCAGTGAGGTCATATACTGTTCATCCTTCAGTGCCTGGCTTGCTTCACTCAACATAAGGTCTTCAAGCTTCATCCACGTTATTCCATGTGTTAGCACTTTGTTCCTTCTTACCGCTGAGTAATATTCCATTGTATGTATGTGCCACATTTTGCTTATCCATTCGTCTGTTGATGGAGGTCACGTTGAAGTACATCAGGATAATTGCTGACAGAACATGGGATCATATCTATATTCACTATTGCCTTTCAATGGGTAGATGGAAACACATATAAGGCCCAGGAACTCATGAAGCCAAGAGACATCTCTTTATTATTGAAGAAAAATCTGTGCTACTCTGAGACTTTCCTAGGTATTTCAATCAGTTCAAGTAGTTTACTTAAGGTTTTAGTAAGATGAGAACTGAGAATGTACTCATAAACAGTCTAGAGTCCAAATCTGAACAGGACTGGGGAAGGGGCTTAACTTGCTGATATTTCCTTATAATCTTTTCTCTGTGCTGCTCATCAAGCTATTCTGTGTTCAATATTTGCAAAACAGTGCTGAGTAGATAGTAGAGTTATTATTAGCACTGATCCATATTTCTTTCTATTTTCACATAGATTTTAACATTAAGAGATAAATATTTACAGGATGGAAGACTATTGTCATATATATTTTACTTAATGTTTTTTTTTATTTTTAATTCAGATGCTTCTATTGAATATAATATTTTCAACTTACTATCCCTTTCTTGTAAACTTATTGCTAACACTATTTGTTGGAAGAAAAATTTGGATCCCTCCTTAATGTGTGAGAAAATTGATAATTGCAATCTTACTGAACAAGTAAGCATCACTATCATTTTATTTCTCTAGAGAGGTAACTTATATTAGTGATTTGCAAGCAGTTAAAGAAGCATTTTTTTCAATTTCTCAACTATCATGTTCAATAAATTTGTGAAATACTATAAAAATGAAATATCTGAAAAATAAACACATGCAAAAAAAAACAAAAACAAAAAAAAACAGAGCCTAAGAGACCTATGGACCATCATCATGTGTAACAATTTGTGGATTATGGGAGCAATGGAAGAGAAGGAAGATAGAAAGGGGAAGAAGGAATATTAAAAGAAATTATGGCAGAAAACTTCCCAAACTCACTGAAAGACAATAACATGCACATTCAAGAAGTACCCCCACCCTCAAAAAAAAAACAAACAGGATAAACTTTAAGAGAACCATGCCCAGGCAGAGAAGAGATTCCCGAAAGCCACAAGAGAAAATCAATGTGTTATATATAGCGGATTCCCCATAAGCATAAGAGCTGATTCTCATAAGAAACCGTTGAGGAAAGAATGCAGTAGTATTAAATATTTAAAGTGATGAAAATGCAAATATTCTCGCCGTCCTGATTTTGTGATATTCAGGGTAGGCTAAACATTCGCTATGTTAGAAACCATGCATGTATCCCCAGACATAGTTTTTCTCCCTAGGTCTGATTTTTAGAATGCTAGTGATAAACTAAGCCTGATTTATTATATGACCATCCTGTATGGAAAATGACTGTAATTTTAGGTTCTTTGGTCTACCTTAAGATATATAACAGGGGAACGGATGTTGCTCCATCTCCCATTGGAGGGACGTGCTTTCCATCTCCCATATGGAGGGACCTGGGTTCGATCCCCAGGACCTCTTGATAAAAATTAAAATAAAGAAAAACATAGAAACTGTTTGGGCCATGAGGCTCATGTACAGGTGAGACCCCAGGCCATTGCCTAGGTGAACTGTCAGGCCCCACAAGCCATGCAACAAGATGATGACATAACAGGAGAGTGACACAAGGGAGAGCCAAGACGAGACGCACCGAAAAAAACAGGAAACAGGTGGCGCAGGTGGTAGGATGCCTCTTTCCCATATCAGAGTATCTGAGGATCCAATCCCAGTGAAGACAGGAGGAGAAGAATTAGAAGAGAGGGCAGGAAATAGACACAGAGAGTTGTCCAGCAAAGGAACACAAAAACAGCAAAAATGTGTGGGAAGCTGCCCCTGGCACCGTTATTACTATGGCCATCTTGTGTACTACTGCCATTTTGTGCAACTATCCAGCTAAGTTTCTATTTCTCATTCTGTACTTCTTCTTTAAGCAGCCAGTACTGGGTGGTGGTTTCCCGCCAGAGGTGGGAGTGCCCAATCAGGGGACTCCACTACAGTAGGAGCAACCAATCAGGAGGCTTCCTCAAACATCATATATATCCACAACGTAACCCCAATAAAGGAGACTTGATCAGAGCACTGTCTTGTCTCCATTCTTCATGTCTCTTGTCTCCGGCATTCCCACTCCCTCTTTCAGGTTTCGGTTCAATCCATCCATGGGTTGGGTCAAGTGGTGCCGGAACAGGGACCTGAACACGAGGGATCCAGTGAGGAACGCCGATCAAGGAGCCAGAGAGAACCTGAGAAGTCAGAGGACACTGCGGGGGAAACTGCCTCGCAGCCAGGGCCTCAGTAAGTGATCGGCGATTATGGGACAAGAAATTAGCCAGCATGAGACATTTGTAGAAGGTCTCAAAGATGCTTTAAAGATGCGAGGGGTAAAGGTGAAAGTGAAACAATTGTTAAAGTTTTTCGAAATTTTAAAAGAGGTTTGTCCGTGGTTCCCACAGGAAGGAACCATCGATGAAAAAAGATGGATGAGGGTAGGAGACGCCCTACAGGATTATTATAGAACTTTTGGGCCTGAAAAAATCCCAGTAACTGCCTTTTCATACTGGAATCTGATAAATGAAATTCTAAGTGTTCGCCACAGGGACAATACAATAGCAGCCATACTTGAGAAGGGCGAAGCAATCTTGCAAAAAGGACAAGCAGAAAGTCAGAAAAGCATGGGCCCTGACAAATGTGTAGAAAATCCAGAGGGTAATTTATCAGTAGAACCCTCGGGTCCTGATCATGAGGAAGATCTAATCTCATTAGATAGTGAAAATGAAAGTAAAATTAGTGTAAAAAGCAAAAAGCCAGCAACAAAGGCAGAAAAGGAAAATACAAGTGAAAAAGGGGCCAAACCAAAACTAAGGATCAGACATAAAAAATTATATCCTTCCCTTAAAAAATTTAAAAATGAGACCGATGACGATTTGTCCGACATAGAATGGGACGATCTTGAAGAAGAGGCAGCTGGATATCATAATTCTAATTGGCCACCTTCCTCAATGCAACCTCCACCTTATACCCTTTCCCCTTCAACTCCACCTTTAGTGATGCCGGTAATAGATCCCAAAAAAGACTTATTAGAAAAAATAGAAAAGTTAAAAGAACAAATTAAATTGGAAGAGGAGCATCAGGAACTCCTGTCTCAATTAGAACGACTAAAAATAGGGAAAGCTAAAAATGACAGCAAAATCACCGAACTGCCTGTTAAACCTCCCGCATGGGGAGCAGTTCAAAAACCCCCCCAGGCTTCTCCTTCTTTAATAGATTTAGAGGAGCCAGAGGCCTTTCCTGTTACAGAAACCTTAGATAATCAAGGTCAAGCCTGGAGACATCATAATGGCTTCGACTTTAAAGTCATAAAAGAAATAAAAACTGCTGTTGCCCAGTATGGAGCTACCGCTCCCTACACACTAACTATTGTTGAATCAGTTGCTGAAAATTGGCTTACTCCTATTTATTGGAACACTATCGCCCGAGCCACCCTGTCTGGTGGAGATTTTTTGTTATGGAAATCAGAATATGTTGAAATCTGTAAGGACACTGCTAGACGAAAGGCACAAGCAGGCAATGGGTGGATTCTAGATATGTTAATAGGAGAAGGAAATTATGCTACTAATGAGGCCCACATGCAGTATGATGGCGGGCTATTTGCCCAAATTCAAGCTGCAGGCTCCAAGGCATGGAGAAAATTGCCTACTAAAGGAGACCTCAGCTCTTCTCTTACCAGTATAAAACAAGGGCCAGACGAGCCATTTGCAGACTTTGTACATCGGCTCATAACAGCCGCAGGGAGAATATTCGGCAATGCTGAGGTAGGGATTGAATTTGTAAAGCAGCTAGCCTATGAGAATGTGAATGCCGCTTGTCAAGCCGCGATCTGCCTGTACAGAAAAAAGACAGACTTGTCTGGCTATATTAGACTGTGCTCAGACATAGGAGCCGCTTACCAACAAGGGTTAGCTATGGCAGTGGCCCTTCAAGGATATGCAGTTAAACAATATTTAGCCCAACGAAATAACGGAAGGTGTTTTGCCTGTGGGGAAGTGGGGCATTTTGCAAAAAATTGTAAAAGCCCTAAAACGGTTGAAGGAAAGGGTACTTCGCCTAAGTTGTGCCCTAGGTGCCACCGAGGGAAACACTGGGCTAATGAATGTAAATAAAAAACTGATGCCCAAGGTCAACCTTTGCCTCCCTTTCAGGGAAACGGGAATCAGGGCCAGCCCCAGGCCCCCAAACCCAGACAAGATTTTGGGGCCGTCAGCTTTGTCCCAGCAAACAACAATCCATTCCAGACATCTGCCGAGCCACCCCAGGGAGTGCGGGATTGGACCTCTGACCCACCACCCACACAGTACTAATGCCACAAATGGGGGCAACAGGCATATTTGGTCCCCTGCTACAAAACACCTTCGGGTTGGTAATCGGACAAAGCAGCTCCACGATTAATATGCTCCACATTTCACCGGGTGTCATTGACAATGATTATACCGGAGAAATAAAAGTGATGGCATCCTCCCCACAAAATATCACCACTATTCCCTCAGGCCAAAGAATTGCTCAATTATTATTGCTTCCCTTAATCAACACCAATAATCAGATAAAACATCTTACGCGTGGTACAGGAGGATTTGGTTCCTCCGACGCATATTGGGTACAGGCTATCTCAGCCAACAAACCTATGATGACCCTATGGCTAGATGAAAGAAAATTTGATGGGCTAGTAGACACAGGGGCAGACGTTACTATCCTAAAAAAGGAAACATGGCCACACAATTGGCCACTTTCTCCCACTTTAACAAATTTAAAAGGTATAGGCCAAAGCCAAAACCATGAAAAAAGTTCAAAAATATTAACCTGGAGGGATAAAGAAGGAAATCAGGGAACAATACAGCCCTATGTAATACAAGGGCTCCCCATTAACCTTTGGGGGAGGGACTTACTTTCTCAATTAGGACTTCTCATGTATAGCCCTAATGATGCGATTACGGCTCAAATGCTCTCACAAGGATTTAAGCCAGGGAAAGGACTGGGAAAAAAAGAATCAGGAATTACTCAACCCTTACACATTGAAGGACAATATGACAAAAAAGGACTAGGAAATTTATCCTAGGGGTCATTGATCCCCCTGTACCCCATGCAGACGAAATTGTTTGGCTTTCAGATGAACCTGTATGGGTTGATCAATGGCCTTTATCCTCTGAAAAATTATTGGTCGCACAGCAGTTAGTACAGGAACAGCTAGAAGCGGGACATATTATAGAAAACAATTCACCCTGGAATACCCCTATCTTTGCCATTAAAAAAAAGATCTGGAAAATGGCAACTTCTACAAGATCTAAGGGCAGTAAATAAAACTATGGTGCCTATGGGGACCCTACAACCTGGCCTACCATCCCCTGTAGCTATTCCTTTTGGGCATTATAAAATTATCATAGACCTGAAAGATTGCTTTTTCACCATTCAATTACATCCCTCAGACCAAAAATGTTTTGCCTTTAGCCTTCCTTCTGTCAATTTTAAAAGACCTATGAAAAGGTATCAGTGGACAGTCTTACCACAGGGCATGGCTAATAGTCCTACATTATGTATGTAGACACAGCCATACAAGATGTCAGAATTAAATGGAACAGTCTCTATATTATACATTACGTGGATGATATCCTAATGGCAGGAATAGATGGACAAGAGGTCCTAAAGTGTTTTTATGATCTCAAAATAGCTTTAGAATCAAAAGGGCTTCAAATTGCCCCTGATAAAGTGCAACTGCAGGACCCATATACCTACCTGGGGTTCCAAATGTCAAGAAATAAAATAAATAATCAAAAGATAGAACTCAGGTTAGACAATTTAAAAACCTTAAATGACTTCCAAAAACTCTTAGGAGACGTAAATTGGCTACGTCCTTATTTGAAACTAACTACAGGAGATCTAAAACCACTGTTTAATATCCTCCAGGGAGACTCCAACCCAAATTTCCCTAGAGAAATCACCCAAGAAGGACGCCAAGCTCTTAAGTTAGTTGAGCAAGCCATACTTTCTCAATTTGTTACTGCCATAGATTTTAGAGTCAGCCCTTATTTTTTGTTATATGCAAAACCTCATTTACTCCCACTGCGGTGTTCTGGCAAACAGCCCCCATAATGTGGGTTCACTTGCCTGCATCACCCGCTAAGGTAATTTACCCCTACTATCAAGCAGTTGCTGATGCTATTTTCTTAGGAAGAGAGCAAGGCAGGCGTTATTTTGGTAAAGAACCCGACAGTATAGTTCAACCATACACCAAAAATCAGATCGATTGGCTTCTGCAAACCACCGACTGCTGGCCTATTGCCTGCACATCATATACAGGACAAATGGATAACCATTATCCCACTGATAAACTCCTTCACTTCTTGAGTACCCATGATTTTGTTCTCCCTATAAAATCCTATACACAACCTATTGCCAATGCCCTCTTAATATTTACTGATGGGTCCTCCTCCGGAAGGTGTGCATATGTGGTCAACGATAAGATTGTCCAATTTTATACTCCTTCTAAATCTGCTTAACTTACAGAATTACAGGCTGTTATCGCTGTGTTCTCAGCTTTCCCAAACAAGCCTTTTAATCTTTTTACAGATAGTGCATATATAGCTCAATCCGTTCCACTACTTGAAACCGCCGCGCAAAAAAAAACACGTTTCCGAAGCGGCGTTGTTATTTTTACAGCTACAATCCCTCATTCAAAACCGAGCTCACTCTTTCTTTATTGGTCATCTAAGAGCCCATTCAAATCTTCCTGGACCCTTAGTCCAAGGCAATCGCATAGCCGATCAAGCCACACGGATTTCATGTTATATCAGTCTTGCCAGGCAAAATAACAGAGTTCAAAATAATATAGCTTAAGCTGTTAAAGCTCACCAATTACATCATCTAAATGCACATACATTAAGATTAATGTTTAAAATCACCAGAGAACAAGCTCGCCAGATTGTTAAAAAAATGCCCCTCTTGTATAACCCTCTTACCTACACCCCATTTGGGAGTTAATCCCCGAGGTCTCTTACCTAATGCTATTTGGCAAATGGATGTCACACATATTCCTGAGTTTGGAAATCTAAAGTATGCTCATGTTACTATAGACACCTTTAGTGTCTTCATTTATGCCACTCTCCAAACAGGAGAAGCAGGAAAAAATGTTATTGCTCATATGTTAATAACCATGTCAGTACTAGGCCTCCCACAACAAGTTAAGACAGATAATGGCCCTGGCTATGTAGGACAAATGTTTGCCAAATTCTGTCAACAGTTAACTATACAACATATAACTGGAATACCATATAACCCTCAAGGACAAGGAATAGTAGAAAGAGCACATTTATCCTTAAAAAATATTTTAAATAAAATAAAGAGGGGGGAATGGTACCCTAATAAGGGATCCCCCAGAAATGTATTAGGTCATTCTCTTTTTATTTTAAAATTTTTAATTCTGGACAAAGATGGACGCTCCGCAGCAGAACGCTTCTGGCATACTAATACTAATACAAAATTTGCTACCGTCTTATGGAAAGACTCTCTGGATAATACTTGACATGGACCAGATCCTGTCTTGATATGGGGTAGAGGGTCAGTTTGCGTCTATTCTAAAGAAATGGATGCAGCCAGATGGCTGCCGGAACGAATGGTCAAACAAATAGACAATAACCATGTGTCCAGGGCAGAGGACTGTCCCTGAGAAAACATTGTTTTCTTACCTTATAGGAAATGAATCAGCATGGAAAGCCACATCTACAAATCTGGGTGGTGTGCTGTCTTTTGGCCACCTCCCACGGGGGTATGAGACCCCCCGTTTCCTCTGATACCTTGTTAGAGAAGCTCTATGGGAAACCTTGTGAATGCCGTTTCCCAGCCACTCCTGGGATATATACCTGGGTCCTACAATGCGGCACAGCAACTGCCTATCTACAGGCTGCGCCAATCAATTCTGGAGGATTTGAGCAGCTATGGGTATGCATAAACCATCCAAATGTAATTCCCTCTAATAGTGGCAGTCCGGGGAGTTGCCCCTGTACCACCTTTCCACAGACCATGCACAGCACTTGTTATAGTAAGTTCCAGACTTGTACCGGACCGGACAGTAAAACATATTTTACTGCCATTTTAATCAAGAATTCTCCTGGCAGTTTTAGAGAAGATTGGGACACCACCCTGGGAACTACTTACCCTAAGCTTGCCCAAGCCTCCTGTACAGGCCGGGTAGGGAAACCGGTCTGCTGGAACCAAAAACCTCCTGTGCATGTGTCAGATGGGGGAGGCCCACAGGACCAGATCTGACAGATTTCCATTCAAAATAGAGTGGAAGAATTAATAAAAAATCTATTTCTTCAAATTGGCTATCACCCCCCGGCCTTACCTAAAACTGAGAACCTAGATATAGACGCTCAAACTTTTGATATTCTTAAAGCCACTTTCAGACTGCTTAATGAATCAGTGCCTAATCTCGCTCAAGACTGCTGGCTGTGCTTACGATCGAGAGCTCCTATGCCATCAGCTATACCAGCCCTTAATGATACTTATTATCCTTATCACAATCGCAGCTCCCATAACGATTCTTGCGCCCTTATCCCACCCGTTGCAGTGCAACTAATGATTTTGAATAGTTCTCTTTGTCTATTCTCCCAGTCGCTTAACAATAGTGATGAATTCGATTTGGGGCTGCTCCAATTCGCTCAATGTAAAACAATAATCAATATATCTGATGCTCTCTGCACAAGCCAAAGCTCCATGTTTGTTTGCGGCAATAATCTCGCCTATTCCCTCTTACCTACTAACTGGACAGGGTTATGTACTCTGGCCACCCTCCTCCCCGACATAGATATTATTCCGGGAGAGGAGCCCGTGACGATTCCTAGGTTGGACTTCATAGCTGGCCGACATAAAAGGGCCGTACAGTTTATCCCACTTCTGGCTAGCTTAGGTATAACCGGAGCCTTAGCCACTGGATCAACCAGTTTAGGATTCTCTATCACTCAATATAAAAGTTTATCTAAACAACTAATTGAAGATGTTTAGGCCTTGTTAGGTACTATTCAAGATATCCAGGATCAATTAGACTCCTTGGCCGAGGTAGTCTTACAAAATAGGAGGGGTTAGACTTATTAACAGCTGAACATGGGGGGATATGTTTAGCCTTACAGGAATGATGCTGCTTTTATGCCAATAAATCTGGCATTGTCCGGGACAAAATCAGAATGCTGCAAGAAGACCTGGAGAAAAGAAGAAAAGAATTAGCTGACGACCCCTTATGGAGTGGGCTTAATGGGATGCTACCCTATCTACTCCCCATCTTAGGACCTGTGCTTGGCTTATTAATACTCCTATCGCTAGGATCTTTTCTCTTTAACAAAATCATGGCCTTTTTGAAACAGCAACTGGATGCCATAAGAATGCAGCCCATCCAGGTCCATTATCATCGACTGGACATGGCCGATCGTGAAGCTTAAAAAATTTCACCAAAATGTCTTGGTGCGCTGGACTGGCTAGCCAATGACGGGCAACTGGGCATTTCACATCGGCAGAAATAACCACCTAAGACAGAGACGTGGCCTTTGCTGCCTCGATTCTCGATGACAGGTAAGATAAACGCTGCCTTTCTATCGCTCGCCCTGACCTAAGACAGGCACAGTCCCCTCAAGACCGGTCACCTTGTCAGTCATCCACTTCTTTGAAATAAAATAAAGAAGGGGGACCTGTGGGAAGCTGCCCTTGGCACCGTTATTATTACGGCCATCTTGTGTACTAACGCCATTTTGTGCAACTATCCAGCTAAGTTCCTATTTCTCATTCTGTACTTCTTCTTTAAGCAGCCAGTACTGGGCGGTGGTTTCCCATCAGAGGTGAGAGTGCCCAGGGCAGTGGTTTCCCACCCGAAGTGGGCATGCCCAATCAGGGGACTCCACAACAGTAGGAGCAACCAATCAGTAAGCTTCCTCAAACATCATATATACCCACAACTTAACCCCAATAAACGAGACTTGATCAGAGCCCTGTCTTGTCTCCATTCTTCGTGTCTCTTGTCTCCGGCATTCCCACTCCCTCTTTCAGGTTTCGGTTCAATCCGTCCCCGGGTCGCGTCAAAAACGATGGGGTGGGGGGAGGGAAATGGATAAAAGGAAATAAATAAATAAATCTTAAAAAAATAAAAGTATAGGGGAGTAAGATATGGACTATATTTAGTAGTAATATTTTGATGATGCTCTTTCATAGTTTATTAACAAATGTTTCACAACAATGCAAAGTATTTGTGGTGGGGTGATGTGTAGGGGCCTTGTATGATTTTATGCAAATTTGTTTTGTAAGTACAAAAGGTTTACAGAACACTTGTTTGTGTATGTTCATGTATGAATGATATACTTCAATAAATTGATTTAAAATAAATAAATAAATAAAGTGATGAAAGAAAACAATTGCCACCCAAGAATTTTATATCCAACAAGACTGTCTTTCAAAATGAAGGAGAGATTAGGTCATTCCCAGATAAACAAAAGCAGAGGAAGTTCATTAACACTAGATGTGCCCTATGAGCAATGCTAACGGCAGTTTTTCATACCGAAAGGGAAGGACATTAGATAGTAGATAGAAGTGGCATAAAGAAATAACGGCCTCCATTATCTAACATAAATGCAAGTAAAATTATCTTATGTTTTTTTTGTTGTTGTTGTTATGTGATTCCACTTTTTACTTTTTACAGGACCTAAAAAGCAAACTACAGAAACAACAGTGAAAAGCCTATGATTTTGACCTTACAATATACAAGGATATAATCTGTAACAAGAAAATAAAAGAAGGGGAGATGGAAGGGTATAGGATCAGTGTATGTCCATGCTATTGAAGTTAGTTCATATGAAATTAAACATGGCTGTCATAGATTTGTGGTGTTACATTTTGAACACATGGTAACATCAAAGAAAGTATATTAAAAATAAATACAAAAGAAATGATAAGAGACTCAAAACAATATACTGAAAAAATCAAATACGAAAGTAGACATTAATGGAAGACTTGAAGGATGAAAAAGTTATAAATCATACAAAAACCATGTAGCTAAATGGCAGAAGAAAATCCTGTACTATGAGTTGTGACTTTAATTGTAAATCAATTAAACTCTCCAGTATAAGGGCAAAGTTAGACAGAATGGATTAAAAAAAAATTTTTTTAACAGAATGGTCCAACCATATGCTGTTTACAAGAGACTTGCCTTAAATTCAAAGATCCAAGTAAGCTAAAAGTGAAAGAATGCAAAAACATACCATGGAAATGGTAAACAAAAGAGAGCTGGGTAACCTATACTATTAGATAAAATAGACTTTAACTCAAAAATGGTTATAAGGGGCAAAGAATGTCACTTTATACTGTAAAAGCGGTCAGTTCAAAAAGAAGACAACACAATTATAAATATATGTACAACTAATGGCATGGTTCCAAAATAAATGAAGTAAATATTGACATATTTGAAAGGAAATATACATGGTTCTAGAATAATAGTATAAGACATCAATATACCACTTACAATAACGGATAGGACAATTTAGAAGGTCAAAAAAGCAATGAAAGATTGAATAAAACTCTAAACAAACTAGACCTAATAAATATATAGCGAACATTTCACCCATCAGCAGCAGAATACACATTCTTCTCTAGTACACATGGATCATTCTCCAGGATAGATCATATGTAAGGTCACAAAACAAACATCAATAAATTTTAAAATGTTAAAGTCATACACTGTATATTCTCCAACCAAAATGGAAGGAAGCAAGGAATCAATAACAGAGGGAAAACTGGAAAATGCACAAATCTGTGAAAATTAAACAGTGCACTCTTAATCAACCAATGGATCAAAGAAGAAATCAAAGAAAAGTTAGGAAATATCTTCAGGCAAATGAAAACAAAAACACATCATATCTAAACTCATGGGATGCAGCACGTGCTACACTGAAAGGGAGTTATAGCTTTTAATGTTTACTTTAAAAATGATCTCAAACAAGAGAACTAACTTCATAACTGCAGGATCTAGAAAAAGAAGAGCAAAATAATCATAAGCAAGCAGAAGGAAGGAAATAACAAAGACTCAAATAGAGATAAATGAAATTAAGATTTTAAAAATAGAGACTCAACAAAACCAAAGTCGCTAAAAAACAAATCTTTATACTAGACTGACAAAAAAAGTAAACACAAATAACTAAAATGAGAAATGATTGGGGATATCACTACCAATCCTAGAAAAATAAAAAGGATTATAAAAGGATACTATGAACAACTGTACACCAACAATTCAGATGACCTAAATGAAATGGATGAATTCCTAGAAACAGGCAAACTACCTCCAATGACTCAGGAAATGATAGAAGATATCAAAAGAACACTACTAGTAAAGAGATTGAATCAGTGATCAAAAACCTGCCAACATCCATGGATAGTAGTAATCTTTTGTTGATGTTCTTTCATAATCTGTAACAATGTTCTACAACAATGCAAAGTGTTGGTGGAGGAATGATGTATGGAAATTCTGCACATTATGCATAACTGTTTTGTAAGCACACAACTTCTCTAATAAAATATATATATATTAAAAAAAAGAAGAAAGAACTAAAAAAAATAAAATCTTCCAACACAGAAAAGATAGGAAAAAAAAAGAAAAATCCTAGGACCAGATGGTTTCACTGGTGAATTTTACCACACATTGCAAGTAGAATTAACACCAATCCTACTCACGCACTGCCAAATAATTGAAGAGACTGGATTACACAATAATTTCTTATATGAGACCAATATCATCCAAATATTAGAGTTCAATAAAAATACCAAAGAAGTGAAAAGTACAGACCAAAATTCCTTATGAATATTAATGCAATGCCTCAACAAAATACTAGCAAACAAAACCCAAAGACAATCAAAAGAATTATACACCACTATACAGTGGGATTTATCCCAGGTATGGAAGACTGGTTCAACATAAGAAAATCAATTAATATAATACACCACATTAATAGAATTAAGGAAAAAAATTATCTTCTGAATGGATGCAGAAAAGGCCTTTGACAAAATCCACCTCCCTTTCTTGATATAAACACTTAGAAAACTAGGAATAGAAAGAATCTTCCACAATAAGATACTGGGCATGAATGCAAAAAAAACAAGCTAAGATCATACTCAATGGTGAAAGACTAATAGCTTTCCCTCTAAGATAAATAACAAGACAAGGATGCCCACTGTCACCACTGTTATTCAACATTGCACTTTCAACTCTCGCTACAGCATTAAGGCAAAAAAGAAATAAAATGTACCAATGTTGGACAGAACGAAGTAAAACATTCACTAAATTGCAGATAGCATGATCTTATGACCAAAAAATCCTCAAAAATCCACAAAAAAGCTTCTAGAGCTAATAAATGAATTCCTCAAAGGGGCAGGGTCCCATATCAACATGCAAAAATCAGTAGTTTCTTACACTATTAATGAGCAATCCGAAGAGGAAATCAAGATGTCAAGTCTGGCCAAAGCAGTTTACAGATTCAAAGCAAGCCCAATCAAAATTTTAACAAGCTTCACTACAGACACGGGAAAACCAATTCTCAAATTTATATGGAAAGGTAAGGGGCCCTGAATAGCCAAATCCATATTAAAAAACAACAATGAAGTTGGAGGACTTAAACGTCTCATTTTAAAACTTATTACAAAGCTACAGGAATCACAGCAGCCTGGTACTGGCAAAAGGACAGCCAAATACACTAAAGGAATCTAATTAAGAGTTCAAAAACAAGCCCTCACATCCATGGGCAATTGAAATTAGACAGGACTATCAAGTCCACTAAATTGGGAAATAAAAGTAACTTCAACAAATGGTTGTAGGAAATCGGGATATCTGTATGCAAAAGAACAAAGGTGGAACCCTTTTATTTGAACTTATAATTAGCAATACACTAGTTAAATATATGTCCCAGAGATTTAAAACTTCAGTCTCTTCATATGCCAGTTGAGCCTTGAATCTCAGCAGAGTTGCAACACCTACTCTCCAGTTCATTGAACTCTCCAAAGACAACTAACAAAAGAATGATGATGGACAACACCCATCCTAAAAAACAGATTATCTAAAACTGCAAGCAAGACAGTTCCATCAATCTGCCGCATGGGATCTAAGCCCCTCTCAATCAAAAAAAGAGTGGGTATCACCATCACAAATTCCTCAAGATTGAGGAATGAACAAACCTAAGGGGAGAATGCAACTATGGACTAATGTAGATATTATTATCCTATCCATGGAAGAACTTGTAACATTGGTATAAAGGCAGTGGCAACCAGAGGTTCTGAGGGGAGGGAGAGGATGGAACATGTAACATGGGGCATTTTAGGGACATTGGAATTACCCTGCATGACATTGAAATGATGGATACAGACCATTATGCATTTTGCCAAGACCTATAAAATTGGGTGGTGCAAAGTAATGTATTCTATAGACCATGGTTACTAGTAATGCTTCAATATGTGTTCATCAATTGTAAGAAATGTACCACACTATTGAAAGATGTTGTTAATGGGGAATAGTATGGGAGGGGGAGGAAGTGAGGTAAATGGGAATCCCCTATATTTTCAATGCAACATTTATGTAATCTAAAGCTTCCTTAGTAAAATGAAATAAAATAGAAATAAAATAAAAGAGAATGAATGTGGACTCTTCTACCTTATCCCATATACAAAATGTACTCAAAATAGATAAAAGACCTATATATAAGAGCCAAAACTATAAAACTCCTAGAAAAAAACATAGGGAAGCATGTTCAGGACCTTGTCTTAGGCAATCGTTTCTCAGACTTTACACCAAAAGCATGAACAATAAAAGAAAATATAGATACCTGTGTCTTAATCAAAGTTAAAAAATCTGTGCATCAAAGGAATTCATCATGAAAGAAAATGATTATCTAAAGAATGGGGGAAAATATTCAGGAATCATATATCCAATAAAGGTTTAACATACAGAATATATAAATAAATCCTATAATTTAACAACATAAAGATAAACAACAGTTTTAAAATGTGTAAAACGGAATAGACATCTCTCCAATATTATTTAAATGGCCAAAAGCACACGTAAAGATGCTCGACATCATTAGCCATTAGGAAAATGCAAATCAAAACCACAGTGTGATACCATTTAACACCTCTAGAGTGGTTACTATTTAAAAAAAAGGAAAACTACAAGTTTTGGAGAGGATGTGGAAAAATAGGAACACTCATTCATTGCTGGTGGAAATGTAAAATGATGCAGCTGCTGTGGAAAACAGTTTGGCGATTCCTCAGAAAGGTGAGTGTAAAATTACCACGTGACCCAACAATCCCACTTATAGGTATATCTCTCTCTCTTTCAATTTTTTAGATTCATTTATTTATTCTCTCCCCACCCCCACCCCTGACCTCATTGTCTCTCGCTCACTGTCTGCTCTCTGGGTGTTCTTCTGTGTCCACTTGTCTTCTATTCAGGCAACATTGGGAAACAATCCTGGAACATTATGGAGTGGAGGGAGTCCATTCAACCTCCCGTGCAACCCCAGCTCTCTGTTCTGCTATGTGTCCCATCGTCTGTCTGTGTGGGCCAGCAGTCCTGCGCAGGCCAGCTTGCTTTTCACCAGGAGGCCCCAGGAATCAAACCCTGGGCCTCCCATATAGTACATATGAGCCCAATTGCCTGAGCCACATCCATTTCCCATATATCTGTCTTAGTTTGCCAAAGGCTGCCAATGCAAAAATATCAGGCACATTTTGGCTTTTATAATAGGAATTTTATTTGCGGTAAAAGCTTACTTTTCTCAGGCCATGAAATGTTGCAATAAAGGCACCAGCAGAGATGTTTTGTCACTAATGTCAGCTACTTGTGAACTTGACATCCTGCAACATAGTAAGGCAAAATTGCAGCCAATCTCTGCCAAGGTCCCTGCCTTCCCCTCATGGCACAGTGTCTCCTGGAGCTCATCTGTCGGTATTCAGGCATATGGCTTGCCTCTTTCCAGGCCTCCTCTCTCATCCTCAGCTGTTCCAGTTTCTCCCTGAGCCCAGCTGTGGGCAATCAGCTATATGGCTCATCATTTCAGCTTTGGGCTTCTCTGTGGGCTCAGCCTCTTGGGGGCTTAGTGACTCAGCTTCAGCTGCTAGCGACCCTTGAGTCCTCTCTCTCCCATGGCCAGTTCAAAATGGCAGAGCTCCCTTTTCTGTGTGTCTTCTTTCTCTCTGCCTCTATTTATATAAGAGGGCAGAGACCCAAACTTAGTCACACCTCACTGACATAGTCCAATTAAAAGCAATCTAATTTGGGAGCAGATGTAGCTCAAGTGGTTGAGTGCCTGATTCCCAAGTATGAGGTCCTGGGTTATAATCTCTAGTACCTCCATTAAAAAAAAAAAAAAAAAAAAAAAGCAATCTAAGTAATTGATCTAATAAAGTTTTCTTAAACAAATCTAAAGCAATCAAAGGATCTCAAACCCAAAGTAATGTGTTAGTTCAAAAATATAATCTTTTCTGGAAGGGATTCATCAAATTCAAATAAACTGTCACAATATCCAAAAGAACTGAAGCCAGGGACTTGAACAGATATTTACAAATATTTCTACCATAATTCATAGCAGCATTATTCTTCCCCAAAAATGGAAGAACAGATGATTGGATAAAGTGTGGTAGAATATTCTTCATATGTGTTGAGGAATGAAGTTCTACTAACATGCTCCCTCCCACAGCAGGACTTGCTTTGATACTTCTACCTAGATTCTTCCCACCCAATGCTGCCCATCAGCTAACTCTTGGTCAACCTTTAGGACTCCATCAACATGTTATTTTATCAGAGGAGCTTTACCACTTCTTCATGACTGGGATAGTATCCCACTGTTCTCTAGTTAACATTTGTTCTCTTGGCTATCACTTTAATACTAAATCCATCCTGTCTCTCTCACTAGACTAACCTGCTAAGGACAGGGATAACCATGGCTGTCTTGTTCACCACTGAGCCCCACACTGCCTGACAGCATCTGATACCCCACAGCTTCCTACTCTGCCTGGCCCCTGATCCATCTGTGCTTTTCAATAGGCAGTCTACATCAGTGCTTCTCAATCTTTAATACACATGAGTCCACAGGGGAGCCTGTGAATATGTGAATTAAGATTCAGGCAGGTCTAGAGGTTCTGCATTTCTAAAACACTCCCTGATGATGCCAATGCTCCTGGTCTAGGGACCACACTGATAAAATAAATGAGGTTTAATGTGGTCCCATTGAGAAGTGGATAATCATGGAGCCAAGATGGTATTGGGCACAGAGTTAGTCTCGCTTGTCTCCAGGTGCCCAGGTTAAAGGTAGCAGTAATGCTGTCTCGGCCCAGCAAATTGATGCAGTAATATGGTATTAAAGGGTCCCACACATTAGCCAGTTTCTGACTCATCTCAGAGGGTTTCAGTAAGAAACAAGTCACTTGAAAGAGACTGGAGAACTTGAAGCTAATTTAGCTTGTATGTATAGAATACATTTTCAGATCCAAACACTTCAGCTGAGCCCCAGGTGAGGGCTATTACCAGAGTAGAAAATTTCAGTTTGAAACTGAAGCTCCTGAATTATAACACAGAACTCCCAAAGTGAAATGCTTGACCAGAATCAGTCACCCCAACATCACAAAGACAGGTGAACTATGCCTATATTTACTGAAGGGAAGTTCAACCGGTGGCACTCCCACAAGAAAATTAAGTAATATTGTTTGGAGATTAAACTATTTACTAATCTTTTCCATATTGATGCTTCATTGCATATTTAAGCTGCAGAACATAATTTATGAGATAAACTGGGTTTTTGGAATAAAGTTGAGGACTGCATTAAACATTCTGTCAGATGATAAATGGAGACTGCAGGACCATGGATTGTGTGGTCTCCTAACTTACAAAAGTTAACCCCTTCTCTCCTGGTACCATACTTCCTTCTGTTCCTCTGGATTGTAAAGTCCTGCAAACATGTACTGAACATAAATACCTACAAAATGGCCATTTAGATCAAGAGTTTTATTACGGCGTGTTTCGGGTTCAAGAGCAGACAGCTTACATTGGCTTTTCCAGTGTTTAATTCTTCAAACTCTGCTGTAAGTGCTGGTGATGAAATTCTTGAAATTTAGCTCAAAATTGAAATTTAGTTTTCTTACCATTTTCCCAAACAAAATTAGTCTCCTGCATAGGTGATTCTAACAATGTATTCAGTATAACTCACAGATTGGCAGTAAAAAGCCAGCTACAAACTGATAGGATGTGAATTCTCTCAGCATGACACTCCTTAGATGTCCTAAGCTTCCAAAAATGCATAGAATCATGTAGCATACATATTACTGAAATATTTATGTATATTCTGGAACAAAAAAATTTCTACAATTTAATGTCTTATTTTTTCTGTCACCAGTTATGTTTGAAGAGCAGGCAGAGAGTTACGTCAAGCAGCTAATGAAGAAAGATCAAAGTAAATATGGAAGATATATTACTCATTCTATCCAAATCTGTCTTTTAAATACCAGAGCCCTTAACTTTCAAGTCTATTTGTGGCAAGAAAGTTTAGGAGGCCTCTAAATTAGGAGGCCCTGAACATTTGGGAGTGTTTGTGCATTAATACGAAGCAGTTAGGTAATGTCTGCATAGCTATATATCAATGAGCTAGCTCATCACTTTACTGTCAGGCAGGACAGACCTCTGTAATCAGCCCCATTTCTGATGCCTTCTGAAACTGTACTTAAGGCCTCTGTTTGTTGTGGTTCTCAGCACTATCCAAGAGATGAGTCTCCTAGACCTTGGAGGACCAGAAATCAGCAACAACATAGTACTTTGGGTTGATGGACTCCAGAGCAAGAAATGGAGAGAAGGAAATGGATTAATCCCAAATGTAGACATTTGAATCAGTGAAATTAAATGCAAAATAAATGTTTGTCTGATTTCAAATGAAAATAAAATGAGCCGTCACCCACTAGTCATCATGTAAGTCCATGCCTATTCTACTAGTTAACTATTGTCACTTGAGTCAGGGGCATAGTGAATAATCCTACATGTGGTATGCTTTTTTTTTTTTTTTAATAATTTTTTTTTCTTTAAAGATACTTAGATTACATAAATGTTACACAAAAAATATAGGGATTCCCATTTGCCCCACCTCCCACACCTCCCACAACCTCCCACATAAACATCCTTCATTAGTGTGGCACATCACCTGCAATTGATATACACATCCTGGGGCTTTGCCATTAAGCATGGACCATAGTTCACATTGTAGAACACACTCACACCCATACAGTTCTGAATGTTATATGATGATATAAAATGGCCTATATCTGTCGTTGCAATGTCACTCAGGACAATTCCCAAGTCCCGAAAAAACCCCTGTATTACAACTGCTTTAGCCTCTCCCTGTTCCCAGAACATCCAGTGGCCACGACTCCACATTAATGTTGTAATATCTTCCATTGCTTGAATAACAATATGTTTATAATAGAATACCAGTAAATCCACTCTAGTCCATAGCTCTTCCCCCAATCCTGAAGAGTATGGGATGGTGATGACCACTCAATCTCCAATTGAGAGAGCGCTTATATTCCATGGATAAGATGGATGGGATTATCCTGCCTGTAGCTGCAGACTCTCCATTTCCTGGGATGGCCATGGTCCATCATCATCTCCCTTCCAGGTGTCCTGGGTGAGTCCACTGAGTTGTTGAGTAGGAGTTGTAGTTCCACCAAGATTCCGGGCCCAGCTGGCACATGGACAGCCCAAAGACTCCAGTCTCTGGATGTGCACCTACAAACTCCAGCACCACGTATAGGTTTGAATAGAAGGGACAGATGAACCATGTGCAGGGAAGACATATTTGAGTCCAACTCAGTCACTCTTAGGAGCACAAATTCCAAAGTAGGGCCCACTATCAAGGCAGCGAAGTCTGGAGCTATCCACACTTACATAGGACCTGGGTGTCTCCAGTGCGCTCAGGCACCCCTTTATTTGTTGTGATATCCAGTTTTGAAGTCTATGAGGTCCTACTGAGATATGCATAAGCGTTACCACTGGTACGACCTCCTGACACACTTGGAAGACTCTTAGCCATATAAACTCATTTGTCTTTACAATTTCCCCTTTTATTTGATGTTTTTTTTCATTCGCATTGACAGTTGGCACTTGGTAGTAATCCCTCCATGCCAGGGAGGCTCATCCCCGGGAGTTATGTCCCACGCTAGGAGGACGGTAATGCATTCATATGCTGAGTTTGGTTTAGAGAGAGTCCACATTTGAGCAACAAGGAGGCTCTCAGGAGACAACCCTTATGCACCCCATAACAATAGGCTAAATTTCATTTTCAAGAGCAAAGATTCATAAGGCTAGTCATCAATAACAAAAGCCCAAGAGTGGATCATCTTCTTTTTCCAGATACTGTGCCTGCACTTGGGGAACTGTTGTTGCAGAATTCTTCAAGATGGGAATTCAGTATTCTCTCATTTATTGAGTGATTCTCCACCTACTGTGACAATGACCCATGAACATTAGAACAATTTTATATACCTTGTATGTATGTTCAGGTGATCTTCCTCCCATTCAACACCCATCCCTGACACCGTCAACAAAAGAACACCTGGATCAAGCTTCTAGGGAGTGTGTGAGTGTTAATCCTGTCATAATGTGTTGTATCAGTGGATGGAGAACCACATAAAGAGTGGAAAAGAATTGGACACCCATCTTTGGGAGGACCGATTCATTCAGAAATAGACAAAGAACAAAGGTGGTTCCTCTAAAGATCAAGGGAGGACAAACCACTATGTCAAGACCTCTTGTTGCATGTAACTATGAATCTTGTCATCCAATGAGTCAAGCCTGGGAGTCGTCATGGGCCCTGGTGGGATGGGGAGGGAGGAACAGAATAGATCAAACAGTAGGTCTATAGTGGTCCTTGGAAAGGTTCTTCATTTCCTTACAGTGATGACCACAGGACATGGTAATATGATCAAAATTTATAAAAGTGTATGATATAACCTGTGGTACACATTTTGAAGTCAGTGTAACAGTCACCTTCCTTGGTAACCATAACAAAATTGTGATGGTCTTTCCTACTGTGACTTTGACTCATTTTACAAATGTAAAACCTAGTGGCAACCATTAACAGGTTTGACTTATTCTCATCGGTACATGTCTCTTTGAATCGAAACTGTTTTTTAATAGTAAAAGGTAATGCCGTTCTTCAAAAATTAAGCTTTCCTTTTCTGATGATGTTCCAACCACCTTGACAGATATATAAATTACCTTGGTTCTTACCTCTTTCATGTAGTTTTCTGGTCCAACACACTTTAAGACAATGAGGAAAAACACTATCTAAATTTTATTCCTATCCACCCCACCCTCTTCCGTACTTTCTCTAAGTGACCACAAAATTTCATTTTACCTCTGTGAAGAAGAACTTAAATGGCTATTCCTATTCACCCTGTTCTTTCCAAAGAAATCTTACCAGTGAGTCTTTATTCCCATCACACCCCATAATCTCATGACTGCAAATTCCCATGTATTTTTACTCAAAAGTAATGGTGAGAACAGAGCAATACTGAAAATGGAAGCTTCATTTCAAACTGTTTTGCTCACATTCCTTCAAACTGCCCTTTTCATGAGGTGATTTCAGCTAAATTAAACTTGCAGAGCTCAAAAATACATAATTGATTGCATGAGATTCCAGTACAATTAGTGTTTGATCCATGACCTCCAACTGGCTATAGCCAATCCAGAAATTGGAGGAAGAAAACAAATGGTTAGCTTAAGTTCCAACTAGCTACTTTTTTTGGGGTGGGTGGGGGGCACTAAGAAAATAATGAGTTATAAGATTAATACCTTGATAGCTCACATAAATTAAATATGTCTCATTGCACAGAACACACATGCTTCAAAAAAGGAAGGATAACAAAGCCTAAACTTTTCATTTCACAATGATTCATCCTGATTCACTCCCTGCTGCTGGAATTGAAAATCTTCAGAATCCAGAAATACAGCATTCAGACTTCCTAAATATGGATAAAGGACCTCAGAGATCCAATATTTCTGGACCCAAAATGTTTTCTGGTGCTAAAGGGGAAAGTGATGTCTCTGCAATAGTCTGTCACTTTTCAAACTTAACTGGAAGGCTCTTAAGTTCTCCATCATCTCCAAACTTTTTTCTATAGCATCTAACCTATGACAAAAAAACCACTTATCTGTCATATACACAAATTCGTTGGCGGGGGGGATGAAGGGATTGAAGAGGTCAGGGATTACAAAAGCACCAACCATACTAGTTTGGCTCAGCCTTAAAATAGCTTTCTAATTCTATTTAACAGCAAAGACATGTTCAAACTGTGGGGAGTGAAACCTGGGTCTACGTAAATCTCATCTGGGCTGCTTTTCATGAATGGGAGTATTTCCCATGATAGAAGTTAATTTTGCTCTATAAAACACAAAGGAGCTCCTGTCACTATGAGTAGTATAAGAGCTTCCTCTAAGAATCCAGGAATGCCCACATCCCATACCCTTCCCAGAAATGGTTAGTATCTCAGGAAGAGCTACATGGGGACAGGAATTTTTTTTCTTTCTCATCCCTACCAAAAAATTTATCTATACACACATTCAGACACACGCACATTCATATCCGTCTTCAAGAAAGTTTTTTCTCACTATGACTATAGGATCCAAGAATCCAGCCACCCCCAGGTTCAAAGACAATAACTGTGTAGACGTAGTTTCAAAATACTATATAAAGCTCTTTTCTTGTTTCACAGGATGAAGAAGCAGGGACAATGGATGTGGGTAATCATACGGGATTTGTTTTTGTCTTCGGTCCAATCTCCTCAGCTATGTTCTTATGTCCAGGGATTGGGAGAGGTTCTGTGACCACAATATGATGAATTGATGACCTGATGGGCCAGACCACTGTGGTAAGGAGGGGGTGATTGAGCATGGACCAAGTAGATTCTCTCATGAATCTTTCTGGGCTTACCTTCTGTAACAGTTAGCCATTTTGATGTAATTATGAATTCCAAAAATATAATTAAATCATGCTTATAAACTGATCTGTTAATCTGGGCATGATTAGGTTATGATTACGGCGTTGAGCCCCACCCCTTGGTGGGTGGGGAATCGAATATAAAAGGCAAGGCAAAGAACAGAGTTGAAGCAGTCTTTTGAAAAGCTGTTTTGATGTTGGAAAGAAGGCCCCAGGAGAAGAGAAGCAAGCCATTCGCCTGATCGCCTACAGCTGAACTTGTGGAGGAAACAGGAGCTAAGCCCAGAGAGAAACGCAGCCCCGGGAAGAGAGGAACCCAAAAGCCTGAACCCTGGCAAACGCCGGCAGCTGTCTTGCTCTAACACGTGGCAATGGACTGTGGTGAGAGAAAAAACCTAACGCTTTATGGCCTGGTATCTTTGGACTTCTACCCCGAATAAATACCCTTTATAAAGCCCAATCCATTTTTGGTATTTTACATTAGCACCCCTTTGGCTGACTAAAACACCTTCTAACACTAGAAGAGGAAAAAAGAACTTTGGACATGATAAAGGCCAAAGGAAAAAATATGTCAAAGGTCTGGAGAAGAAAGTGAACCCAACTCATTCAAGGCACATTTTCAGGGTGTTTTATACACACTTCACCAAAAGTATAGGCTCATCACCAGCAGACTAACAAAACTCTCCACATAGGAAGGTGTCTATCATCCAATCCAGTGTTCTGTTTCTATTGATGAAGAAATGGTTGCTATACTGAGGTATTGATATGGGTCAGAATTGGCACCAAATCATGGCAAAGATCAAAGTACAGGTCTCTTGCCTGGTATCTTTCACTCAACAGCAAGTTAAATTTGGTATATGGGGTTCTTTAAGTAATGAATAGGCTGCCCCCTTATGGAAGAAGGCAAAAACACCATACTCAGAATTTCCACCCAACACCCACATTCCTCCTCTGGCAGGGACAAAGCTGGTTGTGTTTCATTCCTAGGAACAGGGAGATGGTCAACAGTCTGCATTGTTTCCTCCAGGAGCAGATAGAAATTTTCCTTTCAGAAGAGATAAAGCATTCTGTTGAATAGAAGACCCAGCAGCCTAATGCTCCCCTGCCCTGATCCCTGATTACAGGATTCCATTTCACACTTACATCTTAGAAAGGCAGAGTACAGCACAGCAAGTGAGCAGTCTTCACTGACAGAGGCCAGGAAGGGAATACTAGGAGGGGGGAAACAGATTGTGCAAGATAAGGCCCATGGATCCCAAAAGAAAATCCTGACTGAGCCCACCTTGACCCCAGCCCGCACTAAAAACTGGCCCGGGGGGGGAATGTGCCCTGATGGCTATTTTGTAAGGTTAGGATCTGGCTACCATTCAAGTCTACATCACAAGTTCCAAGGAAAAATGAGGAAAATGAGCACAGCCACGGTTGAAAATCATCCTGGCAACTAATTAGCCCAGGTTCTGAAGGCAGGGAGAGGGAAAAATTGGTGTAATCTGGGTGCATTTTCACGATGTGGGAATTGTCCTGAATGATATTGAAACAACAGATGCAGATCATTACATATTTTGCCTAAACCTACAGAATTGTGTGGGAGAGAGTATAAACTACAATGTAAACTTTAATCCACATTAATGGCAATGCATCAAAATGTGTTCATCCATGGCAATTAATGTACCTTCCTAATGAAGTAAGTTGTTAATGTTGTTAAATATGGGAGGTGTGGACATATGGTTATCCCCTATATATTTTATGTGACATTTCTGTAATCTAAGTGCCTTTTTAAAAAAAATTTTTTATTGAGTTAAATAAATAAACAAATAAAGTAAAATAATTTTCAGGTTTTGTCTTTAAGGTGATGTGTACTTTAGATAATGTAGGTCAATGATGGTGCAATACTGTGAAAGTAATTATATCAGTAAATTGTAAAATGCAAAAACAAAAATTTTCCTTTTCACTTTTTAAATTTTTGTATTGCTATACTTCATATAAGGTCAACTTACAATAAATTTTGGAAACAGAATAATAATATAGATAAAAATCACTAATGAAGTTAATATATAAGTAAACAAACATTATCCTTAGAAAAACCAGAAGGACCTTTCCATTTGCTTAAAAATATACTCTCTGAAACTTAGAGAGAATTTTGTTTATGCTGTGAGTTAATTCAGAGGCCTAAAGAGAAAGTAAGGGCCACATATTCAGGGTTTTCCTGAGAAGGGATACCCTGTTCATTTCAAAGAGGAAGTGACCATGGAGAATCTGCCTTCTGTGTCCTGCGTTTAAAGTTGGTGGAAGTCCAGGTCATGTCGGGTTCTCCCAGATCCACTGGCCTCAATGACACTCATATGGGGGACAGAGTAGTTGACAGTCCACGGTAACTGGGAGGTCTGAGTGGAGAAAAGAGAGCAGCACCTTATAAACCCTCAGCCCATGCTCAAGGGAGGGACACTCCCGAGAGGTTTCGAGCCGCACACAGGGTTGGGAAAATTATGTTGTGCTGTGGTGGTTCTTAGGACCTCATCAAGTGTCTCCAAGATTTTTCCCATCTTCACCATTGCGTCTTCTAGTTGGTGGGATTGCATCTCTCTTGCTCTTGTTCACAGACCAATAAAGTGAACACTCTTTTCAGCATTTCTTTCTTTCCCTTGGCCTTTCTGTAGATATCTATAAACTGGAGACTTGTAAACTGTTTCTCTCACCTGGCATTCTCTAAGGATGCTTCAGTATCTATATACCCCTTGTGAGCAGCATTCATCTGATCAAGGATGTAACATTTCTTTTTAATCAGTGCAGCCAGTGTGCCTGCAAGCTGCCTTCCTGTCTTCTATGAAGTAGACTTCTCAGAGATTGCACTAGTCTGAGTAGCCATAAGAGTTCCACCAATGAATTAAAGGCTGGAACCAGTGGTGTGTAATCTGAACACATATCATCAGGCATCAACCTCATCACCCCAACCCAGCTTCCCAAGGATCAGCCCAGATGAAAGTTCATTTGTGGACACAGCCCCTTCGTGGCCCTGGATTCACCACAGGGCCCTGCCCAGTAACCACAAATCCACCAATCATAGCAAATCCCAGAATTTTGCCTGGAACCCAACAGCAACTGACAAATTGAATGGGAATCAGCAAGTATAACCGTTTTGCATTTTGATATAGTTATGAATTCCAAAATATTTATTGCATTATGCTTGTAAACTGGTCTGTTCATCTGGACATGATTAAGTTATGATTAAGAATTTGATTGGCCATATCAGTATAGCATTGAGCCTGTACCCTTGGTGGGTGTGATCTCAAAGATAAAAGATATCGCAAAGGACAGAGTTGGAGATTTTTGATGTTGGAGTACTGATGCTGAGATTTCATGTTGGAGCCCCAGGAAGTGAACTCACAGAGGAGCTTGGTGGTGAGGAAAGAGAGAAGGCCCCTGGAAAAGAGAAAGAGCTGTTTGCCTGACAGTTCATACCTGGCCTTGTGGAGAGAGCTAAATTCTAGAGAGCCTCATAGACTACAGCTGACCTTGTGTAGGAAACAGTGGAGCTGAGTCCAGAGAGATACAGAGCCCCAGGAAGAGAAGAATCCAAGAAACCTGAACCCTCCCAGATGTTGGCAGCCATCTTGCTCCTACACGAGTCCATAGATTTTGGTAAAGTAAGTAACTTACACTTTATGGTGTGGTAAATATAAGCTTCTACACCAAATAAATACCCTTTATAAAAACCAACCAATTTCTGGCATTTTTTATCAGCACTCCTTTGGATGACTAATACAGAATTTGTTACCGAGGTGTGAGGAAGTGTTTTTGCAATTACCAAAATGTTGGAACCATTTTATAAATGGCTAAGGGGTATTTTCTGGAGGAATTGTGGGATGCTTGGTAGAAAAGATCTACAGTGCCTTGAAGAAATTGTTGATAATAATATGGATGTTAAAGAGACTTTTTATGATGCCTTAGAAGTGAATGATGAAACTATTATTGGTAACTGAAGGAAAGGCGATCTGTGTTTTAAAGTTGCAGAGAACTTAGCAAGATTAACTCCTGGTGTTTTCAGGAAGACAGAATTTGAAAATGGCAAACCGGAGAATTTAGCTGAAGAACTTTCCAAGGTAACCTCAGAGAATGCAACTTGGCTTCTCCTTACACCTTTTAGAAAAACACTAGATGAGTGGCTCAGGACTGAATTATTGGGCACCAAGAAAAAAGAAACTGATTCTGGAAATTCCAAGACTCTAGAAATCAAGCTCCCAGATGATAATGTCCCATTTGAAAACTTTACTAAACTTGGACCTTTTAAATCAGTATTGAAGATGCAGTTATCTCAGAAAGACTTGTGCAAAGTCTTAAGGTCTGATGGCTTGGACCCTTGCTTCTTGCATGCTAAACCAACAAGGTTTTTGAGCGTGCTGTATGAACAAAACCACTGTCATCTTGGACTAAAAGAGACATGGAAATGAAAGATTGACAGAGAAACAGCTTTAAGAAGAAAACCATGGAAGTTGAGATCTGGAATTAATACATCACCTTGGGCCAAGAGAGGAACCCTACTCATGTGTACAGAGAGGGTGAGTTATCCCCAGCAGTTGAAGAGGGTGGCTGTTCCCACCCAATGTTCTGGGAAAGTTTTGCCTCCCCAGGGTGCAGAGAGGGTGGAACACATTCCTCAAGGATTAGGGCAGTGCAGGTGAGTATTCCATAGGTCTGAGAGGATTCCCTAGGTCTGTCCCCCATGGATTAGGGAATGCCAGGTGGTCAACTCATTGCTCTGAAAGGGTTGAGCCTGTATGCCAAAGATTAGGAAAGGCCAGCTGGCCAAATCATTGCTCTGAGAGGATTGAGCCAGTATACCAAAGTTTAGGGGTGATGTTGTCTTCACATCACTGTACTAGGGGGTCTAAGATGAAAACCCAAAGATTGGATAATGTGTGGCAATCACCCCAATGCTTTGGAGGTTGAGGTCTGGAGTTTGGTCAACACCCAGATGCTTGATTAGGGTGGAACCAAGAAAATGGCCTTTTGGCATGCCTGCACAAAGGGTGGGTCCCCATGTGGCCCTAGGAAGAAGAAACTATTGTCTTAAAAATGGCTCTCAGGGTTTGAAATAGAATGGAGGATGCCCTGCAAGTTTACTGAACTGTAGAGGACCCTTGACTCATGTTTAACTACCAATTTCTCCTTATACTAATGAAAAAGTTTTTCCTTTGTCTTTCCATTTGTGTATTGGAAGCAGTTAAATGGTTTTGTATGTTTCCGATGTCTACAGCAGATGGGATTTTGCTTGAAGAAAAACTGTATTTCTTTAAAGTGATTATGATCTGATTTTGTACTTGCATTTTTAATGATTTAAAGTTTTTTGAAAATTGTAATGGATTTTTGGATTACAGGGGGTGGAGTGTAGCAGTTTGGCAGTTTCATATAGTTATGAATAACAAAAATATATATTGAATTATGTTTGTAAACTGGTCTGTTCATCTGGGCATGATTAAGTTATGATTAGGGATTTGATTGGGCCACCTCAGTTAGGCACTGAGCCTTGCCCCTTGGTGGTGGAGTCTCATGGATAAAATACATGGCAAATGACAGAGTTGGAGGTTTTTAATATTAGAGTTCTGATAGTGAGATTTAATGCTGGAGCCCCAGGAAGTGACACATAGAGGAGCTTGGTCATGAGGAAAGAGAGGAGGTCCCTGGAAGAGACAAGCAATTCCCCTGTCATTTCACAGCTGGCCTTGTGGAGTGAGGCAAAGCCTAGAGAGCCTTATAGTCTACAGCTGACCTTGTGGAGGAAAAAGAGGATCTGAACCCAGAGAAAAACAGAGTCCTGGGAAGAAAAGAATCCAAGAAGCCTGAACCCTCACAGATGTTGGCAGCCATCTTGCTCCTACAGATGGCCATAAACTTTGGTGAAGGAAATAACTTACCCTGTATGGCCTGGTAATGTAAGCTTCTACCCCAAATAAATTCCTTTATAAAAACCAACCGATTTCTGGTATTTTGCATCAGCATCTCTTTGGCTGACTACTACCGCAGGTCACGGAGTATCTGCAATAACTGAGACATTCTCTCCATCCCCACCACCGCTGCCTCTGCCCTGCTCTGGCCATCGCCATCCTCAGCCTCGAATCGCCATCATTGTCAACACACAACACAGCCTCTATCCACTTCAATTCAAATTCCTCTGCTGCTGGCACCCTCAATATTTGAGTCCTGGAAGTTTTACCCTTTACTCCCTGTGTACGCCACTTCCTTCCTGGCACACTGTGATATCTGCCTGGACCTCATAGCCAACACACCCTTACCCATTTTAGGACCATTGTCTCTAAATACTTCATCCTCCAAAGTATTTCCCAGGTGCCATCACTCCAAAGTATTCCCCAGGTGCCATCACTGTTCAGAGGTCTCCTCTCAGGGGGGCCTCCCCAGAATTCCCCTCCCGAGAGAGACCCCTTCCAATGCCCATCACCCCTGCCCCTCCTGCTCATTCTTGGCATCACCCTTTCTATATCCTGACAAGCTATATGCTCCATTTAATTTTTTTTTTCTCTGATCTGCCTTTCGTCTCTCAAATATCAGTTTCTAGAGGTACAAGACTTGCGTTCTTGTCTTCACTGCTCAACCTCCAGGCCAAAGCCCAGTTATTTTCAACTGTGAGGAGAAACCCCTTGAATTATCATGACGCTTTACCTGGCATTTCTCTCCATTGTGTCTCCCGACATGCTCAGACTGGAATATGCTGCTTCTTTTTCCTGCCATTAAAATCTCCAGTTTGGACTCATTTTCTGTTATAGGAATGCTGTTTGAAACTGACTAGACTTATTCTTGTAATACTGACTTTTCCTTGGGCACAGAAATGTCACTGAGTCCTAGGAGGTGTGTCCATTGGTAGGCGACAGTGTGGAGGAGTGGAATGTGCTGATTTCCCCCAATTGCCACTGGGTTCTTTCTTTTTGCTCAGAAAATTCATCTTTCAGCATGCTTGAAGTGGAATAAACCCATCATTGTGTGAATTTATCATTGAAAATACATAAGCCATTATTCTCTTATAAAATATTAAATGATAATAAATTAAATTGTCACCACTAAATACCTTTATTTATTAACTGATCCATATTTAGATTAGGAAAAAATATTACTTTGACTTGTAACTTATGTCTTTTGGGAATACGCCCTCACTCTGGTAAATTAATTTTACCAAGGGTGACTCAAGTGTTCTACATGAACTTGTTATGATAGATAGAGGCCATGATGAATTGCATCAAAGCTGATGGAAGTGTGTGGTCAAAATACAAACCATATTGTAAACCACTGACCATTTTTGGTTGCTATGTTTCTATATTTGTATATCAGTTCTAACAAATTTGACATCGACACATTAAATGCTATTAATAGGAGAAGATTAATAAGGGGGGAAATGTTGATTATGTAGGAGACTACAGTATTCGGTATGTGACTTTTCTGTAAAGTCCTAAATTCTCTTTGAGGACAAAATGAAAAAAGTAAGAATAAGATCATAAAAGGAAGAACATGTCACTGTAAATACAGGACAACAAACCTTACACTGAAGAAAGGTAAAATCACAAAAATAATTTTTAAAATATTTTTTCATTTTTTGTTATTATACCCAATTTTATTTTCTTATTTACTTTTATTGTTTTTATTTATTAAATTGTTTTCTACTTTACTTCTTAATTTTAAAACAATCATAATTATTTCATTTGATGTTTAATTATATTTGGCTATTTTTATTGGCTTCATTTTTGATGAAGTTTTGGATCTCAGAAGGTCTACAACGGAGGCAGGAGAGGATCATTGGTATGGGGTGGCTTCTATGTGGGAAGCTCACCTGAACAAATATATAAGGCATAGAAAAGTGTTCAAATGTTCATGGGGTACCATCACGGTGGGTGGAGATTCACACAATACCCAAAGGAATATCAAATTCCCATCCTGGGGAGCACTACCACATTCTCTAATGGATCACCAAGAATCCCCTGAGGACAGACAAGAGCAATGACTAGTTAGGGAGGATGGTCCACGGTCGGGCCCTTGATATTGATGACTGTACATATGAAACTGTACTCTTGAAGCTGAATCTCAGCCTAGTATTAAAGGATACCTAAAGTGATGCCTTCTGGGAGCCTTCTTGTTACTTAAATGTGGCAAGTCTCTAAGCCAAACTCAGCATATAAATGCATTACCTTCCCCCCAGCATAGGGCATTACTCCCAGGGATGAACTTCCCTGGCAAGGAAGAGTTACTATCAAACACCAACTAGCAATGCAAATGGAAAAAGACCTTAATGAAAAAGGGGAAATGGTAAAGACAAATGAGTTTACATGGCTAAGATGCTTCAAAGTGAGTTGGGAGGTCATTCCAATAATTATGTTAATGCACATCTTAGTAGGATCTCATTAACTGCCAAAGTATATACTTTCCCAAATAGTGGGGTTACTGTAGGATTTGGAGACATCCAAACACTATAGTCAGGGCAGATAGGTCAGGAGTTTGGGCCTTGCAAGTAGGACCTACTTTGCAATTTATGCTCCCCAGTTTGACAGCGTCAGACTCAGTTGTGTTTTTCCTACAAATGGCTCTTCTGTCCTTCTACTTGAAACTATAATTAGTACTAGAGTTGGTATGTGTAAGTCCAAGACACATAAATCTTTGGGATATCCATGTGACAACTGGGACCTGAATCTTAACAGAGTTGCAACACCTAATGTCCACTTCATTGGTCTCACCCAGGACAACTGACAAGGAGGTGATGATGGACAACTACTATACCAAGGAGTTGAGAGGTTCTACAACTGCAAGCAAGAGAGGTCATCAATCGGCCCCATGGAATCAAAGCTCACTCTCAATTAATATGAAGTGGGCATCAACATCCCACAATTTTCAGGACTGGGGAATGAACAATGGACTAATGTATACTTACCGGTATTCTACTATAGATTTATTATGATTCTAGCAATTGAAGAAATGATATCATTGATGTGGAGGCAATGGCCACTGGAGGTTCTGAGGGCAGGGAGAGGGAGAAAGATGTGTAATTCGGGGGCATTTTAGGGTAATGGGAATTCTCCTGAGTGACATTGAAAGGACACATGCAGGCCATTAAATCTCTTCACTTAATGTAAGAAATTGGGTTGGAGAGTATTTAAACTACAATGTAAAAATAATCAATATTAGTTGTAAAGCTCCCAAATGAGTTCATCCATTGCAATGAATGTACCTCACTAATGAAAGATGTTGTTAATGTGGGAAAATGCGGGAGGTGAGGGAGCAAGGCATGTGGTAATCCAGTATCTATTTTACATGACATTTCTGTAATCTATCTCTAAAAATATATTAATTATTTAAGATAAATAAATAAAGTGAAATACAGTTCAGGTTTTCTGTTTAAGGTAATGTGTACTTTATGTAATGTAGGTTGATGACTGTGCAATAGTGTGAAAGCTATTTTATCAGTAAATTGTAAAGGCTAAAACAAAAGTTTTGCTTTTTCCCTGTTTAAAGTTTTTTTATTGCTATAGTTCATATAATTTCAAATTACAATAAAATATGGCAAATAGAATAAAAATATAGATAAAAATCACTCATCAAGTTAATATATAAGTAAACAAACATTATCTTTAGAAATACAGGAAGATCTTTTGCATTTGATTAAAAGTTTGCTCTCTGAAACTTGGAAAGAATATTTTCTATGCTGTGAGATAATTCAGAGGCCAAAAGAGAAAGTAAACGCCACATATTCAAGGTTTTCTCAGAGAAGGGATAGCCAGTTAATTTCAGAGGGGAATTGACCATGGAGTATCTTCCCTCTATGTCCCACGCTTAATGTGGGTGGAAGTCCAGGTCACTTCTTGTTCTCCCTGATCCACTGGCCTCAATGACCCTCAGATGGAGAGCAGTGTAGTTGATAGCTGTGGAGCCCTCTGTGGAGCCCTCTGTGGAGAGAAGAAAGCAGCACTGTTTAAATCCTCAGCACATGTAGAAGGAAGGGACACTGTCGGGAGGGTTGGAGCCACATACAGGGTTGGGAAAATTACCTTGTGCTCTGGTGGTTCTCAGAACCTCATCAAGTGTCTCCAGGGTTTTTCCCACCTTCAGCACTGCATATTCTAATTGGAAGGGTTTGATCTTGCTTGCTGTAGTTCACAGACCAATAGTTAACTCTCCTTTCAGCATTTCTTTCTTTCCCATGGCCTTTCTGTAGGTATCTATAAGGTTGGAGACTCTTAAATGCTCTTTCTCTCACCTGGCTTCCCCTATGGATGCCTCAGTATCTCTATACCCCTTGTGAGCAGCACTCATCTGGTCAAGGAGGTGCCATTTCTCTTTAATCAATGCACCCAGTGTGTCTGCAAGCTGCCATTCCATCTTCTATAAAGTCGACTTGTCAGAGACTGCACTTATCTGAGTAGCCATAAGAGACCCACCAACGAAACGATGGCAGATGTATACACTACCGGATCCCACTGGAGACTGTGGTAGACCATGTGCTCTGAACTCATATCCTCAGGTAGCAGCTTCATCACCCCCTCTCCAGCTTCCCGACAGTCAGTCGAAAGGAAATCTCCACAGAAAGACTCAGCCACTTCATGGTCTTGAAATCACCTTAGGACCCTGCCCAGTAACCACAGATCCACCAATCACAACAAATCCCAGAATTCTGCCCGGAAACTGGGAGCAAATGTCAACTAGAATAGGCATTAGCAGGTCTCAGAGCATCTGCAAAATCTGACACATTTTCTCCATCCCCACTTCCACTGCCGCTGCCCTGCTCTAGCCATCACAATCCTCAGCCTAAAATCACCATCATTGTTGCTACCAGTTCTATCTGCCGTATCGTTTGACAAAAACACCACCACCACTATCTGCTTAGAGTAAAATGCTTCTAGTGCCAGTGGCCCTCAATGTCAGCCTCCTGATAGCCTTAACCCAGGCTCCCTATATACATCACTTCCTGTCTGGCACACTTTGATGAATGCCTGATCTTCACACCCCCCACACCCGGGGCCATTCTATGGCCATTGCCTCTCCTGTCCCTTCATTCTCCAATGCTATTCCCCAGGTGCCATCACTCCTTAGATGTGCCCTTCAGGGTCCTCCCCAGAGCTCTCCTCCCAGAGAGACCCCTTCCCATGCCTGACACTCCTGCCCTTCCTGCTCATTCTTGGCATTACCCTTTTCCTCTCCTGAAAAACTATGTGCTGTATTTAATTTTCTTTTCTTGGATCTGCCTTTTCCCTCTCAAATACCTGTTTGTTGAGTACGGAGAATTACTTTACCCTCTTCACTACTCAACCTCCAGGCTGAAACCCAGGTATTTTCAACTGTGAGGCATAACCCTTGCATTCTCATGGCACTTTACATGGCATTTCTCTCCATTGCATCTCTTCACTTGTTCAGACTGGAACTTGCCCTTTCCCTGCCATTAAATACCTCCCGTTTGTACTCATTGTCATAGGAATATTGTTTGCAACTGACTAGACTTATCCTTGGAATACTGACATTTCCCTGGGGATAGAAATGTCAATGTGTCCATGGCTAAGATGCAGTGCAGAGGGATGGGATGTGATGGATTCACTCAATTCCCACTGGGTTTTCTTCTTGCTCAGAAAATGCATCTTGCAATGGAAGAAACCTGTCAACGTGGGAATTTATCATTGTAATAAACAGCAATTACTCTCTTATAAAGTATTAAATGACTTTAGAAAACATTGTCACCTCTAAATATACTGCGTATTTTCCTCCCCCCAAAAAACATATCTCTTCCTTTGTTTTTAAACTGATACCCATTTAGATTAGGAAAAAAATGTTACTTTGACTTGTAAATTAAGTTTTGGGAATACACTTACACTGTTATAAATAAATTTAGGGAAGGACTATGGAAGTGTTCTACATGATCTTATAAGGATTGATACAGGACATGTTGAATTGCATCAAGTTTATTAAAGTGTGTGGTCCATAATATAAAGCATACTGTAAACCATTGACCTCGGTTGGTAGCTGTGTTTCAACATCTGTACATCAGTTCTAACGAACTTGCCATCCACATATAAAATGCTATTAATGGGGCTTGGGTAAATGGGAAAGATGTTTGGTATATAGGTGTCCCCTGTATTCAGTACAGGACGTTTCCGTAAAGTCCTAAGTCTTCTTTGAGGACTAAATGAAAAACGTAAAACACTGGGGAAAAAAAAGGAAGAAATTGTCACTGTACATATAGGACAACAGACTTTACACTGAATAAAGGCAATATGTCAAAAACATTTTTAAAAATATTTTGTCATTATTTGTTATTATCTCCAATTTTTATTTTTTTATTTATTTTTATTGTATGAAATGTTTTGTATTTTATTTCTTATTTTTAAAACTATCATTATGATTCCATTTTCTCAATAATTGTATTTGGTGATTTTTATAGGCTATATTTTGGAAGAAGTTTTGCATCACAAAATATCTACAACTGTGGCAGGGGAGGATATTGGAATGGAGTCACTTTTATGTAGGACACCTGGGAGACAACTCTCCTGCACAAACACATAATGCATAGAATTGTGTTCAACTCTACATGTGGCATCGTCACCATGGGTGGAGATTGACACAGTGTCCAAGGGAATATCAAATTTCCAACCTGGGGAGCTCTGCCACCTTCTGTAATGCATCAGCAAACATCCTCTGAGTACAGAAAGGGGCAAAGATTATTAAAGGAGGATGGTCAATGGATAGGCCCTTGAATTTGATGACTATGTATATGTAACTTTATTCTTGAAGTTGAAACTTATCCTATATTATAGGATGCATAAAAGATGCCTCTGGGACCCTCCATGTTGCTCAAATATGTCCTGTCTCTAGGCCAACCTTTGCGTATAATTACATTATATTGTCCCCAGCATGAGACATGACTCCCAGAGATGGCTTCCCTGGCAATGAGGAGATACTAACAAGCACCAATAGCAATGCAACTGGAAAAATACCTTGAAAAAAAGTTGGAAAAGGGAGACAAATGAGTTTATATGACTAAGAGACTTCAAAGGGAGTCGGGAAGTCATTCCAGAGGATACGCCTATGTACGTCATAGCAGGATTTCATTGAAAGCCAAGTTAGATATGACCCTTAATAGCAGGGATCCTGTGGGATCTGTAGATATCTGGACACTGTAGTCAGGGCAGATAGGTCAGGAGTTTAGGACTTTGCCACTGGGGCTTAATTTTGGAATTTAATGCTCCCCAGTGTGGCAGAGTTGGACTCAGTTGTGGTTTCTTTATACATGGCTCTTTTGTCATTCTATATGAACCTATAATTAGTACTAGAGTTGGTATTTACATGTCCAAGACATGTAATACTTTGAGCTCTCCATGTGACACCTGGGCCCTGTATATCAACACAGTTGCATCACCTAGTCTCCAGTTCATTGGTCTCTCCCAGGACAAGTAACAAGGAGGTAATGATGGACAACTACCATACCCAGGACCGAGATTCTAGTTCTGCAAGCAAGAGAGTCCATCCTTTGACCTCATGGAATCGAAGCTCCTCTCAATTAAGGTGCAGTGGACTTGACCATCCCACAATCCTCAGGATTGGGGAATGAACTATGCACAAAAGTAGTCTTATTGGTATTCTACTATAGATATATTTTGATTCTAGCAATGGAAGAAATTATATCATTGACGTGGAGGCATTGGTCACTGGAGGATCTGAGGGCAGGGAGAGGGATAAACAGGAGTAATACGGAGGCATTTTGGTGATGAGTGAATTCTCCTGAATCACTTTTCAACAACAGATGCAGGCCATTATATATCTTGACTTAATCTACAGAATTGGGTGGGAGAAAGTGTAATTGACAGCACCTGTCAGATGGGGAGGCCTGAGTGGAGAGAATAGAACAGTACTGTTCAAATCCCCAACCGACGCTCAAGGGAGTGACTCTCCTGGGAGGGTTGGAGCCACACACAGGGTTTGGAAAATTACCATGGATCCACCAGTCACAGCAAATTCCATAATTCTTCCGGGAAACCAGCAGCACCTGACAACTTGAGTAGATATTCAGTGAGCTTGTCTAATGAAGGTTTAGAAGTTAACATTTTCTTTTCTTCATTACATTCAAATGATCTGCCTTCTTGCATTCTTTTTAAATTTTTTATTGATGATCTTATTAAATATAGCAAAATATTTCAATCTTATCTGAAAGGTTTGCTAATTTTAAGAGTTTATACTTCCCCTTCCCTCTGTATCCAACAATATGAATCACGACTTTTCACGCCTATTTTAATGTGCTGTATCTTTCTTTCAACACCCTGATGTGCACTTCTCTTTCTTCTCCCCTGTTATGAACATCCTGCATCAGTGTGATACTTTCATTACAAGTGATGAACCAATCATACAGAATCATATCAGTGCCCTAAAATCACCCTGTGCTCCACCTACTAAGATCCTGGCAATCAAGGATGAGTTTTAATTTTTTTCATGGTTGAAAAGCAACTCAAAAAAGAAGTCTAATATTTTGGGACATGTGAAAATTATGCAAATGCAAACTTCAGTTTCAATAGTTATTTTTATATTTTAAAAAATGATCCTCAACATACTGAAAGAGATAAAGCAAAACAAAGAGAAAGAACTAAATGATATAAAGAAAACAATGAATGAGCAATATGGGAATCTCTTGGTGAGATTTCACAAACAGAAATACTGGTCTTGATGAACACATGTATGTCACTAGAAGTAAAGCTAGAGGATAAAATATAAGACTACATAACATAGTGAAGTATGTAGTGGAGGATGAATATGGATAATAATACAAAGAAAAGAACATTCTTTCATGAACTAGAACAACTATTTATCAATATTAAGGGTTTAATAATAGGGTAGTATATGGGAAGAAAAAAACAACCAGTGAAAACTATGGATGATAGTTTAACAGTAAGAATCTAATATTACTTCATCATTTGAAACAAAGGTACCATACCAATGCTAAGTGTCAATAATAAGGAAGTATAAAGGCTATAAGATATTTTGTTATGAACCCAGAGAATGTTCTCAGATAGTCTGTGGAGATTAATGCACAACTCTATGATTAAACTGAGAGCCATACACTTTGAACGGACTTTATGGTATGTGAATAAAACTGTCCTTGAAAAATAAAAATATAAAAAAATCATGGTTACAAGATAAATGGTATAATAAATGTGAAAAAGTTGGAGTTTCTCCAAAGAAATCTATTATAGAAAGTCAAAGTATAGTTTGATCATCATTTTGATGGTTTTCAAGTTTCCTATGACAAAATTCTGGTTGAAATGTTAAATGAACTGATTTCTTTTAAAGGACATAGATTAATGGTTATTATATTTAAATAAAGAATATTTATTCATATTTCTTTTATCTTCATAGTGTATCTATACTGATTTGATTTGGTCTGCTCTCTGAGCATTATAATGGACCTATGATATCAGTTGTTAATTAATTGAGGAAGCTGGGGCCTGGTAATTGGTGATGGAGCTTTTCACCTCTAAGTCATGGAATCAGATGTAGGCCAAGTGTTAGTAAGCAAGAATGATTACAATGGTGGGTTTTCCGTAGCTTCTGTGAAGTATATTTAGGTCACGTGGAAGTATGTTGGGATAATTGCTGACCGATCATGGGTTCATAACTATAGTTGCTATTGCATTTCTATGGGGAGATGGAAACAAATGTAAGGCCCAGGAATTGATAAAGACAAGAGACATCTCTTTATTATTGCAGAAAGATCTGTTCTACTCTGAGACTTTCCTAGTTATTTCAATCAGTTCAAATAGTTTACTTAAGATTTCAGAAAGATGAGAAATGAGAATGTATTGATGAACAGTCTAGACACCAAATCTGAACAGGCCTGGGCAAGGGGCTTAACTTGCTGGCATTTCCTTATAATAGTGCCTCTGTGCTGCTCATCAAGGTGTTCTCTGTTCATTGTTTGCAAAACATTGCTGAGTAGATAGCAGGGTTATTACTAGCACTAACCCATATTTCAGTGCATTTTCACATAGGCTTTAATATTAAGAGATAACTATTTGCAGGACGGAAATTTATTGCCAAAGATATTTTCCCCTATTTTATTTTTTAAATTCAGGAGCTTCTATTGAATATAATGTTTTCAACTTATTATTTGTTTTCTTTTTATAAACTTCTTGCTAACACTATTTGTTGCAAGAAAAACTTGGATCTGCTCTTAATATGTGATAAGATTGATACTTGCAATCTTAATAAATAAGTAAGCATCACTTTCATTTTATTTCTAGAGGGAGTCAACTTAGATTAGTGCTTTGCGTGCAGTTAAAGAATCATTTTCTAAAATTTTCTCAACTATCGTGATCAATAAATTTGTGAAATATAATGAAAATGAAATGCATGAATAATAAATACACACCAAAAAAAAAAAAAAAAAAAAAAAAACTAGATCCTAAGAGACCTGTGAGAACACCACAAAGTGTAACAATATATATTTATTATGGGAGCCGCAGAAGAGAAGAAAGAGAGAAAGGGGAAGAAGGAATATTAAAAGAAATAATGCAGAAAGCTTTCCTAATTATTGAAATACATGAATATGCACATTCAAGAAGTGTCCCCTGCCCCACCCCCCAAAAAAAAACAAATGGAATAAACTTTAAGAGAACCATGCCCAGGAAGAGAAGAGATTCTCAAAAGCTACAAGAGAAAATCAATGTGTTATATACAGGGGAGTCCCAATAAGCATAAGAGCTGATTTCTTATCAGAAAACATTGAGGAAAGAACACAGTAGTATTAAATATTTAAAGTGATGAAAGAAAACAATTGCTAAACAACAATTTTATAACCAGCAAGACTGTCTTTCAGAAATAAGTGACAGATTAAATATTCCCAGAGAAACAAAAGCTGAGGGAGTTCATTAAAACTAGATCTACCCTATGAGCAATGCTAATGGCAGTTCTTCATAATGAAAGGAAAGGATATTAGACAGTGGGTAGAAGTGGCATAAAGAAATAAAGGGTTCTGTTAACATGTGGGTAACATAAATGCAAGTAAGTTTGTATCATATTTTTTGGTATGTGACACCACTTTTTACTTTTTACAGGTTCTAAAATGCAAAATGCATAAAAAGCAAAGAAAAACCCATGATTTTGAACTTTCAATATATAAGAATAAAATTTGTTACAAATAAAATAAATGGTGGGGAGATAGAAGGGTATAGGATCAGTGTATGTCCATGATATTAAAGTTAAGTGCATATGAAATCAAACATGACTGTCATAGATGTGGGGTGTTAAATTTTTTAACCCCATGGTAACCTCAAAGAATATATATTAAAAATATATGCAAAAGAAAGGTTAAGAGACTCAAAACGGTACACTGGAAAAATTAAATATGAAAGTAGGCATTAATGGAAGACTTGAAGGAAAAAATGGTCTAAATCCTACAGACCATGTTGCAAAATGGAAGATGAAAGTCCTGTATTTTGAGTTGTGACTTTAAATGTATCTATTAAGCTCTCCAGCAGAAAGGCAGAGTTTGCCAGAATGGAGAAAAAGAAAAAAGAAAAAACAGCATTTCCAAGCATATGCTGTTTACAAGAGACTCAACTTATATTCAAAGATGCAAGTAAGCTGAAAGTGAAATGATGGAAAAATATCCTATGCAAATAGTAAACAAAAGAGAGCTGGGTTACCTATACTGTTAGATAAAACAGACTTTAACTCAAAAATTGTTATAAGGGACAAAGAATGTCATAATATACTGATAAAGAGGTCAATTCAAAAAGAAGACATCACAATTATAAATATATATGCATCTGATAGCAGAGCCCCAAAATAAATGAATTAAATATTCACATATTTGAAAGAAAATATAGATGCTTCTAGAAAAATAGTATAAGACTTCAATATACCACTTACAACAATGGCTAGGACAATTTAGAAGACCAAAAGGAAATAAAAGATTGAATAATTCTCTAAACAATCTACACCTAATAGATATATAGAGAACATTTCATGCAACAATAGCAAATTACACATTCTTCTCTAGTACACATGGATCATTCTCCAGGATAGATCACATGTTAGGTCACAAAACAAACCTCAATAAATTTTAAAATGTTGAAGTAATACACTGTATCTTCTCCAATAAAAATGGAAGGAAGGAAGGAATCAATGACAGAGGGAAAACTGGAAAATTCACAAATATGTGTAAATGCACTCTTAAGGAACCAGTGAGTCAAAGAAGAAATCAAATAAAAATTAGGAAATATCTTCAGACAAATGAAAAAAAAAAAAACACAACATATTTAAATTCATGGGAAGCAGCAAGGGCTGTACTGAGAGGGAGTGAGATCTTTTAATGCTTACTTTTAAAATGATCTCAAATCAAACATCAATTAAAAAACTGGAGCATGTAGAAAAAGGAGAGAAAACTAAATCCTAAGCAAGCAGAAGGAAGGAAATAACAAAGACTGGGATAGAGATAAATGAAATAAAGATTTGAAAAGTAGACTCCACAAAACTAAAGGTCATTAAAAAACAAATCTTTATACTACACTGACAAAAACAGAGAACACAAATAACTACAATGAGAAATGACTGGGGATATTACTACCAACCCTAGAAAAATAAAAAGGTTTATAAAAGGATACTATGAAAAAATGTACACCAACAAATCAGATAAGCTAAATGAAATGGATGAATTCCTAGAAACAGGCATTTACCTACACTGACTCAAGATAATATAGAAGCTATCAAAAGACCACTAACTAATAAATAGATTGAATCACTAATCAAAAACTTACCAACATTCATAGTTAGTAGTAATCTTTTGATGATGTTCTTTCATAATCTGTAACAATGTTCTACAAAAATTCCAAGTGTTGGTGGAGGAATGATATCTGGAAGTTCTGCACATTATACATGACTGGTAAGCTCACAACTTCTCTAATAAAAATATATACATTAAAAAAAAAGAAAAAAAAAAAGAAGAAAAATTTAAAAAAATAAAAGCTACCTACAAAGAAAAGTCGAGGAGCAGCTTCTTACACTATAAGTGAGCAATCCGAAGAGGAAATCAAGATGTCAAGTCTGCCCAAAGCAATTTACAGATTCAATGCAACTCCAATGAAAATTCTAACAGGCTACACTACAGACATGGAAAAACAAATTCTCAAATTTCTATGAAAAGTTAAGGGGTCCCCAATAGCCAAAACCATATTTAAAAAGATCAATGAAGTCGGAGGACTCACACTTCCCAATTTTAAAACTTATTACAAAGCTACAGGAATCACAGCACCATGGTACTGGCACAAGGACAACCAAATACACCAATGGAATCTATTGAGAGTTCAAAAATAAATCCTCCCATACATGGCCAATTAATATTTGACAAGGGTATCATGTAAACTAAATTGGTAAATAAATCACTTCAACAAATGGTGTTGCGAAATCTGGATATCTGTATGCAAAAGAATGAAGGTGGAACCCTTTTATTTGAACCTGTAATTAGCAATATACCAGTTAAATATATGTCCCAGAGACTTAAATCTCCAGTCTCTTCATATGCCAGTTGGTCCCTGAATTGTAGAAGAGTTGCAACACCTACGCTCCAGTTGACTGGACTTTCCCAGGAGAAGTAACAAAAGAATCATGATGGACAATTCCTATCCCAAAAAACAGATTATCTACAACTGCAAGCAAGACAGTTCCATCTATCTGCTGCATGGGATCTAGGCACACTCTTACTCAGAAAAAGAGTAGGTATCAAAAAATCCTAAAACCCTCAAGATTGAGGAATGAACAAACATAAGGGGAGAATGCATCTATGGATTTATGTAGATATTATTATTCTAGCAATGAAAGAACTTGTAACATTGATATAAAGGCCGTGGCCACCAGAGTTTCTGAGGGGAGGGAGTGGATGGGTCATGAAGCATGAGGCATTTTGGGGACGTGGGAATTGTCCTGCATGACATCACAATGACTGATATAAGCCATTATGCATTTTGTCAAAGCCTATAATATTGGGTGGTGCAAAGTGTAAACTACAATGTAAACTATAGACCATGTTTAGGAGTAATGTTTCAACATGTGTTCATCCATTGTAAGAAATGGACCACACAAATGAAAGATGCTGTTAATGGGGAAAAGTACGGGATGGGGAGGAGGTGAGGTGTATGGGAATCCCTATATATTCTATGTAACATTTATGTAATCAAAACCTTCCTTAATAAAATGAAAAAATATATAATAAAATAAAATAGAAAGATGGTGGACTCCAACTTTATCCCATATACAGTTTAACTCAAAATGGATAAAAGACCTATATTAAAGAGCCAAAACTGTAAAACTCCTAGAAAACAATCATAAGGAATCCTGTTCAGGACCTTGTCTTAGACAATAGTTTCTTAAACTTTACACCAAAAGCATGAACAATAAAAGAAAAGGTAGATACATGCATCTTCATCAAAGTTTAAAAATCTGTGTTTCAAAGGACTTCATCATGAAAGTAAAAAGACAATATAAAGAATAAGGGAACATGTTCAAAAATCATATATCCAATAAACGTTGAACATCCATAATATATAAAGAAATCCTACAAATTTACAAAATAAAGACAAACAACACAGTTTTAAAATGTGCAAAACGTTGGAATAGACATCTCTCCAAAGAAGATATGCAAATGTCCAAAAACACATGCAAACATGCTCAACATCATTAGCCACTAGGAAAATCAAATCAAAACCACAGTGAGGTATAAAACAATTACAAATATATTCAAAAGCTAATTTTTACTGGTGTACACTGTCCCTCAAATCAGTATTACTAACCCAAATATTTAATGTAGGTTTAGTGTGATTTAATATATACACTTGAAAACTTCAAGTCACAAGAGATCCCTGTAAACCTATGATCTGCCTGACCAATTAATGTAAGCCCTACCTCAGTTCTCAGCTTAATTATTCATGAATCACTGCATGAGTTTCAACGAGAACAATGGAAATAAATTCCAGGATTTTATTTCTACATAAATGCAATGTAGGCACCAATGGCATTAAGAAAAAACTTACGGCTCTAAACTAATAAGAAAACCTTAAGCTTTAAAGGAAAATTTAAATGCTAGACAGTTTTGTGTAATCTGAAAATTGGTATCTGAGTATTTGACATGGTAATGTATTCTTCTATATAAGCACTAAACAAAGTGTGGACCCTTGATTTATGCCTGAATTTAAAATGACTTAAATTTCTAAGGAACTGTGTCCTTCTCTAGCAGGGTTAAACAGACTGTGAAAAATTGGTAAGTATGTAATTTTAAACGCATGTAATATTAATGAGAGTAAAGAGCCAGATTGCCATAGTTTAAGATAATATTTAGAATTGAACAAGAATTCTTGAATCTCGTTTGCGACTGGGTGTATGTGTGTCTAGTGTTTTTACAAATTTGTGTGCACAGTGATTAAATTGAAACGTACCTTTAAAAAAAAAAAAAAAAAACCACAGTGAGATACCATTTCACACCCCCTGAACGGCTACTACTTAAGAAACATGGAAAATTACAAGTTTCGGAGAGGATGTGGAGAAATAGAAACACTCTTTCATTGCTGGTAGAAATGTGATGCAGGCTATGGAAAACAGTTTGGCGGTTCCTCAGAAAGGAAAGTGTAAAATGATCGTATGGCCCAATAATCCCACTTTTTCGTACATATCTGTCTTTTTTTTTGTTTGTTTTAGATTTCTTTTTTTCTTTCGTTCTCCCCAACCCCCCAAACGAAAACCCCCACCCTTGTTGTCCTGAGATCGCTGTCTGCTCTCTGTGCGTTCCTCTGTGTCCCCTTCTCTTCTCCTAAGGCAGCACTGGGAACCGATCCTGGGATTTTTTGGAGTAGAGGGAGGCTTCTCAATCTCCCACACCACCCCAGCTCTCTGTTCTGCTGTGTGTCCCATTGTCTCGCCTCTGTGTCTCCTTTTGTTGAACCACCCTGCTGTGTCAGCTTTCCATGCCAGCCAGCACTCCATGTGGGCCAGCTCTCCACCTGGGCGGGCTTGCTTTTCATGAAGAGGCACCAGGAATCGAAACTTTGACTTCCCATATAATAGATGGGAGCCCAATTCCTTGAGCCTCTTCCACATCCCATGTATCTGTCTTAGTTTTTCAAAGGCTGCCAATGCAAAATTACCAGAAATGTGGTGGCTTTTATAATAGGAAATTATCTGTGATAAATCTTACAGTTCTCAGGCCATGAAATGTCCAAATCAAGGCCCCATCAGAGATGCTTTTTCACCAAAGTCAGCTACTGGTGATCCTGGCATGCTGCCAGATGGTGAGGCAAAAATGTCAGCTAATCTTGCCAAGGTTGCTGCCTTCCCTTCAATGCGCACTGTCTCCTTGAACTCAGCAGTGGGTAGTGAGGCATTTGACTTGTCTCTTTGCAGGCCTCCTCTCTCAGCCTCACCTGCTCCAGTTTTTCCCTAATCTCAGCTGTGGGCAATTAGGTATATGGCTCCTCTCTTCAGCAATGGGCTTCTCTGTGTGCCTAGACTCTTGGGGGCTTTGTGTCTAAGCTTCAGCTGCTAGCGACCCTTGAATCTTCTCTGTCACATAGCCAGGTCAAAATGGCAGAGGTCTCTTTTCTTTGTGTCTTCTTTCTCTCTGCCTCCATTTATATAAGTCTCCAGTAACAGGGCAGAGACCCAACCTGAGTCACACCTCACTGACATCATCTGATCAAAAGCAATCTAAGATGGAAGTGGATATAGCTCATGTGGTTGAGTGCCTGCTTCCCAACTATGAGGTCCTGGTCTATAACCCCTGATAACTCTTAAAAAAAAAAAATCTAAGTAATTGATCTAATCAAATTCCCTTAACCAAAGGTAAAGCAATCAAAGGATCTCACACCCACAGGAAAGAATTAGTTCAAAAATATAATCTATTCTGGACAGGATCCATCAAATTCAAAATGAAACTGTCACAATACCAAAAAGAATTGAAACCAGAGACTCAAACAGATATTTACAGATATTTTAACCAATAGTTTTAGCAGCATTATTCTTGCCAAAAAATGGAAGAAAACATGAATGATAAACAGAATGGAGTAGAATATTCTTTATCTGTGAAGAGGAATGAAATTCTGATAACATGAGACATCATGATGAACCTTGAAATAAGCCAGACACAAAAGGACATATGTATGATCTCAATGATATGAAATAATTAGAATAGGGAAGCGGCTGTGGCTCAATCAATAGGGCTCCCGTTTACCATATGGGAGGCCCCGGGTTCAGTTCCTGGGGTCTCCTGGTGACGGCAGGCCCGCCCACACGGCGTGGTTAGCTGACCCAGCAAGCACAAGCAGCAAGGGGGGGATAAATGAATAAATAAATTAAAAAAAAATCTTAAAAAAAAAAAAATTAGAATAAGCAAACTCATAGTCAGAAAGGAGAATATAGGTTACAGGGGCTAGGGAATGGATAAGGAAGTGGGACTTAATGCTTGCACAGTTAATCAAAGTGATTATATCCCTCAAAGGTGACTGACTGCTCATCTCAAATGAGTCTGCTCTATACAACCATCTTTTTTTTTTCTTATTTTTAAAGAAGCTTTAGATTACATAAATGTTACATAAAAAATATAGGGGGTGGAAATATAGGAGATTTTCACATACCCCACTCCCTCCTTCTCCCGCACTTCCCTCCATTAATACCTTTCATTGGTGTCACAACAATCTCCTTTCCTTTTTTTAAAGATTTATTTCTTTATTTGTTTACTTTTTTATCCATTTTTAGCCCCTCCCCTCCACTTTTTTTTGGCTGATTTTTATGTCCATTAGCTGGGCAATTCTCTGTGTCTGTTTCCTGCACCCTCTTCTGATCCTTCTCCTCCTGTCTTCACTGGGATTGGATCCTGGGAACCTCTGATGTAAAGGAGAGAAGTCCTGTCGCCTAGACACCTTAGTTTCTGGTTTTTTGGCAAGGCTCACTCTCCTGTTAAGTCATCATCTTGCTGCATGGCTCCGCAGGGCCTGGCGGCTCACTGACTCGCAGGTCCTAGTGGCCCATGTGCTCTCTATATTTTTCTTTATTTTTAAGGTCCAGGGATGGATGCCAGGTCCCTCCATATGGGAGACAGACACCCAACCATTTGAGACACATCTGCCCTGACAATCATCTCTTTTTACATATTCAGATTACTTCTCCCTACCTTTGACTCTGGGTCTAGAGCCAATAACAGCTCCACTGTTACTAGCCCAAAATTGCTACACCAGAGCCCTTGAGACTCCTTCCAACACCAACCCAACCCTTTGTAATCAGTCCCTTTGAAAATAAACCTTCTTCAAATTGTCTTAATTTGAGTGTACCATCTGATTTCCCTAGGACTTTGACCAAATATATGATAATTGATTAAGTTGCTTAATCTTCATGAGGTTGTTTTCTCATTTATAAATGAAAATAATTTAACAATTACTCTTCAGATTATTCTGATGATGAAAAGTGTTGCTTTAAATAGAGTGCTTGAAAGAGAAAAAACTCAAAAATACAATCATTATGTTTATTTGTATTATAAGAATTCGGTTCACTGTGTGGAAAAGAAAACCCAACTAGAAGTGACATAACTAAAATGAATGCTTAATACCCATTAAAAGAAATACAAAACCTCCTTTTGGTTTTATTTTGTTGGTTTATTTTGTGTTTCCTTTTAATCCTTTTTTGGGTTATTCAGGTTGGACCAGTCTCAGGGGCAAGACACAACTACCTCTCTCCTGGCATCTTTTTAATACCAGGAACCTAGTGGCTAAGCCCCTGAGCAGCTAGAATGAAATAAAGTGAAAAGAATAAAATAAATTAAAATTTTTTTTGAACAGAAATAAACAAAGGAATAAAAAACACATCAAATTTCTTTTGTTGTGATGAAATTTTCTTGATGAAAATTAAAAATAAAATTTCCTTGTATTAGAAAGAAAAATAAAAAGAAATACAAAACTGGATGGTTCTAGGGTTGGTTATTTCAGGTGCTTGACCCTATAATTTAAGACAGAAGTATGTTGTGTATTCTCAACCCTAAAAGGTATGCAACCTGATATCTGGACAAAATCTGGAGGAAAAGGCAAGAATAATCATTAGGGATCCTACTGTATCGACACTATTATTAAAGTACATGGTAGTGAGGGGGCTTCTTGACATCTCTGTCACCTCCTGACTTCTCTCTCATCACATGAATGTGGTTGGGACTCAGAGAGAGTCCAGCAGGGTTTGAGTGAATAGAACACAGGCTGAATGAAAAGGAAAAATACCTTCAGGAAAACCAGTTGGTGAAGAAGTGCTGCTATATCTGGAGTGATGGTTAGGCTCATGGGTCAACTTTGCCAAGTAATGGTGCCCAGTTGTCTGGCCAAGAAAGCACTGGCCTAATTTTACTATGACAATATTTCATAGACTTGAATTACCAGTAAGTTATTGTATTCATGGCTATTTTCATCTACAATCACCTGAAATTGGCTTCAACAATGAGAGATGTCTCATCCAATCAATTGAAGGCTTTAAAAGGTGAAGTGATGGTTTCAGCAGTCAGAAGACAAAATTTTCGTCTCTACTACACCCAGCCAATTTCTCCCCAGGAACTCATTGAAAATCTTCACCTGCGTTCCCAACATGCAGCATGCTCCACGGAATCTAGTCTTGTGCATCTCCACAATCATGTGAGACAATTTTACAAAAAGCTTATAATATTTACAAGTGTCTACTGTCAGTTTTGTTTCCCTAGATAACCCTGACTAATATTCTTGGTGACAATGATGAGGCCAGCTGTAGAAGGTATCCCATAACTTTGACAACAGCTTCTACTTCAGCCCCAAACTGATGGATACTGTAGCCTTTTCCCCACTGACAAAGACAGAATCTGTCAAGGGGCTGGAGTTGCCAACATTAGAAAACATCTCTGGCTAACCTAATCAAAACAAGCCGTCTTTCAATGGAAAGATATAAGGCAACTCAAAATCAGTGGCTGTGCTTGTGAATCCATCTATAGAAACAGAGATGACCCAAGAAAGATTAACTACAAAGAGTCCTACCCTGGGAAGTCTGCCAGAGAAAGGTCCAACACTGTGGCTGGTACTGCTGCCACTCATCATTACCATCACTCTCATTCATTGCAGCATTCAACCTTTGAAGTTTTCCAGCAGTGCCTCCAGATTTAAGGCCCAGATAGGCATGTCCAAGTGACTAAGCCTATTTCATTTGCATATACCCTAATGGCCTAGGGGTAAGGAAAGAAAACCAGGCCCCTCTGAGCTTCCATTGGCTTCTCTCCAAATACAATGGTGTAATCTATTCTAAAAGTATATATAATTCTCTTACTTCCTTCTAGGAGATCCTTCCTGGGACACAGCACCCAGGATCCAACTCCTACTAACCTCATCTGGTTTAAGACTAAGAGATATCCCTCCCTCATTTAACCCTAGCTGCAGGGACCTTCTTTCCTACCATGCCCCACAAGCTTTCTCCCACAGCAGCACTTGCAATGTTACTTCGATCAAGATACTTCCCCATCCCCTGCTGCTCATCAGCTCACTCTTACTCAACGTTTAGGACTCCATCAAAATGTTACATTATCAGGGAATTTTACCACCTCTTAAAGACTGAGCTAGTATTCAACTGTTTTCCAGCAATCTTTAGTTCTCATGGCTATCACTTTAACACTAATTCTATCCAGTCTGTCTCCCACACATTAGCCAGTTTCTCACTCTACTCAGTGGGCTTCAGTAAGACACAAGTCACTAGAAAGAGACTGCAGAACTTGAAACTAATTTAGCTTGTACTTACAGAACGAATTTTCTCATCAAACACTTCACCTGAGCCCCTAGGTGAGGGCTGTTACCAGAGTGGAAACTTTCATTTATGAAACTGAAGCTCCTGAATTATAACACAGAACTCCCAAAGTGAAATGCTTGACCAGAATCTGGCACCCCAACATCACAAGGACAGGTAAACTATGTATATATTTTCAGAAAGGAAGTTCAACCAGTGGAAGTTCAATATTAAATAATGTTGTTTAAGGATTAAAATCTTTATTTACTAATCTTTTCCATTTTGGTGCTTCATTGTAAATTTAAGCTGCAGAACATAATTTATGAGATACAGTGGGTTTTTTAAATAAAGTTGAGGACTGCATTAAACATGTCAGATGATAAATGGAGACTGTAAGACCATGGATTGTGTGGTCTCTGTAACTTTCATGAGTTAACACCTTATCTCCTGGTATGACACTTTCTTCTGCCCCTCTAGATTGTAAAGTCCTATGACCATGTTGTACTGAACATGAGCGCCTCCAAACTGCCCATTAAAGATGGAGAGTTTTATAAGAAAGTGTTTTGGGTTCAAGAACAGACAGCTTACCTTGGCTTTTCCAGTGTTTATTTCTCCAAACTGTACTGTATGAGCTGTTCATGAAATTCTTGAAATTTAACTGAAAATTAAGTTTTCTTACCTGTACCCCAAACAAAATCAGCTTCCTTCATCAGTGATTCTAACAATGTCTTCAGTGTAACTCACAGGTTGGCAGTAAGAAACCAGCTAAAATCAATAGAATCTGAATTCACTCAGCGTGGCACTCCTTTGATGCCCTAAAGCTTCCTAGAATGCATAGAATCATGTAGCAAGCATCTTACCGAAATATTTATGTATATACTAGAACAAAACAGTTCACACAATTTAATGTCTTATTTTTTCTATTCTCAAATAAGTTTGTAGAGCAGACAGAAAGTAAAATCAGCCACTACTGAAGAAAAATACAAAGAAAATGTGGAAGAAATATTACTCATTCTGTCCAAATCTTTCTTCTAAAACCCAGAGCCCTTAACTTTCAGGTCTAGACGTGGCAAGAAAATTTTGGGGCCCTCTGAAGCTGGAGACCCTGAGCAGTTGGGCGTGTTTGCTGCTTTAATGTATACCAGTTAGGCAATGTCTGGATAGCTATTTTTCAAAGAACTGTAATGTCGGGCAGGAGAGACCTCAGTAATCAGCCCCGTGTCTGAAGCCTTCTGAAACTGTACTTAAGTCCTTCTGTTTGTAGTTGTTCTGAGCACTATCCAAGAGGCGAGCCTCCTATATCTTGGGGATCAGAAATCAGCAACATAATATACTCCCTTGGGTTAAAGGACTCGAGAGCAAGAAATAGAGAGAGGGAAATGCGTAATTCCAACATGGAGATAATTCAATCAGTGAATTTAAATGGAATATAAATGTTTGTCTGGTTTCAAATGAAAATACAATGAGCCCACATCCACTGGTCATCATGTAAGTCCGTGCTTATTCTACTAGTTAAATATGTCACTTGAGTAAGGGTAGTAGTGAACAATATTACATGTGGTACACTGAAGTCAGTGCAATAGTCACCTTCCTTGTTCACTATAACAAAATTGTGATGGTCACTTCTACTGTGACTTTCAGGGGTTATATAAATATAAAATCTGGTGGCAACCATTAACAGGTGTGACTTATTCTTACCAGCACAGTTCCCGGGGTCTCCTGGTGAAGGCAAGCCCGCCCGCACGGAATGGTTAGCTGACCCAGGAAGCACAAGCAGCAAGGGGAGGATAAATGAATAAATAAATAAAATCTTTAAAAAAAAAAAAAAAAAAAAAAGAATCAACTCCACATCATAGCAAAGATCAAAGTACAGGTCTCTTGCCTTGTATTTTTCACCCTACAGCAAGCTGCATTTGGTATAAGGGGTTCTTTAAGTGATGAGTAGACTGCCCCCTTGTGAAAGAAAGCAGGAATGCCAGGTTCAGAATTACCACCCAACATCTACATTCCTCCTCCAGCAGGGACAATCTGGTTGTGGGTCAGCCCCAGCAACAGGGAGGTGGTCAACAGTCTGCATTGCTTCCATCAGGAGCAGATGGAAATTTTCCTTTCAATAGAGATAAAGCATTATGCTGGAGATAAAACCCAGCTGCCCGCTGCTCCCCTGCCCTGATTCCTGATTACAGGATCACACTTACATCTCAGAAGGGCCAGAGCCTAGCACAGCAAGTGATCAGTCTTCACTGACAGAGGCCAGGAAGGGAATTCTAGGAGGGGGAAAACAGGATTGTGCAAGGTAAGGCTCATGGATCCCAAGACAAAACCCTGACTGAGCCCCCATAATCCTAAACCATTCTATAACTGGCCCAGGGGAGAAGGTGCCCTAATGGCCACTCTGTAAGGTTATGGTCTGGCAACCCCTAAAGTCTACATCACAAGTTCCAAGGAAAACTTAGAAAGTGGGCACAACCAGGGTTGAAAATCATCCTGGCAACTAACCAGCCCATTTCATCCTTCCTTGCAGGTTCAGTAATGACCCCAGAAATATATATGGGAAATAAAGCTTTTCCAACCACATGGTCCTAAGCCTACAACAGTCATTATTTTGGGTGTTGAGCAGGAATGAGTCCACATCTTAGCCATATTCAAAAAGAGATTCACAACCCCATGAAGGACTATATTCTTAAGAGACATTTTTTGTGTGCAAGCTGGGCTCTTAGCCTCAACATAGTTGCTACACCTACTCTCCAGCTCATAAGACTCACCGAGGACAACTATGTAGGAGGATGATAATGGACAACTACCATACCAAGGAACCAAGTTACCTTATAACTGCAATTGAGTTCCATCCATCAGCCGTATGGGACTGAAGCCCCCTCTCAATTAGAGCTGGAGTCAGCATCACCATCCCAGAATCCTCAGGATTGAAGAATGAACTATGGACTAGAGTGGACTTACTGGTATTCTACTTTAGACTTATTGTGATTCTAGCAATGGAAGAAATTTTATCGTTGAGGTGGAGCGAGTCGCGGACAGGGAGAGGGAAAATAGGTATAATACAGGAGCATTTTCTGGTCCAGGTAATTGTCCTGAATGGCGTTGCAATATATAATACAGGCCATTATATCTTCCCATAATCTACAGAATTAGCCTGGACAGAATGTAAACTACCATGTAAACCTTAATCCATGCTTAGTGGCAATGCTCCAAAATGTGTTCATCAATTGCAATGAATATGGGAAAATGTAGAGGTGTGGGTAGCAGGGCATATGGTAATCCTCTATGTATTTTAGGTGACATTTGTGTAATCTAAATATCATTCAAAAAATTAAAAATGTTAAAAAAAGGAATACTTAAATTAAATAAAATACATCTGAGGTTTTCTGTTTAAGATGATGTATACTTTATGAAATATAGGTTGATGACAGTGCAATAATGTGAAAGCTATTTTATCAATGAATTATAAAATGAAAAAATAGTTTTGCTTTTTAAAGTTTTTTTATTGGTATACATCTTATAATATCAAATACCAATAATAATGGCAAACAGTATAATAATATATGAAAATCAATTATCAACTTAATATATGAGTGAAAATATCATCTTTAGAAATGTAGGAAGATCCTTTCCATTTGATTAAAAGAATACTCTTTGAAACTAGGAAGGAATTTTCTCCATGCTGTGAGATAATTCAGAGGCTTAAAGAGAAAGTAAGGGCCACATATTCAGGGTTTTCAGGGTTTTCCTGAGAAGGGATAGCCTGTTCATTTCAAAGAGGAATTGATGATGGAGTATTTTTATTCTATGCCCCGCGTTTAAAGCTGCTGGAAGTCCAGGTCATGTCGTGTTCTCCTGGATTCACTGGTCTCAGTGACATTCAGATGGAGGGCAGAGTTGTTGACACCGCCTGGGCAACCCTGTGTGGTGAAAATAGAGAAGGACTTTTTAAATCCCCAGCCCACGCTCAAGGGAGGGATTCTGCAGGTAGGTTTGGATCTACACACAGTTTTCGGAAAATTACCTTGTACTTTGGTGGTTCTAGGACCTCATCAAGTCTCTCTAGAATTTTACCCAACTTCAGCATTGCATCCTATTGTTGAAAGTGTTTGCATCTCTCTTACTGTAGTTCACAGACCAAAAGAGTTAACTCTAAGCATTTCTTTCTTTTCATTGGCATTTCTGTAGGTTTCTATGAGGCTGGAGATCTTAAACTCTCTTGCTCTTTAGTTTACAGCTTCCTGGCTTTCTCTGTAGCTGGTTCTGTGGTAGGAGTCAAGGATGTAGTTGGTGCTGTAAGCTCTGGAGTCTCAAGCTGCCCTCAGTGCCCCAAGGACCAATGAAGCTTCTCCCAACTTTCTCTTTTGCCAGGGGTAGGGATAGAACCATAGCTGTGTAGAATAATCCAAGTCATGCAGGCCTTGACTGTAGTTGCCCAGAAAGATTGATGAAGCTTCACACCCCTTTCTCCCCTATCTGGTACAGGGATGGAGCTGCAGGTGTGGGCAGCAATCTGTGCAGTGCAGGTCCAAGATGACCACATTTGCCCCAGTAGACTTCCAATTATTCAGCCTGTGTCAGCCAAATGTACCTGCAGTTACCTGTATAGGCTGTTGCAGGGCCTGCCACCTTCCACCCTGTTAGAGGTGGGGCTGAAGCCTATGCTAGGGCTGCAGGCCAATCTGGGTGAAAGAAATTGGTCTCTTCCGCCACCATGATTTTCAGTCAGCCTGGCTAACCCTCATGCTGGGGGTTGAGTCAAAATGGCAGCTACCAGCCTCCTTCCGACTTGAACAGGTTCAATATTCATCTGTTTTTAGGGTAATATTTTAGCCAGCCCAACTGACTAATCAGTAGCTGACATTGTTGGCCAAATGTCTCTTCCTCCCCTGTTTTTGGGAAATGGAGCTTCCAATTCCTGCCACAGAATAGCTCCTTGGTTGGCTTACACCGCCAAAATAGTATATTCACCAGCCTCCACAGAATGGCCTGTTATTTCCCGGGGAAGATGATGCAGCTCCCCCAACTTCCTCCCTGTCCTTGTGGGCCTGGAGTTCCGGCAAGCAGCAATCTGATCTCAATGGAAAGAAGCTGGTCCTTACCAGCACAGTGATCCTAAGTTAGCCCTGCTTACCCTGTGTCAGTCACAGAGTTAAGATGGTGGCTACTGGCCTCTTTCTGACTGGGACAGGTTCAACTTTAGCTGTTCTTAGGATTATGCAATTTTTTTTTTTTTTTTGCACATAAAGTGTTTATTTTAAATGTTTTAAGGATAAGATAGAGTTACAACATAATTATAAAAATTACTTACAGAATTAACAGATTTATATTGTTTATATTTCAAAATGCAGAGAACAGGGAACTGTCTACACATTGTATAAAATAAAATGAAAATTTAAAATGAATTCAAGTTCTAAAGGTGAGGTCATTCACCTAATTTTAAAATGTGAATTGAAGACCTCTGAACTATATATAACACATTCATTCAAACTGCACTAATGCTGTAAAATACAAAAAGCTCAGCATTTCCAAGGAGCCACAAGTTTTTCAACCATAATTGCTTTCTGTTATAATAATTGCTTCTCTTTTGTCTTTGGAGAACTTTCACATTTTTAAGACAATCAGCTTAAGAATGTTTTACGGCACTACAATTTGTGACAATCAAAACAATCTTCTAATGGGTCTTCGGCTTTCAAAAATTCAACTCCAATGCGCTTTGGGGTTTGGCACATAAAACAATAATAGAAATTAAACCTTTTTTTAGAAGTAACTGTGATTTTTTTAAAAGAATACAGTCCCGTCCAATGCTGCATGACATGTGCAAGTGGAAAATCATCTTCTGTAGGCACTACATTTGCTTCACCAGTGCATTTTCTCCTACAACCACTAAAACAGCACAATAAGCAAATATACAGAAAAAAAGAAAAAATAAAATAAAAGCAAAGATAATAAACAAAAAACATAAATATCTTTAACACGCAATTTAGTTACATTGAACATTCTACTTAGAATAGAGCATGAGAAAAAGGATGATCTGTTTTACAGATTTTTCTTTGTAATTTTACATGGCAGCCTGACATCTCTCTCTCTCTCTCTCTCTCTCACACACACACACACACACACACGCACACACACACGCATACATGCACACACAATAAAATAATACTAGAGCAGGTAAATGAGAAATGCCAATAAATTTTGTACACAGATTCAAGTCTTATGTTGTCACAAGCCCCTTGATAATTTTGAATTAATAGAATAAGGAACCAATATTCAGATACCAGGAAAATGCAAGCAATGCATGCAGATCTGAAACATGAGCCTAAAATGAAGCCCCAAAAAAGGGGCTAGTGACTAGACTTAGCCACAGCATCAATAAATGTGGGTTAAAGCCACCAAAAGAAAGAATAGGGGAAAAAAAAAAAAAAAGGAAACAAACAAAACCCCTTCCCCTTTCCCTTAACCTAAAAGCAATAAATGGAACAATTATTAAAATAATCAAGTCACATTCTTCTATAGATTGGTAGATTATGTGGTGTATAAAGTTGCTTAAGTTGCTTGCAGAAAAACCACAATGCAAGTCATTATGTAATGCTAAAACTGTTTCAGTTGACCCAACACTCAGGATACTTCAAGATGATCTTTATTTTTCAGCCAAAATTCACTGTAACATGTTATGCATATTTTTTATGTGTACTAGATACACCCACTCACTTTGTGCCAAAAATATCAGCTTGAGCTCATGGAGTCAGGCTCAGCCTTGGGATTTACATGCAGGGACTCCTAAGAGTCAACAGAAAACACACAATAGATCTACAGGATGATACTTGTTCAAACACTCAAGAAACATTTATGCCTTGGGTTCTCAGTGCTTTCACAGTGCATTGAGAAGCTTGCCTTTGTTTGTCTGAGGTGAAAAACTGGGCACAATGCAACTGTAGTCATGGACAGAGAATTGAGATACTGTATTTACATAGTGAGTAGTTCTTACCATCCAACAGCGTGATGAGGCAAAAACCTTAAGGCTAAAATGGGAATGGAGCAAAACATGGGGAGGAAGGCCTTTAAACTACTGAATCTCAAACTTCAAGACCATTCATAGGAAATAAGTCACCTAGACCTCTGTTGCAAAGCTTCTGGTGAAGTAGAGCATGTATGTCTAGCCTTCTGCCTACTAAATACACAAGATCAATTCTCTGGTCTCATAAATTGTTCCATGAGACTGGTTTCACATAGTGCCTTTCTCCTTGCTTTCAAACCACCAAGGTTCATCCAAAACAAAGGGATATGTGGAGATTTCATTCCTAAACCAATAACTTTTGCAGTTCTATTTTGGTTTACAACTACAATGCAGGACTAAACCATGAAAGGGTTCTGTGGCTAAAGGCTGCTATTATTTACACCCACAAGCTAACATGGATGACCGAACCATATATGGTAAAATACTACTGACATGCAAAATCCTAGAGTCCACTGAATGGAATCCATATTAACAGCATACCTGAAGCAAGAACATGCAATACCGCAAAAGACTTCAATAGATTTAAGCTGTTATTTGTCTAGACATTCTTCATGGGGAAAAGCCAGGGGTAAAAAGCCTTCTGACCATAACCATATAGCAGAAAAATAACGATGACAACAACAACAACAACAAAAAAAATCCCAGAGAACTTGTTAGAAGACAATGCCATACTTAAAACTTTCATTTCTAATATAAAAGCAATGTGTTCTTCTAGAAACTTAAAACACATACACACAAATCACTGATATACTGTTGCCTTTTAAATTCATAAACTAATATCCAGGTTACTAATTTGTACAATTAACAGATCAAAAGTACCATTCAAAATGTACCTGCATTATCCCATGTGGACCAAGTACCTGAGTTTTGCTAAAAATTATTTATGATAAAAAATGTTAAAAAAAAAAATTACAATGCTCAGAATTAAAGGCAGCCTTTTAACCAGAGTTCTAGCCAGTTTGTACAACTTGTTCTGTGGGTCTTAACTGTTCAGTTGTTTTTCATGTTTTGACTTTTAAAGAGACTTAACTACAAATTTAAAAGGTGCACTCAAATTTTGACTTTCAAAACAGATTGAACGTCCTAAATGCATCCTGTGTCCTAAGTTAATTTAAAATAAAGAATATAATAGAGTAAATATGATTAACTTGGGTCAAGCACTCCTGTTAAATTGGCAAAAAATTTTTAACACATATCCCAATCCACAAACAAAGGACTGCCAACAGTGTGTGTGTGTATACATATATCTATGTGTATACATATAGCACATATGTAAACACATAGACATATAGATTGGTAGACATAGACATATATCTCAAAAATGTAGCAACAGAAATACCAAACTATGCTTGTATTGTGGCAGCAGAATAAAAGAATGTTATGGTGAAGGGTAAATGGTTACGTTCTATTATAGTTTTACATGACTATAATACAAGCTTAACTTTTACCAAATGTGTCTGTAACCCCTCTTCAAACAGACAGGCTTCTTTTAAGAGGAAGGGGTTCCTTAAACAAAATGCTTTGTGTTCACATATATCTGTACTATTCGAAACAAAACAGTTTTGCTGGCAGAGATTGTGGGTTTGCAGAGACATTTAAGGTTACATTAAACTGGAAAGCAATCAAGTCTTTATGTCTAAAAATTATATATTTAATAGTTCTATGAATTTGGCAAGTTTCGTGACAACATCTAGGATGTTTTCACCAAATCGTAGACATAAATATGGAAATCATCATCAAACTTGATGAAATAGACAGATGGTTTGGATTCTATGATGAACGATCATGCCTGTCCATTTCGAGCCATCTTCTTCGGCATATTCCACATGTTTGCCTGCCAGGTTGTCTACAACTTCTCCTGGTTCCCTTTCTGCTGGAGGAGAATCATTAGAATCAGGCATAATGAGAAGGTCCCCTTCTTTATAGTCATCTAAGAGCTGGTATATATACAAGACAGGATCTTTCTCATAGGTAATATGAAACCATGTGTTCATTATAGGCGCGTGTGCTAAGATCATTCCCCTTCATTCATCTTTAGAGCCATCTTCTGTCTCAAACATATTCTCCACTGTTTTGCCAATCATAGTGTCTGCTAATTGTATATCACTGATTTGAGCTATTGAACTCTATCAGGGAGGATTTCAAGTGCAGAAACTCTTTCATCTTTACCTAGTTCTAGTCCATAAACACAGTCAAATCCATCGTATTTTAAAAGATACAGAGAAGGATTTACAGGAATCTGATCCAGAACTGTTCCTTTCCACTGTGTAACAGGTCCATTCCCCTCTTTCCACCCATGTTGAATTCTGCAGCCTATGATGTTCCACTGTGCCTGGGTAACAGGTTTGCTGGGCCCCACACTGCTCCGATGCTTTTTGTGGGAAGTTCTTTTCTTCATCATGTTTGCAGATACACCAGCATGTCCTGCATCAGCTCTGGACCGCTGGCCAGGTGTCTTTCAAAATGGGGTCTACATTCATTTGTATTTAAGTGAGCAGCAGAGCTGCTGGTCTAGGGTGAAAACTCATTAGCTTCCAATTTGAAACTTTTCACATAATTTCAATGTTCTTATTAATCCACCATCCAAGAGTCTCTTTTACAAGTTCAGCAAAAACACTTAAAACACACAAGCACTCTGCCAGGCCGCTGTCTGCAAGCCCCATGCGGACTACCACTGTCCCTATTCTCAGGATCCCCACCAAGGTCCCAATCTGAGCCAGAAGGCGCCTCCCCACCCCGCCAATCCTCTCTTCAGGAAAATACTTTAGCCGCTGAATTTACTAAATCAGTAGCTGAAGATGGTTCCCAACGGTCTCTTCCTCCCTTATTTTGGGAAGTGTGGCTTCAAATTCCAGCCATGGAACAGCTCCCCAATTGGCTTGTGCCTCCAGTGGAGGATAGGCACCGGCCTCCTTGGCTGGAGGACTCTACTTTTAAAACTTCTCCGCATATGGGCACTCTCCACCTTCCATTCATTCATGGATGTTACAGGATGCAATTCTGGTCTCCTGGAGACCCCAAACAAATCCTTTATTTAGCTCTGGGTGACTATACTAACTGTCCTGTAGCAGAAGCTGATTCTAGGAACACCTTACTCTGCTGCCATCTTGCTGATTGCCACTTCTTCCTTTATTTTTTAACAGATACCTATTTAGATTAGGAAAAAAGTGTTACTTGTACACATACCTTAAGTTTTGGGAGTACACTCTCACTGTGATAAATAAATTTTGCCAAGGATGACATAAGTTTTCTACATGACCTTATAAAGATGGTTACAGAACTTGTTGAGTTGTATCAAAGTTCATTAAATTGTTTGGTACAAAAGATTAACCTTAATGCAAACATTGACCATGGTTGATAGATATGTTTCAATATTTGTACATCAGACCTAACAAACTTGCCATCCACATATAAAATGTTATTAATAGGGGAGGGAAAAGGGGGAATATGTTGGGTATAGAGGAATCCCCTATATTCAGTATGGGACGTTTCTGTAAATTCCTAAATCTTCTTTGAAAATGAAAAAAGGAAGACACTGGGGCAAAATAAGGAAGAAAATATCACTGTGCAAATAAGACAACAGACCTTACACTGAATAAATGGCAACATGTCAAAAACAATATTTTTAATAATTTGTCATTAGTTGTTATTAACCTCAATTAATATTTTTATTTCTTTTTATTCTTTTCAATTGTTTTCAATTTTATTTCTTATTTTTAAAACTATCATTATTATTTCATTTTCTTATTAATTTTATTTGGTTATTTTTATAGGCTTCATTTTGGAAGAGGTTTGGATCACAAAAGGTATACAACTGTGGCAGGGGAGGATCATTGTACAGAGTAGTTTTTATATGGGTTACATGGGAGGCAACTCTCCTGTGCAAACATATAAGGCAGAGAGATGTGTTCAACTCTACATGGGGCATTGTCATGGTGGGTGCAGATTCCCAGAATATCCAAGGAATATCAAATTACCGGGGAGCTCTGACACATTTTCTAATGGATCAGCAAGAATCATCTGAGCACAGACAGGGGCAAAGACTATTAAAGGAGGATGGTCCATGCATGGGCCCTTGATATTGATGACTGTGCTTATGCAACTGTACTCTTGAAACAGAAACTTAGCCTAGTGTAGTGTGCCTAAGAGATGCCTCTGGGAGCCTCCCTGTTCTCAAATGTGGCATATCTCTAAGCCAAACTCAACATATATATACATTACCTTCCCCAAACATGGGACTTGACTCCTAGGATGAGCATCCCTGGCAATGAAAAATTACAACAAAACTCAAACTAGCAATGTAACCGGAAAAAGACCTTGACCAAAAGGGTGAAAAGGAAAAAACAAATGAATTTATATGACCAAGAGACTTCAAAAAGAGTTGGGTAGTCATTCCAGTGGTTACATTTATGCATGCCTAAGCAGGATTTCTTTGAATGCCAAATTAGATACTACCCCAAATAGTAGGGATCCTGTGGGCTCTGGAGACATCCAACATTAGTCATTGCAGATAGATCAGGAGTTTGGACCAAGTCAGTGGGACCTACTTTGGAATTTATGCTCCCCAGTGTGACAGAGTTGGACTCAGTTGTGGATTCCCTACTCATATCTCTACTGTCCTTCTATTTGAACCTATAATTAGTACTAGAGATGGTATGTGTAAGTCTAAGTCACGTAAATCTTGGACTATACATGTACCATCTGAGCCGTGAATCTTTACAGTGTTGCAACACCTAATCTGCATTCCATTAGTCTCAACCAGGACAACAAACAAGGAAGTGGTATCAAACAACTACCATACCAAGGAACCGAGAGATTCTACAATTGCAAACAAGATAATCCATCCATTGTCCCCATGGGTTCGAAGTTCCCTCTCAATTAAGATGGGGAGGATATCACTGTCCCAAAATCCTCAGGAGTGGTGAATGAACTATGGAATAAAGTAGACTTATCAGTATTCTACTTTAGATATATTTTGATTTTAATAATGGAAGAAATTATATCATTGATGTGGAGGCAGTAGCCACTGGAGTTTCAGAGGGCAGGGAGAGGGAAAGACCAGTGTATTCTGGGTGCATTTTCGGGACGTGGGAATTCTCTTACATGATAATGCAGCTACAGATGCAGGCCATTATCTTGCCTTAACCTAACAAATTGGTTGGGAGAGAGTGTAAACTACAATGCAAACTATAATCAACATTAGTGGCAATGGAACAAAATGTACTCATCCATTGCAATGAATGAAACTCACTAAAGAAGTACGTTGTTAACGTGGGAAAATGTGGGAGGTGCAGTAGCAATGCATATGGTAATTCACCATATGTTTTACTTGACATTTCTTAATCAAAGTATCTTAAAATATATATAAATTATTTTTAAAAAACAAATAATTACATTTCAGGTTTTCTGTTTAAGGTGTTGTGTAGTTTATGTAACATAGGTTGGTGCCAGTGCAATGCTCTGAAAGCTATTTTACAAGTAAATTGTAAAATGCAAAAAAAAAAAATTGTGCCTTACCTCTTTTTAAAGCATTTTTATTTCTATACTTCATATAATTTCAAATTACAGTAAAATATGGCCAAGTAATCAAGTTAATATATAAGTAAACAAACATTCTCTTTAGAAATAGAGGAAGATCCTTTCCATTTGATTAAAAGTATACTCTCTGAAACTTGAAAAGAATTTTTCTATACTGTGAGATAATTCAGAGGTCTAAAGAGAAAGTAAAGGCCATATATTCAGGATTTCCCGACAATGATATCCAGTTCATTTCAAAGAGGAACTGACCATGGAGAATCTTCCTTCTTTGTCCCGCATTTAAAGTTGGTGGAAGTCCAGGTCATGTCAGGTTCTACTGGATCCACTGGCCTCAGTGACACTCAGATGGAGGGCAGAGTAGTTGACAGTACCTGGCACCTGGGGAGGCCTGAGTGGAGAGAAGAAAGCAGCGCTGTTTAAATACCCAACCCACGCTGAATGGGGGCACTCTGCCGGTAGGGTTGGAGCCACACATAGGGATGGGAAAATTACCTTGTGCTGTGGTGGCTGTCAGGACCTAATCAAGAGTTTCCAGTGTTTTTCCCATCGTCACCATTGCATCTTCTCTTTGGAAGTGTTTTCATCTCTCTTGCTCTAGTACACAGACTTATAAAGTTAACTCTGCTTTCAGCTTCGTTGCCTTCCCTTGGCATTTTTGTAGGATGCAATAAGGCTGGAGACTCTTAAAGACTCTTTCTTTCACCAGCATCCTCTAAGGATGCCTTAGTCTCTCTGTACCCCATGTGAGCAGCACTCATCTGGTCAAGGAGGTGACAATTCCCTTTAATCATAGCAGCCTGTGTGTCTGCAAACTTCTTTTCCTGTCTTCAATAAAGTTGCCTGCTCAGAGACTGCAGTAATCTTAGTAGCAAAAAGAGATCCACAAACAAACAGATGGCAGGTGTACACACACCTATTTCCCCATGGAAGCTGTGAGCTCCACAAGAGGACAAAGCCCCTTCATGGCTCTGAAGTCACCAAAGGATACTGCCCATTAACATCGGATATACCAATCACAGCAAATCCCAGAATTCCGCCTGGAACACAGCAGCAGCTGACAATTTGAACTGGCAACAGCAGGTCTCGGAGCATCTACAACCTCCTGCAGATTCTCTCCATCCCCACCTCTGCTGCCACTGCCCTGCTCTGGCCATCACCTACCTCAGTCTAGAATCGCCATCATTTTCTCCACCACTTCTCCCTGCCGTACCGTTTGACACACACCACAGCCACTATCCCCTTAAAGCCAAATTCATTTAGTGCCAGCGACCCTCAATATCTGGCTCATGGTAGCCTTAACCTAGGCTCCCTGTGTAAGTCACTTCCTGTCTGGCAGACTCTGGTATCTGCCTGGACTTCACACCCCCAACACCCAGGCCCGTTTTAGGGACATCACCCCTTCTTTCCTTTCATCCTCCAATGCTATTCCACAGGTGCCATCACCACTTAGATGATTCCACCCTGGGGTCCTCCCCAGAGCTCTCCTCCTGAGAGAGACCACTTCCAATACCAGTAACCTCTCCCCTTCCTGCTCATTCTTAGCATCACACTTTTCCTCTCCTGACAAGCTATATACTGTATTTAATTTTCTTTACTCTGATCTGTCTTTCCCCTCTCAAATACCACTTTCTAGAGGATCGAGACTTACTTTCTCCTCTTTGCTGCTCAAACTTCAGGCCCAATCCCAGTTATATTCAACTGTGAGGAATAACCCTTGCATTCTCATGACACTTTCCCTGGCATTTCTCTCCATTGCGTCTCCCCACTTGCTCAGATTGGAACATGCTGCTTCCCTTTCCCTGCCATTAATAGCCTTGTTTGTACTCATTGTATGACATAGGAACGTTGTTTGCATTTGACTAGACTTATACTTGGAATACTGAGTTTCCCTGGGGGCAGAAATGTGGCAAGACCTATGCGGTTTGTCAGTGGGTAAGCAACAGTGTGGAGGGGTGGGCCATGCCGGTTTTTCCCAATTTCCGCTGGGTTCTTTCTTCTTGCTCAGAAAATTCTTCTTGCAACATGCTTGCAACAGAAGAAACACATCACCGTACAAATTTATCATTGAAAAAAAAATAGCCATTATTCTCTTATAAAAACTTAAATGATATTAACTTCAATTGTCACCCCCTAAATATATGGCATATTTTCCTCCCAAATGACCATATCTCTTCTTTTATTATTTAACTGATATATTTTTAGATTAGGAAAAAAATGTTATTTTGACTTGTAACTTAAGTTTTGGGAAATCCCTCTCAGTCTGATAAATAAGTTTTGCCAAGGGTGACGGATATGTTCTACATGATCTTTTTATTCTGGATACAGATCATGATGAATGGCATCAAAATTTATAAAAGCATGTGGTCCAAAATAGAAACAATAATGTAAACCATTGACCATAGTTGGTAGCTATGCTTCAATATTTGTACATCTGTTCTAACAAACTTGTCATCCATACATAAAATGCTATTAATAGGAGAATGGGTAAATAAGTAGGATGTTGGGTATATAGGAGTCCCCTGTATTCAGTAAGTGACTTCTCTGTAAATTCCTAAATCTTTTCTGAGGACAAAATATAAAAGACAGTGGGGAATAAAATGTCACTGTACATATAGAACAATAGACCTTACACTGAAGAAAGGCAAAAGTTCAAAAACAATATTTTTAATATTTTTCATTAGTTTTTATTAACCCAATTTTTATTCTTTATTCATTTTTATTGTTTTAGGTTGTTCTGTATTTTATTATTTTTCAAACTGACATTATTATTTCATTTACTTATTAATTGTATTTTACTATTTTTATTGGCTTCATATTGGAAGAAGTTTGGATCACAGAAGGTCTGCAACTGTGGAAGGGGAGGATGATTGGTACAGGGTGGCTATTATGTGGGATGCATGAGAGGAAGTTCACCTGAACAAACATATAAAGCATAGTAATGTGTTCAAATGTTCATGGGACATCCTCCCAATGGGTGGAGATTCACATATTAAGCAAAGGAATATCAAAGTTCCAACCAGAGGAGCTTTGAAACATAATGGATCAGTAAGAATCTCATGAGCACAGACAGGGACAATGACTATTAAAGGAGGATGGTCCATGGAAGAGCCCTTGACACTGACGACTGTGCATATGAAACTGTACTCTTGAACTTGAAACTCACCCTAGTATTATACAGTGCCTAAGTGATGCCTCTTGGGAGCCTCTGTGTTACTCAAATATGGCCTGTCTCTAAGCCAAACTCAGTATATAAATACATTACCTACCCCCAGCATGGGACATGACTCCCAGGGATGAGCTTCCCTGGCTATGAGTAATTACTACCAAGCACCGACTAGCAATGCAACTAGAAAAATACCTTGAGCAAAAGGGGGAAAAGGTAAAGACAACTGATTTTATAAGGCTAAGAGCCTTAAAAGTGAGTCAGGAAGTCATTACAGAAGTAAGGATATTGCATGACTTAGGATCTCATTGAAAGCCAAAGTAGATACTAACCCAAATAGTGGGGATCATGTAGGCTCTGGAGACATACAGACACAAGAGACCAGGCAGGTAGCTCAGGAGTTTGGTGCCTTGCTCACCAGTGTGACAGAGTTGGGCTCAGTTGTGTTGCCCAGCACTTGGATCTTCTGTCCTTCTGTCTAGTACTAATTAGTCCTAGATTTGGTACGTGTATGTCAAAGACACATAAATCTTTGGGTTATCCATATGCCAGCTGGGCCCTGAATCTCAAATGAGTTGCATCACCTACTCTCCAATTCATCAGTGTAACAGAACCACTAACAAGGAGGGGATGATGGACAACTACCATAAACAGGAACCAAGAGATTCTACAACTACAAACAAGAGCACCCATCCATTGGCCCAATGGGAATGAAGCTCCCTCTCAATTAAAGGTGGAAGGGACACCACCAGCCAAATCCTCAGTATGGGGGAATGAACTATGGACTAATGTAGACTTACAATAGATATATTGTTATTCTAACAATGGAAGAAATTATGTCATTGATGTGGAGGCAGTGGCTACTGAAGTTTCTGAGGGCAGCAAGAGGCAAAAACAGAGGTTATCTGGGGGCCTTTTCAGGACCTGGGAATTTTAATGAATGACATTGCAACAAGGGATGTAGGCCATTAGACATCTTGCCTTAACTTGCGGAATTGTGTGGGAGAGAGTGTGAAAACTACAATGTAAATTTTAATCCACATTAGAGGAAATGATCCAAAATGTGTTCATCCATTGCAATCAATGTACCTCACTAATGAAGGATGTTGTTAATGTGGGTAATATTGGGAGGTGTGGGGAGTGGTCATATAGTAATCCCCTATATATTTTATGTGACATTTGTGTAATCTAAATATCTTTAAATTTTTTTTAAAATTTAAATTAATAAATAAATAAAATAAAATACATTTCAGGTTTTTATTTAAGGTGACATGTACTTTATGTAATGTAGGTTGATGATGGTGCAATACTGTGAAATTGTTTTAACAGTAAATTGTATAATGCAAAAAAAATTTTTTTCCTGTTCACTTTTTAAAGTATTTTATTGCTATACTTCATATAATGTCAAATTAAAATAAAACATGTCAAATAGAATAATAATATATATAAAATCACTATCAAGTTAATATGTAAGTAAACAAAAATATCTTTAGAAATACAGGAAGATCCTTTCCATTTGATTAAAAGTATACTCTGGAAATTGGAAAGAGTTTTGTCTATGCAGCGAGATACTTCAGAGACCTAAAGAGAAAGAAAAGCCACATATGCAGGGTTTTCCCGAGAAAGGTAAGCCTGTAGATTTCAAAGAGCAATTGACTATGTAAAATATTCCCGCTGTGTCCTGCATTTAAAGTTGGTCAAAGTCCAGGTCATGTCGGGTTCTCCCCGATCCCCTGGCCTCAATGACACTCAGAGAGAGGGCAGAGTAGTGACAGCGCCTGGCAGCAGGGGAGGCCTGAGTGGAGAGAAGAGAGCAGCACAGTTTAAATCCCCCAGCCACACTCAAGATAGGGACTCTCTTGGGAAGGTTGGAGCCACACACAGGGTTGGGAAAAATACCTTGTGTTGTGGTGGTTCTCAAGACCTCTTCAAGTGTCTCCAGTGTTTTTCCCATCTTCATCATTGTGTCTTCTATTTGGAAGGGTTTGTATTTCTCTTGCTGTAGTTCACTGACCAGTACAGTAAACTCTCCTTTGAGCATTTCTTTATTTTCCTTGGCCGTTCTGTAAGTATCTATAAGGCTGGAGACTCTTAAATTCTCTCTCTCTATCCTGTTGTCCTCTAAGGATGCCTCAGTGTCTCTATACCCCTCGTGTGCAGCACTCATCTGGTCAAGGATTTGGTATTTGTCTTTAATCAGTGCAGCCATTGTGTCTGCAAGCTTCCTTTCCCGTCTTCTATAAACTCGACTTCTCAGAGACGGCACTAATTTGAGTAGCCATAAGAGACTCACCAAGAAACTGATAGCAGGTGTACACACCACCGGTTCACACTGGAGACTGTGATGGACTGTGTGCTCTGAATTCATTCCATCAGTCAGTAGCTCCATCACACCCTCTCTCAACGTCCCGAGGATCAGCTCTAAGGAAGCTCCATAAATCGATAAGCCCCTTTGTGGCTCTGGAGTCACTACAGGGCCCTGCCCAGTAACCACAGATCCACCAATCACAGTAAATCCCAGAATTCCACAAGGAACCCAGCAGCAACTGACAGTTGGAAAAGATAATCAATGAGCTCTTCTCATGAGGTATTTAGTGGTTAATATATTCTTGTCTTTATTACTTTCGAATGTTCTTCTTTCTTGTCTATTTAAAAAATATTTTGTTGATTAAATTTTGATATATAGTGAAATATTCCAGTATTACCTGAAAGATTTGATGTTTTTTTAGAGTTTAGTCTTCACCTTCCCAAGGTGTCCAACAATAAGAATCATGACTTTTCACCCATATTTTACCTTTCTTTGAACACCCAATACTGTTATGTGCACTTCTATTTTTTCTCCCCTATTGTGAACATCCTGCATCAGTTTGGTACTTCTGTTACAAAGGATGAAACAATATTATCCATTATTATTAACTAAAATTCATAGTTCACATTAGAGTTCTCTCTTTATGATGTACAGTTCGATGGGTTTTGACCAAAGTGCCATGCCATGTATCAAACATTAAACTATCATACCAAATTTATTGGTACTCTGAAAATACCCTATGCTCCACTTACTAGATCACTGGAAAGCAAAGATGAGTTTTAAATTTTCATAATTGAAAAGCAGTTCAAAAGAAGTCTGGTATATTGGGAAATGTAAAAAATACCTGAAACTCAAATTTCAGTTTTCAATCAAATTTATTTTTATATTTAGAGAAATGATCCTCATCATACTAAAGGAGATAAAGGAAAATACAGAGAAAGAACTAAATGATATGAAACAAAAGATGAAAGAGCAATAAAGGAATCTCTTGGTGAGATTTCACAAAAAGAAATACTGGTCTTGATGAACTCAATAATTGAGAAGAAAAATTCCCTGGTTGGTGGCAACAACAGATTGGATGTAGCAGAAGGAAAAATAAGTGATCTCAAAGACAAATCTACTGAAATGATTCACAATGAAGAGCAGAAAGAAAAAACAATGTGGTAGTTCATTACTGGAAGTGTAATTAATAGTAATGAATTATGGGTGTGATTGTGGTTGAAAGGGGAAGTTTAAGTTCATGTATGACACTAGAATTAAATCTAGAAGATAAAACATGAGACTGTATAACATACTGAAGTCTGTTGTGGAGGATGACTGTCGTTAACAGTACAAATATAAGAATGTTCTTCCATGAACCAGAACAAATATATATCAATATTAAAGGCTTAATAAGAAGGTAGAATAGAGGAAGAAAAAAACATCTAATAAAACTATGGATGACAGTTAACAAGAAGAATGTAATATTCTTTCCTCAACTGTAACAAAGATACCATACCAATGCTAAGTGTCAATAATAAGGAACTGTAAGGGCTATGGGATTTTTCTTTTTAGAACAAGAGAATGTTCTCAAGTGTACTGTGGTGATGAATGCACAACTCTATGAATAACCTGAGAACCAATGATTGTACTCTTTGAATGAATTGTATGGTTTGTTAATAAAACTGTCCTTAAAAAAAAGCTTTCTTCAATGATTGCAAGATAAATGGTATAATAAATGTGAAAAGGTTTAGTTTCTAGAAAGAAGTCTATTATAGAACATCAAAGTATAGTTTGATCAACATTTTGATTGTGTTCAAGTTTCCTACAATAAAATTCTGGTTGAAATGCGAAGTGAACCAATTTTCTAAAAGGCCATAGATTATTGGTTATTCCATTTAAATAAAGAATATTTATTGATATAGCATTTATGTTTATAGAGTAGCTGTATTGATTTGATCTGGTATATTCTCTTAGCATTGTAATGGACCTATTATATCAGTCTTTATTTATTTGAGGGACCTGTGGGCCTGATAATTGGATATGGAACTTTTCACATCTAAGTCACTAAATCAAAAATAGACCAAACTGGTAGTTACCAAGAATGATTACAGCTAGAAGATGAAACATGGGGCTCTTTGGAAGCTTCTGTGAAGTATATTTAGGTCACAAGGAAGTACATTGGAATTATTGCGGACAGAACATGGGCTCATAATTATAGTTACTACTGCCTTTCTATAGGTAGATAGAAACAGATGTAAAGCCCAGGGACTGATAAAGCCAAGAGACATCTCTTTAATATTGCAGAAAGATCTGTTCTCTCTGAGACTATCCTAGGTATTTCAATTAGTTCAATTAGTTTACTTAAGGTTTTAGTAAGATGAGAAATGAGAATGTATTGATAACCAGTCTAGAGACCAAATCTAAACAGGCCTGGGGAAGGGCTTAACTTCCGAACATTTCCTTATGGTCTTGTCTCTGTGCTGCTCATGAAGCTGTTCTCTGTTCAATGATTACAAAGCAGTGCTATGGAGATAGTAGGGTTACTTTTAACACTGATCCATAGTTCTCTATACTTTCACATAAACTTTAATATTAAGAGAAAACTAATTGCAGGATGGAAGACAATTGCCAAAGATGTTTTCCTTAATGTTTTTTTTTTTTTTTAATTCAGGAGCTTGAGTTGAATATAATGTTTTCAACTTACTATGCCTTTTTTCATAAACTTCTTGCTAACACTATTTGTTGCAAGAGAAATTTGGATCTGCTCTTAACGTTTGATAAATTGATACTTGCAATCTTATTAAAGAAGGAAGCATCACTATCATTTCATTTCTAGAGAAGGTAACTTAGATTACTGCTTTGCAAACAATTAAATTATAATTTTTTAAAATTTCTCAACTATCATGATCAATAAATATGTGAAATACAATAAAAATGAAATACCTGAAAATAAACACATTAAAAAAATTCACAAAGCCTGAGAGACCTGTGGGCCATCATCAAGTGTAACAATATATGCATTATGCATTATGGGAGCAACAGAAGAGAAGAAAGAGAGAAAGAGGAAGAAGGAATATTACAAGAAATAATGGCAGAAAACATCCCAAATTTATTGAAACACATGAATATGCACATTCAAGAAACAGTCCCCCATCCCCACCCCACCCCCCAAAAAAAAGCCAAACAGGATAAACTTTAAGAGAACCATGCCCAGGCACAGAAGAGATTTCCAAAAGCCACAAGAGAAAATGAATGTCTTATATACGGGGGTGTACCAATAAGCATTAAGAGCTGATTTCCCATCAGAAACCAATTAGGAAAGAATGCAGTAGTATTAAATATTTAAAGTGAAGGAAGAATCAAATACCAATGAAGAATTTTATATCCAGCAAGACTGGCTTTCAAAAATGAGGGAGAGATTAGGTCATTCCAAGATAAACAAAAGCTGAGGGAGTTCATTTACACTACATGAGCCCTACGAGCAATGCTAAAGGCTGTTCTTCAACCGAAAGGAAAGGACATTAGACAGTGATAGAAGTGACATGAAAAAATAAAACCACCCATTAATATTTGGGTAACATAAATGCAAGGAAAATTCTGTTATATTTTTTCTGGTATGTGACTCCACTTTTTACTTTTTACAGGTTCTAAAATGCAAAATGCATAAACAATAATGAAAAGCTTATTAGTTTGAACATACAATATATAAGGATATAATTTGTAACAAGTAAAATAAAAGAAGGGGAGATAGAAGGTGATAGGATCAGTGTATGTCCATGCTATTGAAGTTAAGTTCATATAAAATCAAATATGACTGTCATAGATTTGGGTAGTTAAATTTTAACCTCATGGGAACCTCAAAGAAAATATATTAAAAATATACACAAAAGAAACAATAAGAGACACAAAACAGTACACTGAAAAAAATCAAATATGAAAGTGGGCATTAATGGAAGACTTGAAGGACAAAAAAGGTATAAATCATACAAAGACCATGTAGCAAAATGGCAGAAGAAGGTCCTATACTATGATTTGTGACGTTAAATGTAAATGGATTAAAGTCTCCAGTGGAAAGACAGAGCTCGACAGAATGTATTAAAAAAAAAAAAAAAAAAGTAGCAGCAGCATAGTCCAACCACATGCTATTTACAAGAGACTCACCTTAAATTCAAAGATGCAAGTAGGCTGAACGTGAAAGGATGGAAAAATATACCATGAAAATAGTAAACTAAAGAGAGCTGGGGAACTTATACTATTAGATAAAACAAATTTTGACGAAAAATTGTTATAAGGGACAAAGAATGTCACAATATACTGAAAAAGGGGACAATTCAAAAAGAAGACTTCATAATTACATATGCATCCAATGGCGAGCCCCAAAATAAATGAAATTAATATTGACATATTTGAAAGTAAATATATATGGTTCTAGAAAAATAGTATAAGACTTCAATATATCACTTATCATAATGGCTAGGACAATTTAGAAGACCAAAAAGGAAGTAAAGATTGAATAATACTCTAAACCATCAAGACCTTAAAGATATATAGAGAACATTTCACCAACAGCAGCAGAACGCACATTCTTCTCTAGTGTACATGGATCATTCTCCAGGATTGATCATATGTTAGGGGATAAAATAAACATCAATAAATTTTAGGGAAGCGGCTGTGGCTCAATCAGTAGGGCTCCCATTTACCATATGGGAGGCCCTGGGTTCGGTTCCCGGGTCCTCCTGGTGAAGGCAAGCCTGCCCGCACGGCGTGGTTAGCTGACCCAGCGAGCACAAGCAGCAAGGGGGGGATAAATGAATAAATAAATAAAAATCTTAATAAATAAATAAATAAATAAATAAATAAATTATTAAATTTTAAAATGTGGAAGTCATACAATGTATCTTCTCCAACCACAATGGAAAGAAGCAAGGAATCAATAAAACAAGGAAAAATGAAAAATTCACAAATATGTGAGAATTAAGCAATGTACTCTTAAGCAACCAGTGGGTCAAAGAAGATCAAAGAAAATTTAGTAAATATCTTCATGCAAATGAAACCAAAAACACAACATATTTAACCTCATGGGAGGCAGTAACTGCTGTACTGAAACAGAGTTATAGTTCTTAATATTTACAATAAAAATGATCTCAAACCAGAGATCTAACATTCTAACTAAAGGAGCTAGAAAAGGAAGAGGAAACTAAATCCTAAGCAAGCAGAAGGAAGGAAATAAAAAAGACTAGAATAGAGCTAAATGAAATCAAGATTTAAAACATAGAGTGACTCAAAAAACCAAAAGTCTTTACTAGACTGACAAAAACAGAGAACACAAATAACTGAAATAAGAAATGATTGGGGATATTGCAACAAACCCTAGAGAAATAAAAAGGATTAAAAAGGATACAATGAACAATTGTACACCAACAAAACAGTTACATTACATGAAATGAATGAGTTCTGAGAAACAGGCAAATTATCTACACTGACTCAAGAAAAAACAGATCTCAATAGACAAATAAATATTAAAGAGTGAATCAGTAATCAAAAACCTACCAACATCCATATTGAGTAGTAATCTTTTGATGATGTTCTTTCATAATCTGTAACAATGTTCTACAGCAACATAAAGTATAGGTGGATGAATAATGTATGAAAGTTGGGCATATAATGCATGACTGCTTTGTAAGCTCTCAACTTCTCTAATAAAATATATATATTAAAAAAAGAAGAAAGAATTTTTTAAAAATCTGCTATAGAAGAATAGCCTAGGACCAGATGGTTTCATTGGTGAATTTTATCACATATTCCGAGTGGAATTAACTGCAATCTAACTCACACACTGTCAAAAAACTGAAAACGCTGGAATACTCCCTAACTTCTTCTATGACACCAACATCACCCAAATATCAAATTTAGATTAAAAAAACCATAAGAGAAAAGTACAGACCAATATCACTTATGAATATAAATGCAACACCTCAACAAAATACTAATAGACCGAATACAACAGAACATCAACAGAATTAGACACCACGATTGAGTGGGAATTATTATTATGAAAGAATAGTTCAACCTAAGAAAATCAATTAATGTAAAAAACACATTAATAGAATTAAGGGAAAAAATTATCATCAATTCACGCAGAAAAGGCAATTGACAAAATCTAGCACCTTTTCTTGATATAAACATTAGAAAAATATGAATAGAAGGAAACATCTTCAACATGACAAGGGACATGTATGAAAAACACACAGCTAACATCATACTCAAGGGTGAAAGACTGATAGCTCTCCCTCTAAGCTCAGGAATAAGACAACGATGCCTACTGTCACCACTGTTATTAATATTGTAATTTAAGCTCTCTAGAGTGCTAAGGCAAAAAAAGAAATAAAATGGACCCAAGATCGATAGGAAGAAATAAAGCTTTCCCTGTTTGTAGATAGCATGATCTTATAACCAGAAAATCCTCAAAAATCCACAAAAAAGCTTCTAGAGCTAGTAAATCATTTCAGCAAAGTGTCAGGGTACAAGATCAACATGCAAACATCAGTAGTTTCTTACACAATTAATGAACAATCTGAAGAGGAAATCAAGATGTCAAGTCTACCCAAAGCAATTTACAGATTCAATGCAACCCCAATCAAAATTGTAACAGGCTTCACAACAGACATGGAAAAGCCAATTCTCAAATTTATAAGGAAAGGTAAGGTAACCTGAATAGCCAAATTCATATTAAAGAGACAACAATGAAGTTGGAGGACTCACACTTCCCTACTTTAAAACTTATTACAAAGCTACAGTAATCACAGCAGCACAGTATGGGCACAAGGACAGACAAATAAAACAATGGAATCTAATAGAGAGTTCAAAAATAAACACATCCACAAACAATTGATATTTGACAAGGGTCTCGAGGCCACTAAATTGGGAAATAAAAGTCACTTCAACAAATGGTGGTGAGAAATCGGGATATCTGTTTGCAAAAGAATAAGGATGGTCCCATTTATTTGACTCTGTAATTATAAATACAATAGTTAATATATGATCCAGATACTTAAATCCTCAATCCCTTCATATGCCGGTTGGGTCCTGGACTCAGAGGAGTTGCAACAACTACACTCCAGTTTATTGAACTCTCCCAGGACAACTAACAAAAGGATGAAGATGGACAACGCCCATCACGAAAAAAAAAAAGAGAGTATCTACGACTGCAAGCAAGACAGTTGCATCCATTTACCCCATGAAATCTTATCTCCCTCTCAATCAGAACAAGAGTAGGCCTCACCATACTAAAATCCACAAAATTGAGGAATGAATTAAAATAAGGGGAGAATGCAACTATGGACTAACGTAGACATTATTATTGTAGCAATGGAAGAACTTGTAACATTGACGTAAAGGCAGTGGCCACCAGAGGTTCTGAGGGGAGGGATAGGATGGAACACATAACATGGAGCATTTTGGGGGACATTGGAATTGTCCTGCATACATTGCAATGATGGATACATGCCATTATGCATTTTGTTAAACATATAAAATTGGGTGGTGCAAAGTATAAACTATAATGTAAACTATAGACCATGGTTACTAGTAATGCTTCAATATGTGTTTATCAATTGTAACAAATGTACCACACTAATGAAAGATGTTGTTAATGGGGGAATATATGGAAGGGGGAGGAGGTGAGGTATATGGGAATCTCCTATATTTTCGATGTAATATTTCTGTAATCTAAATCTTCCTTAATAAAATTAAATAAAATAAAAATAAAATAAAATAGAACAAAGGTGGACTTCTACATTATCCCATATACAAAATTAACTCAAAATGGATAAAAGACCTATGTATAATAGCCAAAATTATAAAATTCCCAGAACAAACCATAGGGAAACATGTTCAGGACCTTGTTTTAAGCAGTAGTTTCTTAGACTTTACACAAAGAGCATGAACAATAAAAGAAAACGTAGACTCATGGGTCTTCATCAAAGTTAAAAACTCTATGTATCAAAGGACTTCATTATGAAAGTAAAAAGACAATCTAAAGATTGGGGGAATATGTTCGGAAATCATATATCCAATAAAGGTTTAACATCCAGAATATATATAAAGAAATCCTACAACTTAACAACAGGAAGACAAGCAACACAATTTTAAAATATACAAAATTTTGAATAGACATCTCACCAGAGAAGATATACAAATGGCCAAAAGCACATGTGAAAATGCTCAACATCATTAGCCATTGGGGATATGCAAATCAAAACCTCAGTGATATACCATTTCACAACCCCTAGAATGGCTACTATTTGAGAAAAATGGACTACAAATTTTGCAGAGGTTATGGAGAAATAAGAGCACTCGTTTGATGGAGTTTCAATTAAAGGCCATGACTACTGACAGAAAAGAAGGTCACCTTGGAATGTAATAAACAAGCTCTCCAGTCTCATGCTAATAGGAGCTGGGTGGGGAAACATCCTGAGCTTGCCTGTGAATTGCAGAAATGTAAAAGAGCTGAGTCATTGATCTTTAAGACTTGTTGATTTCAGTAAAATGTAACTGTCAAGTATCTATTGCCCTTGCACATGCTCACATATATTTTCTTTGTTCTAAAGCCAAATAAAAGCCACACTTTATGAGGTGGCTGTGTTCCTCTCACCTATAGGACGGAGAGTCCCCTGATCCCAGTTTTTCTTCTCTTTGTCTTATTCTTTCTTTCTCATCGGCGGCACCGTTTTCACAGACCCAGGTCTTGAATGCCAACACTCCTTCATTGTTGGTGGAAATGTGAAATGATGCAGCTGCTGTGGAAAACACTTTGGAGGTTCCTCAGAAAGTTGGGTGTAAAATTACCATATGAACCTACAATCCCACCTCTAGTGTTATAACCCAGGAGATCGACCACACTCAGACTTTAACCACTTTTATGAAGTTTATTGAGCTAAGCCCGCAGGTGTCTGCAGCACTTCTCATGTAGGAGAGAACTGCAGCCCCCAGGTTTTAAAATGGCTCCTTTTTATAGGGGGTTGCTGTCGCAGTTTGCAAGCAAGCAGGATAAACAGAAGCAGATTTTGGCAGTTAGCTAGCCTTTGCACAGAATGCCCTGATAGCCTGGGGCACAGCTGCAGGATTGAGATGTCCTTGCAGGATTGTTCAAAGGAGGGGAGGTTGTATGCTTGTCTGTCCTTGCGAGATTGTTCAAGGGAGGGGAGGTTGTGTGCTTTTCAGATAAGACACTTAGGAGACAGTGGGAAACTTTTTTTTCTACGTTACCTTTGGTTGCCATGAAGGCCTATGGGTAGGCTAATTTAGGGTTCAACATTCCCCACTTCTTTTCTTAGTGGGTCAAATCATTGACTCATCTTAGTGGTCTCCAGTCGTTGGCAGGTGTTGGTAGGGTTGGGCTAATACCATTAGTTTGACCGATTGGACTCTGTCCTTGACAAAAGCTACAAGCTTATTGATAATGATGGGTCCGCAAGTGAGACCCAAAAGTAACAGTATGAGAGGGCCTACTAGGGCTGAAATTAAAGTAGTTAGCCATGGAGACCAATTGAAAAGGTTCTGAAACCAAGACTCAGAGGATTGTTCTTCTAGATCCCTCTCTCTGAGTCTCTTTTGTAGTTCTTGCATTGATTGTTTAATAATTTTTGAATGGTTTATATAAAAACAGCAGGCTTTTCCGAGGGCGGCACATAAGCCACCTTGTTTCAGAAACAGTAAATCTAGTCCTCTTCTGTTCTTTATAGCTACTTCTGTTAAGGAGTTAACTTGTTTTTTAAGATATTGTACTTGGGTCTGAAAGAGAGCGACATCAGCAGAGAAATAGCTGAAAGTTTTCTAATACCAATGTTAGAGGTAATCATGGCCCCAGCTCTTATGGCTGCTGAACCTGCAATCCCTAAGGTGGCTAAGATAGGGATTAGAATTGGAGTTTTTTTTTTGTAGTTTAAAATGTTGATCCTGAGCTAGGAAGTGGGCAGTATCTGAGGGTCCAGCATATAGGTAAACTTGGGGAATGATATAAACACCAATACATAGGTTAGAAGCATTACTAGGGGCAATATAGCGGGTGATACCAGATAAGCAGGCAAACCAGGTACCATTGGGGGTGATTAAAGTCTAAATGGATTTTGAAGCAGTAAGGGGGACAGTGTTTAAGCAATTGTCTTTATAAGGTAAGTTGTCTATGGAGTAGCTGCCGCTGGTGAAACAGATACCTTGTCCTTGGAGATCACTGAGGGTGAGTTTTTTCTGATGAGAACAATCAGACAGGATACCAGACCCAAAGTTGTTGGCATCGGTGTAGGAGACGTTCCGGGGGGCCATTTTTCCCGTCAGGTTGGCACCAATCTTCACGTAGTATGGTGGTTCCAGATTGACGCAGAGCCAACACTCAGTGATGATGGCCGGCTGAGTTTCATTCAGAAGGGAGAAAACAGAGTTTAGCATAGTTAGCAAAGAATTACTAAAGGAGTTCAATGGGTGCGATGGCGCTAGGAGTTGGGGAGAGTTAGGGCCAGTAGTAGGCCTGATTTGGGAGGTGACAATTTTAATCTTGTTGTTTAGGGCCAATGATGGGTTTAGGACTGGGTTAGGTTCAATAGGGTTTTTAATTGGGAGCCCCGATTGTGAGTTATTAAGTTTATTCTTAGAAGTCCAAGGGAGTTTTTGTACAGTGAACAGAGTTCCAGGGTTTTGGCCGGAGGCATATAGGCACAGACCCCAAGTTCTGCCAGTAGCCCATTGGGGATCAGAGGGGTTTTTAATGGTTAAAGTAACGGGGTTGCAAGTTTGGTTATTACAGTTAGGATGGACTTTCCAATTTTGCATGAGTGGATTAAAAGTAGTTTCTCAGAGGAGACTTAAGTTGGGGTCAGTTCCCCCTCCAGGAGTCTATCCTAATGCTAAAGTTTTGCAACCCCAAGCTTTACAATGGTAATCAGCAACAGACCCACATTGCCTTTTTTGTCCTGAGGGGCGTTCAGGGCAGGCATAGTGTTGGGTATGCCATAGTACTTGGCTGGTTTTACCCTTGTTACATTTTATGGCTTGTAATTGGGCATAGGTGAGAGAGTTTCGTGCCAAGGGATAATGAGGAGCTCCCATTCTGGCTCTCTCTCCAAGCTCATGGTTACAAAGGTCGTCATCGAAGAATTGAGAGAAGTCAGTGATGAGGGTTACCTGGGTAGTGCTAAAAGTTTCATTAGTAGCTATATGCTTTCCATCTCTGGTTCGAATTAGGACCCACTGGTACTTGGTGGGAATGGAGGAAGCAAAAGTAGCAGGTGGACTAAGGCTTAGGAGGAAATAAATTTGAGTCGGAGTGGGTCCTTGCCATCTGGTCTGACCTCCCATTTCTTTGGGATCTGGTCAGGGTGTGCCTTCTTTACCTGAGTGGTGCAACCAATGGCGTTTCTTTGTTATCTTAACAGCTGTTGGGGTTGAGAGGATTACAAGGAAGGGTTCTTTCTAAGTGGGTTCTAAAGTTTCTCGGTTAAATTTTTTAATCTAAACCCAGTCCCCAGGCTCTATGTTAAGTGTTGGAAGCTGAACGTTTTTTGGATTGTTTCTTCTGCTGGGCTAGAAGGTGTGCTTCTTTCCGGATGAGGTTGATAGCCTGTAAGGACTTGAGAAACTTTTGGTTAGTTAAGTCACCCAGGTGGTCCAAGTGTAATTTGGGGATTATGGGAGGTGGTATTCCATAGATTATTTCAAAAGGGGTTAAATGTTTCAAATAAGGGGTACATCTGGTTCTTAGTAAGGCGAAAGGGAAAAGACTTACCCAACTCTTTTCAGTTTCCAATTTTAATTTAGTTAAAGTTTTCTTTAAAGTCCTATTCATCCTCTTTACCTGTCCTGAGCTCTGAGGCCTGCAAATGCAATGTAATTTCCAGTCTATTTTAAGTGCCTCAGCTAGACTTTTGGATATCTTGGCTATGAAAGCCGGGCCATTGTCGGACCCCAACGCCAAGGGTAAGCCAAATTGTGGGAGGATTCCTGTCAGGAGGTCCCTGACAACTATATTGGCAGTTTCATGCTTGGTGGCAAAAGCTTCAGTCCATCCGGAGTAAGTATCTATAAAGACCAGGAGATATTTATAGCCATATTTGCTTATTCCAATTTCAGTAAAATCTAATTCCCAATGTTCCCCTGGTTCATGGCCTCTTATTCGGACCCCTACATTGCGAGAGATTGGAGGCCCTGGGTTGACCTGAGCGCATGCTGAGCAACGGGTTACCTCTGAGTTGGTGATGGTCTTCAAATCTGGAACATAGAAATGTTTATTAATTAGAGCAATTAATTTTGAGGTAACAAGGTGAGTGCTATAATGGAGGTCTCGGACTAGGGCAATACCCAATGCTTTTGGCAGCAGCAGGCGCCCGTCGAGCAATCGTTGCCAAAGTCCAGCCTCAGTGGTGCAATTCTGTTTTTGTCCTAATTTTTGTTCTTCTTGGTTATAGCTAGGAGAAGTAGGCAGGGCTTGTTGGGGAAGAAGTGGCAAGATTTCGAGTGGTTTCACTTCTCCCAACGCTACCCACTTCGCAGTCAGGTTTGCAAGATTATTCCCTTTCTTGGTGCGACTTGGTTGGATTTCATGCCCTTTGCAATGGATAATGGCTACCTCCTTAGGTTCCCATATAGCTGCTAATAGGGCTAAAATCTCTTGCTTATTTTTAATTTCTTTTCCAGCCGATGTCAAAAAGCCTCTTTCCTGGTAGAGGGTTCCATGTACCAGGGCAGTTGTAAATGCATACCGGCTGTTAGTATAAATATTGACTTTCTTACCTTTTGCCCAGTGAAGCGCCTGGGTTAGAGCAATTAGTTCTGCTTTCTGGGTGGAGGTTCCTTGGGGCAAGGCCTGTGACCAGAGTACTTGATTTTCCGTGGTCACTGCTGTGCCTGCATATCTTAGTCCATCTTTCAGATAACTGCTTCCATCAGTATAAAGCTCGTAGTCTGGGTTTTCTAGGGGAGTGTCCCGGAGGTCAGGTCTAGACCCAGTGATAAGTCTCTAAAATGTCCAGGCAATCATGGACAATTTCTCCATATTTAGAATCTGGCAACAGAGTAGCTGGGTTGAGAGACATGGACTTAGAGAAAGTGACTTGAGGGGGATTTAGTAGCAGCACCTGATATTGAGTAAGACGCGCATTCGAAATCCAACGGTCAGGTGGGGATCTAAGGAGGGCCTCAGTGGTGTGGCCCCCGATAATCTGCAAGTCCTGGCCCAAGGTCAATTTTTGTGCCCCCTTGACAAGAAGGGCTGTTGCAGCTATTGCTCTCATATATGAAGGCCATCCCGCAGCTACAGGGTTTAGTTGCTTGGAGAGATAGGCCACTGGGCGTTTCTAAGGCCCTAAGGTTTGAGTGAGGACCCCTTTGACAATCTCCTTCTTTTCAGCTACAAACAGCTGAAAAGGTTTCGTGATGTCGGGTAGGGCTAAGGCAGGGGCTGAGGCTAAGGCTTGCTTGAGGGCTATAAAAGCCTGTTCTTCTTTCCGAGTCCAATGAAAGTTAGGGTCCTTTCCACCTGTGCAGGCATATAAGGGTTTTGCAATTTCAGCAAACCCAGGTATCCAGAGCCACAGTAGCCTACCACCCTTAGGAATTCTCATACCTGGCGCTTGGTGGTTTGAGTTGGGATATTCAGGATAGCTTCTATCCGTCCCAGAGATAGGGTCCTCTTACCTTCTTCTATATGGTAGCCCAAATATGTGGCTTTTCGCACGCAGATCTGAGCCTTTTTCATGGACACCCGGTAGCTGAGACGTGCTAGTTCAGAGAGCAATTCCTTGGTGGCGGTTAGGCAATCCTCTTCTGATACTGCTGCAAGAAGAAGGTCATCTACATATTGCAAAAGAGTTACCTGAGGGTGGGATTCCCTGGATCCCAGGAGGTCTCAGCTCAGGGCTTCATCAAAGATGGTTGGAGAATTCTTGAATCCTTGTGGGAGTCTAGTCCAGGTTAGCTGGCCTGAAAATCCCCCTTCAGGGTCCGTCCACTCAAAGGCGAAGATGGGTTGGCTTTGAGGGGCCAATGGTAAGGTGAAGAAGGCATCTTTCAGGTCCAGTACAGAATAGAAAGTTCGTCCTGGAGGCAGAGAGCTCAGAAGGGTATAAGTGTTAGGTACAGTGGGGTCAATGGTTTCAATCCTCCTATTGACTTCTCTTAGGTCCTGTACTGGTGTATAATCTTCGGTTCCTGGCTTTTTTACTGGTAAAAGGGGGGTATTCCAGGGTGATTGGCAGGGAGTTAGCATCCCCACTTCTCTTAATCTCTTGATATGTTTCGCTATGCCTTCCCTTGCCTTCTGAGGTATAGGGTATTGGTTGACTTGGATGGGGAAAGCAATACTCATGAGTTGCACAATGATAGGAGGTTGATGCAAAGCCAATCCTGGCGGGTTGCTCTCTGCCCAGACCCTGGGGATTTTAGTAAGTAGTTCCTGGATATAGCTTTCTCCTATAGCCCCCTTGGGCTCTTGTTCAAATAGAATATATTCTTCAGAGATAGGGACAGTTAACATAATTGATTGAGGGAGCTGATCTCCCAGTTGCAAAATTGTTTCCCCATCTTTAAAAGAAATGGTTGCCTTTAATTTCCGCAGCAAGTCTCGGCCTAAGAGGGGGTATGGGCATTCTGGCATTACTAAGAAGGAATGGGTAACAGTACCCGTTCTTAAGTCAGTAATTCGGGCTTGAGTCCAGCGGTAAGATTTAGGTTTTCCTGTTGCCCCTATGATAGAAGTCTTCTGGGATGAAAGTTCCCCAGTTGTCTCTTGGAGAACTGAAAAGGTGGCCCCCGTGTCTACTAGGAATTCAGTTGGCTTCCCTTCGACTGTTAACTTTATTATGGGTTCTCGGGGGTCAAGTGCGAAGGAACCCTGACCCCCTCAATCTTCAGTTTCTACTAAGAGGCGGGCCGGTTCCTTAGGTTCCTGAGCCCTTCTGCCTATCAACTTAGGACAATCCTTTTTCCAGTGCCCCATCCCCTTGCAAAAGGCACATTGGTTCTTCTTTAGGTCTCCTCTCTCCGGCCGTCCCTTGGAGGGATGGGGTTTCCGGGTTGGTGCTGCCAGCAAGATTCGCGAGAGCTGCTTGGTCTGCTCCCGAATAGGATCTTCTCTATTTTGGAAAACTTTCTGAGCTATTTCTACCAATTCACTTCTAGCTTTTCCTTCAAACCCTTCTTGCTTTTGAAATTTTTTTTCTAATATCTGGGGCCGACTGAGAGACGAACGCCATGTTTACCATTCGTCTGTTATTTTAATCTTCTGGGTCTAAGGGGGTGTACATTCGATATGCCTCCAATAATCTCTCTAAGAAAGCAGCCAGGGACTCGTCCTTACCCTGCATGACTGCACTAACCTTAGTTAAATTAGTAGGCTTTTTAGCTGCAGCCCTTAGACCCCTAAGTAGAGACTGGTGATAGTGGTGCAAGGCTGTCATCCCTGCATCAGTGTTAGGGTCCCAATGAGGAGGACTCGAAGGGAGTAATTTCTCTAATTCATTCCTCCTAGTCTGGGAGTCCCCCTCTTTGTCCCCCAAGATAATCTTAGCAGCCTCCCGATGGATTCTCTCTCTCTCCTCAGAAGTGAACAAAGTCTGTAAAATCTGTTGACAATCATCCCAGGTAGGCTGATGAGTGCGGAAAATAATTTCCAAAAGCGAAATCAGCCTCTGGGGGTCCTCTGAAAAAGGAGGGTTCTGGTGTTTCTAATTATAGAGATCAGAGGTGGAAAATGGGACATAAATCATTCGTGTATGGCCCGGAGGCGCCCCTGGTTGAGGAGGAACTTCTCTGAGCGGCAACAGGGGCACTGAAGAATCAGGCCCTGGTGGAGGGGGCTGATAGAGAGTTCCCCCTCTCGTGTGGGGAGGACTCTGGACTTCCCCTTGGGGCGAGCGTTCTGGGGCCTTTTGCTGCGAGGGAGTTTTTGGGCAAGGCGGGGGGTCTAATAAGCTTTCAGCTATATCATCAGTTTCCCCTGGCAGAACAGGATATAAACGGGGTTTTAGTTTTTCTGGTTTCTCATCTTTCTTTTCTTTCGGGGGACCCCGTGCCCCTCGAGGTTTTGGGGCAGTTACTAAAATGGTTTTTCTGCCTACCCTTGCATACATATCCCCCTTCCCTGGTTTCTGGCATTTCTGGATATAATCTACTTTATCATATACAATGTTAATCCAAACATCTATATAAGCCCTCTGGTCGGGGTGGAGAACCCCATAAACAACAGACCGTACAGCAAACAACAGAGATAAATCAAATGAGCCTTCCGAAGGCCAATCTATTCGGAAGGCTGGCCATTCAAGTTCACAGAGGGTCCGTAGGAAGCCTGGATCTGCTGGCTTCCCATAGTCACAGGATCTCTTAAAGAAATCAGAAAAATTAGCAAGAATGCATTCAAGAGGAGTCCACGGAGTGGATTTTCCTTGTCCCATCTTGTCAGGGTTGAAACAGTTAAAATACCAAGAAACACTGAACATAGACAGACAAATGAACAAAACACTGGAGACTAGTCTCACTCCCACTCACACAGCCAAATACCAAAGTGAAACCTAACGGTTTCCAAAATCAGGAGAGGGCATCCTGTCCCTGATTCGGGGTGTGCAGTACCGCGGAGTCCCGCCTGCAACAGCCCCCACAAATGCTCTGGAGCCAACACAAAAGGAAGAATCCCTTACCAGATTCCTCGAGACCACCGTCCTAGTCCGAATCCGATCACGAATTAAAAACCAAGGTGAGGAAGTAGAGGCACTTCCCGCTTAGTCTGAGGAGGTCAACCCCAATTAAGGGGGACCTCGCAGTTGATCTTGCTGGGGCCTCCAAATGTTATAACCCAGGAGATCGACCACACTCAGACTTTAACCACTTTTATGAAGTTTATTGAGCTAAGCCCGCGGGTGTCTGCAGCACCTCTCATGTAGGAGAGAACTGCAGCCCCCAGGTTTTAAAATGGCTCCTTTTTATAGGAGGTTGCTGTCACAGTTTGCAAGCAAGTGGGATAAACAGAAGCAGATTTTGGCAGTTAGCTAGCCTTTGCACAGAATGCCCTGATAGCCTGGGGCACAGCTGCAGGGTTGAGATGTCCTTGCGAGATTGTTCAAGGGAGGGGAGGTTGTGTGCTTTTCAGATAAGACACTTAGGAGACAGTGGGAAACTTTTTTTTTCTACGTTACTTTGGTTGCCATGAAGGCCTATGGGTAGGCTAATTTAGGGTTCAACACTAGGTCTATATCAGTCTTTTTTTTTTTTTTTAAGATTTATTTATTTTGTTCTAACCACACCCCCACCCCCACCCTAGTTATCCCATGCTCACTGTCTGCTCTCTGTGTTTCACTTTGTCCACTTATCTTCTCTTCAGGCAGCATTGGGAACCTATACTGGGATATTCTGGAGTGGAGGAAGTCTGCTAAATCTCCCGCGCCACCCCAGCTCTCGGTTCTGATGCATGTCCCATAAACTCTCTTCTGTGTCTCCTTTTGTTGTGCCATCCTGCTGCACAGATCTCTATGCAGGCTAGCATTCCTGAGTGGGTCCACACGGATTCACCAGGAGCCCCCAGGAATTGAACCCTGGACCTGCCATACAGTACATAGTAGCCCAACTGCTTGAGCCACGTCCACTTCCATTATATCTCTCTTATTGTGCCAAAGGCTGCCAATGAAAAATACCAGAAATGTGGTGGCTTTTATAATAGGAATATTATTTGCAATAAATCTTACAGTTCTCAGGACATGAAATGTCCAATTCAAGGCTCCATCAGAGATGCTTTGTCACCAAATTCAGCTACTGGTAATCTGGGCATCCTGCGACACGTTGAGGCAAACTGGCAGCCAATCTTGTCACGGTCCCTGCCTTCCCTTCAAGGCTGTTTCCTAGAGCTCAGCTGTGGGTAGTCACTCATATGGCTTGTCTCTTTCCAGGCCTCCTCTCTAAGCCTCAGCTGCTCCAGTTTCTCCCTGAGCCCAGCTTTGAGCAATCAGGCATATGGCTCATAACTTCAGCTTTGGGCTTCCCTATGGCAAAGCTTCTTGCAGGCTCAATGCCTCAGCTTCAGCTGCTAGTGACTCTTGAGTCTTCTGTCTCACATGGCCAGGTGAAAATGGCAGAGCTCCCTATTCTGTGTGTCTTCTTTCTCTCTGCCTCCATTTCTATAAGTATCCAGTAAGAGGGCAGAGACCTAACCTGAGTCACAACTCACTGACAACATTCATCCAAAATCAATCAGATTTGGGAGCAGATGTAGCTCAAGTGGTTGAGTGCCTGCTTCCCAAGTATGATGTCCTGGGTTATAATCCCTGGTACTTCCTAAAAAAACAAAAAATAAAAAAAAAAGCAATCTAAGTAATTGATCTAATCAAATTCCCTTAGCCAAATATAAAGGAATCAAAGGATCTCACACTCCCAGGAATGGAATAGTTCAAAAATATCATCTATTCTGGAAGGGATTCATCAAAATAAGACTGAAATTGTCCCATTAAACCAGGAACTCAAAAGGTATATACAGATATTTTTACCAATATTCATAGAAGCATTATTCTTGCCAAAAAATGGAAGAACAGATGAATGGATACATAAAGTGTGGTGGAATAGTCTTCATCTGTGAAGAGGAATGAATTTCTGATAACAAGAGACAACATGAAAAATCTTGAAATAAGCCAGACAGAAAGGACATATGTATGATCTCATTGATATGAAATAATTAGAATAAGAAAACTGATAGTCAGAAACTAGAATAAAGTTTACAGGGGCCAGGGTAGGGATAAGGAAGTGGAAATTAATGCTTAATTGCATAGACCATCAAGGTGATTATAGCCCTCAATGGTGACTGCTCCGCTCAAATGAGTCTGCTCTACATAACCATCTCCTTTTTTTTTTTTTTTTATTAAAGGAAGCTTTAGATTACATAAATATTACATAAAAAATATGGGGGTAGGAGGGAATATAGAGGATTTACACATACCCCACTCCCTCCTCTTCTCACTATTTCCCCATTAGCAACATATCTCATTAGTGTCACAACCATCTCTTTTTACATTTTCAGGTTACCTCTCTCTAATAACTGTTCCACTGTTGCTGGCCCAAAGTTGCTGCACCAGAACCCTTGGGGTTCCCTTACACCACCAACCATACTTTGTAATCAGTCTTTTGTAAATAAAATTTCTTAACTTGTCTTATTTTGAGTGTGTCATCTGTTTTCCTTAGGAGTTTGATAAAGTATATGATAGTGGATTAAGTTGTTACTCTTTATGAGCTTGTTTTCTTATTTATAAATTAAAATAATGTAACAATTGCTCTTCAGATTATTCTGATGATGAAAAGTGATGCTTTAAATAGAGTGTTTGAAAGAGTAAACACTCAAAAATATAATCATTATGGTTATTTTATTGTAAGGATGCAGTTCACTGTGTGCAATAGAAAATTCAACTAGAAGTGACATAACTAAAATGAATGCTTAACACCCATTAAAAGAAATACAAAACCTACTTGTGGTTTTATTTTGTTGGTTTATTTGGTGTTTTCCTTTAATTCTTTTTGGGGGTATTCAGAGTGGGCCAGGCCCCTGGGAATGACATAGCTACCTCTCTCCTGGCATCTTTTTAAGACCAGGAACCCAGTGGCTTAGCCCCTGAGCAACTAGAATGAAATAAAGTAAAAACATAAAATAAATTTAAAAAAATTTTAAACAGAAAAAATAAAGGCATAAAAAACAGCAAATTTCTTGATGGAACTTGAAATTTCCTTGTATGTTAGAAATAAAAACAATAAGAAATACAAAACAAGATGTTTCAGGGTTGTTTAATTTAGGTGCTTGACACCATCATCTAAGACCTAAGTTTGTTCTGTCTTCTCAACCTTAAAAGGTCTGTTTGATATCTGGACACATACTGGAGTTAAAGGGAAAAATAGTCATTAGGAAACCAATGGTATCAACACTATTATTAAGGTACATGGTAGTGAGGGGGCTTCTTGACCTCTCTGTCAGCTCCTCACCTCTCTGTCATCACATCAGTGTGGTTGGGAGTCAGAGAGAGTCTAGCAGGGTTGGAGTGAACAGACCAGGGTCCGAATGAAAACAAAAAATATCTTCAGGGAAATCAGTAAGTGAGGAGTGCTGCTACATCTGGTGTGATGATTAGGCTCATGTGTCAACTTGGCCAGGTAATTGTGCCCAGTTGTATGGCCAAGGAATCACTGGCCTAATTGTTACTATGAGAATATTTCGTAGACTTGAATTACCAGTAAGTTATTGTATCTGTAGCTATTTTCATCTACAATCAACTGAAATTGGCTTCAAGAATGAGAGATGTCACATCCAATCAATGGAAGGCTTTAAATGGAGAAGTGATGGTTTCAGCAGTCAGAAGAGAAAATTTTCATCTCTACTTCAGCCAGAAAGCTTCTCCTGGAGAATTCATTGAAAATCTTCTTCAGAGTTCCTAGCTTGAAGTCTGTCTCATGGAATCTGGACTTGTGTGTCCCCACAATCTTGGAAGACAACTTTACAAAATCTCATATTATTTACAGGTGTCTCCTTTCAGTTCTGTTTCCCTAGAGAACCCTGACTAATACACCTGGTGATAATGATAAGCCCAGTTGCAGAAGACATACCATAACTTTGGCAACAGCTTCTACTTCAATCCCAACCTGATATATCTTGTAGCCTTTTCCCCATTAACAAAGACAATACTATCAGGGGGCTGGGGTTGCCAACATTAGAAACCATCTCTGGCTAACCTAACCAAAACAAGCTGGCTTTCAACGGAGAGATGTAAGGCAACTCAAAATCAGCGGGAGTGCTCAAGAATCCATCTATAAAAACAGAGAGGACCCAAGAAAGATTAACTAAAAAGGATCCTGCCCTGGGAGGTCTGCTAGAGGAAGGCCCACCACTGTGGCTGGTCTGCTGCCTCTCATCAATGTCATCGCTGTCACCCATTGCAGCATCCACACTTTGAATTTATTTTGCTGGTGTTCCTCCTGATTTAAAGCCAGGTGGGCATACTCAAGTGACCAGGCCTCATTCATCTGCATTTACTCTAATGTCCTATGGGTAAGGAAAGAAAACCAGGCTCCTCTGATCTTCCATAGGCTTCCTTCCAAACCACATGGTGCAATCAATTCTAAAAGTATATCCAACTCTATTACTTCCCTGTTGGAGATCCTTCCCAGCACTCACAGCACACATGACCCAGCTCCTACTAGCTTCATCTGGTTGAAGAGTAAGAGATATCCCTCCCTCATTTATCCTTAACTGCAGTGACCTTTTATCCTACCATGCCCCACAAGCTCACTCACACAGCAGGATTTGCACTCTTACTTCTATCTAGATACTTCCCCACACCCTGCTGCTCATCAGCTACTCTTAGTCAGACTTTAGGACTCCTTCAAAATGTTACTTTATAAGGGGAGCTTTACAACTTCTTCATGACTGGGCTAGTTTCCTCCTGTTTTCCAGCAATCTTTAGTTCTCTTAGCTATCACTTTAATACTAATCCATCTGGACTCTCTCCCTAAACTAAGCTGCTGAGGACAGGGATAACTATGGCTGTCTTATTAACCACTGAGTCCCATACTGCCTGAAAGCTTCTGGTACTCCTCAAATGCCCACTTTGTCTGGGTTCTGATCCATCTGTCATTCCCAATAGGCATCTACATCAGTGCCTCTCAAGCTTTGATACACATGACTCCCCAAAGGAGAATGTGAACATGTGTATTCCGATTCGGGCAGATCAGGAGGTTCTGCATTTCTGCAAAACTCCCTGATGATGCCAATTTTCCTGGTCCATGTACCACACTTATTAAATCAAACGAGTTTCAAGTTGTTTCCATTGAGAAGTCAAGAACATCGGAGCCAGGATGGTGTTGGGCCCGGAGTTTTGTCTCACTTCTCTCCAGGTACCCAGCTTAGAGGTAGCAGTATTGCTGTCTCTGCCCAGCAAATTGATGCAGGATAATGGTCTTAAAGGGTCCCACACATTAGCCAGTTTCTGACTCTACTGACAAGGTTTCAGTAAGATCAAGGCATTCGAAAAAGACTGCAGAGGTTGAAGCCAATTTAGCTTGTACATATAGAATGCATTTTCAGAACCAACACTTCAGCTGAGCCCTTAGATGACGGCTATTACCAGAGAAAATATTTCAGTCTTAAACTAAAGCTCCTGAATTATAACACAGAATACACAAAGTGAGATGCTTGACCAGAATCTGGCACCCCAACATCACAAGGACAGGTGAACAATGTGTGTATTTATGAAAGGAAGTTCAACTGGTGGCACTCCCACAAGATCTTTAAGTAATGTTGATTGGGGATTAAAAAATTTACTAAGCTTTTCCATGTTGATGCTTAGTTTCAAATTTAAGCTGCAGAACATAATTTATGACATAAAGTAGACTTTGGAATAAAGTTGAGGACTGCATTAAACAGGTCAGATGATGAATGGAGCCTGCAGGACCATGGATTGAGTGGTCTCTGTAACTTCCAAGAGTTAACCCCTCCTCTCATGGTACCACACTTCCTTCTGCCCCTCTGGATTGTAAAGTCCTGTGACCATGTTGTACTGAAAATGAATGCCCCCAAACTGCCCATTTTAGATGGTGAATTTTACATGAAAATGATTTGGGTTCAAGAGCAGAATGCTTATCTTGGCTTTTCAAGTGTTTATTCCTCCAAACTGTACTGTATGGGACATAAATGAAATTCTTGAAATTTAGCTCAAAATTGAAACTAAGTTGTCTTACCATTTTCGCAAACCAAATCACCTTCCTGCATAAGTGATTCTAGCAATGTCTTCAGTTTAACTCACAGATTGACAGTAAGAAACCAGTTACAAACTGAGAGGATGTGAATTCTTTCAGCATGGCACTCCTTAGATGCCTGAAATCTTCCTAAAATGCATAGAATCATGTAGCATGCATCTTACTGAAATATTTATGTATATTCTAGAACAAAACAGTTCATAAAATTTAATGTCTTATTTTCTCTATTCTCAATTAGGTTTGTAGAGCAGGCAGAAAGTTAGGTCGAGCAGCTGGTGAAGAAACTGCAAAGAAGACATTTACTCATTCTGTCTAAGTCTTTCTTCTAAAAACCAGAGCCCTTAACTTTCAGGTCTGGATGTGTCAAGAAAGTTTTGGAGCCCTCTGAGTTTGGAGACCCTGAACTTTTGGGTGTACTTGCTGCATTAATGTAAACCAGTTAGGCAATGTCTGCATAGCTATTTATCAAAGAGCTAGCTCCTCACTGTACTGTCATGCAAGAGAGACCTCATAATCAGCCCCATGTCTGATGCCTTCTGAAACTGTACTTAAGTCCTATTGCTTGTTGTGGTTCTGAGCTATATCCAAGAAGCGAGCCTCCTAGACCTTGGAGGATCAGAAATCAGCAGCATAATATACTCATTTGTGTTAATGGACTCCAGAGCAAGAAATGGAGAGAGGGAAATGGATTGATTGCAACATGTAGATAATTGAGACAGTGAAATTAAATGCAAAATAAATATTTGTCTGGTTTCAAACGAAAATACAATGAGCCCTCACCCACTGGTTATTATGTAAGTCCATGCTTAGTGTACTACATAACTATTGTCACATGATTCAGTGGCATAGTGAATATCCTACAAGTGGTACACTTTTTCAAGTCACTGCAATAGTCACCTTCCTTGCTCACAATATCAGACTTGTGGTCTTCACACCGACTGTGACTTTGATTGGTTTTACAAATTTAAAATCTGCTGGCAATCCTTAACAGGTGTGACTAATTCTCATCAGCCCAGATCTTTGAATCCAAACTTTTTTAATAGTAAAAGATAGTGCAGTTCTTCAAAATCAATGTTTTTTTTTTTTCTTTTTCTGATGTTATTTCAACTACCTTGACAGATATATAAATTTCCTTAGGTTCTTACCTCTTTCATGTAGTTTTCTGCTCTAACACTCTTTAAGACCATGAGGAAAAAGGCTATCTAAATTTAATTTCTATCCACCCACTTCTTACATGTTTTCTCTAAGAGACCACAAAGTTTAGTTTTAACTCTAGGAAGAAGAACTTAAATGACTCTACCTATTCACCCCATTGCTTTCTAAGAAGTCTTACACTGGAGGTCTTTATTCCTAACTCAACTCATAATCGCATGACAGCAAATTCCCATGTGTTTTTATTCGAGGGTAATGGCGAGAACACAGCTCAGGCTTAACAACACTGAAGTGAAGCATGGAAGATTCATTTAAACATATTTTGCTCACATTCCTTCAAACTTCCCATTTCATAAGGTGATTTCAACTTAGTTAAGCTTGCAGAGCTCAAAAATCCATAATTGATTGCATTAGTTCCCAATACAATTAGTGATGAATCCAATACTTCTAACTGGCATTAGCCAGTCCAGCAACTGGAGAAGAAACAAATGATTAGGTTAAGTTCCAACTAGCTATATTTTTGTGTGGTGTGGGTGGCACTAAGAAAATAATGAACTATAAATTTAATACCTTGATGACTCACGTAAATGAAATATGTCTCACTGCACAGAACACATAGGGTTCAAAAAACAAATGCTATCAAAGCATAAACTTTTTATTTCACAACCATTATTTCTGATTCTTTCTCTTCTGCATGGATATCTATGTCCTTCAAAAGGGTTGGGAAGTTTTCTACCATTATTTCTTCAAATATTCCTTCTGCCCCTTTTCCTTTCTCTTCTCCTTCTGGGATACCCATGGCAGGTATGTTTGCACGTCTCCTGCTGTCGTTTAGTTCCCTGAGACCTTGTTCAAGTTTTGCCAAACTTTTCTTCATCTTTTCTTTTGTATGTTTAATTTCAGAGGCATTTTCTTCAAGCTCAGCAATCCTTTCTTCTGCCTCCTCAAATCTGCTAATATATGATTTCAGTATATTTTAAATTTCATTTATTGCACATTTCATTCCCATAATATTTGCTATTTTTCTATGTGTGCTTTCAAAATCTTTGTGCTCATCCAATGTCTTCTTAATATCCTTAATTTCTTTAGCCATCTCATTGAATTTATTAAGATTTGTTTGAACTTCTATACTTAGTTGTCCCAACTCCTTTATATCATCTGGAGGCTTATCTTGTTCCTTAAACTAGGCCATGTCTTCCTGTTCCTTGGTGTTGATTGTAATTTTTGGTTGGTATCTTGGCATCTGGCTTACTAGTGTATTTATTCTGGGTATAGTTTTTCTCTTTAGTTGAGGGCTTCCTGCCCTTTCTCTGTAGCTGGTTGTGTAGTAGGAGCCAAGGACATAGTTGGTGCTGTAGGCTGTGGAGGCTCAAGCTGCCCTCAGTGCCCCAAGGATCAATGAACCTTCTCCCAACTTTCTCCTTTTCCAGGGTAGGGACAGAGCCACAGCTGTGTGAAATAATCCAAGTCATGCAGGCCTAGACTGTAGTTGCCCAGAAAGACTGATGAAGCTTCACACCAATTTGTCCGCTGTCTGGGGCGGGGATGGAGCTTCAGCTGTGGCAAGCAATCTATGCAGTGCCCGTCTAAGATGACCACACTTGCCACAATAGACTTCCAGTTATTTACTCTGTGCCAGCCACATGTATCTGCAGTTACCTGGATAGGCTGTTGCAAGGCCCGCCAGCTTCTTCCCTGTTTAAGACGGGGCTGAAATCTCGGCTAAGGCTGCAGGCTTTTCTGGGTGAAAGAAATCGGTCTCTACCGCCACCGTGATTTGCATTCAGCCCGGCTAACCCTCATGCTGGGGGTGGAGTCAAAATGGCAGCTACCAGCCTCCTTCCAACTTGGACAGGTTCAATATTCATCTGTTCTTAGGGTAATTTATAGCCAGCCCAAGTGCCTAATCAGTAGCTGACATTGGTGGTCAACTGTCTCTTCCTCCCCTATTTTTGGGAAATTGAGCTTCCAATTCCTGCCACAGAATAGTTCCTAGGGTGGCTTCCACCGCCAAAGTAGGATGATCACAGAGTCTGCGGCATGGCCTGTTATTCCCCAGAGAGGATAGTGCAGGTCCGTCAACTTCCTCCCTGTCCATATTGGGACTGGGGTTAGGCTAGAGCAGCAATATGATCTCGATGGAAAGAAGCAGGTCCCGACCAGTGCTGTGATCCTCAGACTGCCCTGCTTCCTCTGTGTTAATCAGGGAGTTAAGATGGTGGCTACTGGCCCCTTCTGACTTGGGCAGGTTCAATTTTAACTGTTCTTAGGATTATACTTTAGTCCGCCGAATTTACTAATCAGTAGCTGAAGTTGGTGTCCAACCATATCCTCCTCCCCTGTTTTTGGGAAATGGAGTTACCAATTCCAGCCACAGAACAGATCCTGAGGCGGCTTGTTCCTCCAGTGGAGGATGGGCACTAGCCTCCGTGGCATAGAGGGCTCTAATTGCAAATCTTCTCCACAGATGGGCACTCTCCTCATTCCATTCATTCAAGGATGTTACAGGATGCATTACTGGTCTCTTGGAGCCCCCAAACAAATCCTTTAGTTAGCTCTGGGTGATTACTAACTGTCCTGTAGCAGGAGCTGATTTTAGGAGCACATTACTCTGTTGCCATCTTGCTAGTTGTCACTTCTTCCTTTATTTTTTAACTGATACTATTTAGATTAGGCAAAAAATGTTACTTTGACTTGTAACATAAGTTTTGGGAATACACTCTCAAGGTGATAATTAAATTTTGCCAAGGATGAAGGAAGTGTTCTACATGATCTTATAAGGATGGTTACAGGACCTGTTGAATTGCATCTAAGTTTATTAAAGTGTTTAGTACAAAATATAAACCTTAATGTAAACCATTGACCATGGTTAGTAGCTATGTTTCAATATTTGTACATCAGATCTAACAAACTTGCCATCCACATATAAAATGCTATTAATAGGGGAGGGGGAAAAGGGGGAAGATGTTGGGAATAGAGGAGCCCCCTGTATTCAGCACAGGACGTTTCTGTAAAGTCCTAAATCTTCTTTGATGACAAAATGAAAAAAGGATGACACTGGGGCAAAATAAGGAAGACAATGTCACTGTACATATAGGACACCAGACCATACACTGAATAAATGGCAAAATACCAAAAACATTTGCTTTAATACTTTGTCATTATTTGTTATTAACATCAATTGATATTTTTTAAATTCTTTTATTCTTTTCAATTATTATGTATTTTATTTCTTATTTTAAAACTAACTTTATTATTTCGTTTTCTTATTATTTTTTATTTGGCTGTATTTATAGGCTTAGTTTTGGGGCACAAAAAGAATACAACTGTGGCAGGGGAGGATCATTGTACAGAGTGGCTTTTATATGGGATACACGGGAGGCAACTCTCCTGTGCAAACATATAAGGCACAGAAATGTGTTCAAATCTATTTGGGGCATCGTCACGGTGAGTGGATATTCCCAGAATATCCAAGGGAATATCAAATTCCCACTCCTGGGGAGCTCTGTCACATTCTCTAAAGTATCAGCAAGAAACTTCTGAGTACAGACAGGGGCAATGACTATTAAAGGAGGATGGTCCCTGCATGGGCCCTTGATATTGATGACTGTGCATATGCAACTGTACTATTGAAGATGAAACTTAGCCTAGTATCGGGTGCCTAAGAGATGCCTCTAAGAGCCTCCCTGTTCTCAAAGGTGGTGTATTTCTAAGCCAAACTCAACATAAAAATGCATTACCTTCCCCCAAGCGTGGGACATGACTCCCAGGGATGAGTTTCCCTGGCAATGAGGAATTACAACAAAACTCAAACTAGCAATGCAACCCGAAAAAAACCTTAACCAAAAGGGTGAAAGGAAAAGACAAATGAGTTTATATGACCAAGAGACTTCAAAAGTGAATTGGGTAGTCAATATAGAGGTTACACTTATGCATGCCTGAGCAGGATTTCTCTGAATGCCAAATTAGATACTACCCCAAATAGCAGGGATCCTGTGGGCTCTGGAGACATCCAACATTACTCACTGCAGATAGATCAGGGTTTTAGAACAAGTCAGTGGGGCCTACTTTGGATTTTATGCTCCCCAGTGTGACAGAGTTGGTTTTGTTTATGGGATTCCCTACTCATGGCACTTCTGTCCTTCTATTTGACCTATAATTAGTACTGGAGTTGGTATGTGTATGTCCAAGTCACATAAATCTTTGGACTATACATGTATCAGCTGGGCCCTGAATCTCTACAGAGTTACAACACCTACCCTGCATTCCGTTAGTCTCACGCAGAACACCAAAAAAGAGGTGATGATGAACAACTACCATACCAAGGAACTGAGAGTTTCTATAACTGCAAGGAAGATAATCCATCCATTTTCCCTATGGGTTTGAAGCTCCCTCTCAATTAAGGTGGAGTGGACATCACCGTCCCAAAATCCTCAGGATTGGGGAATGAACTATGGACTAAAGTAGACTTATCGATATTCTACTATAAATATATTTTGATTCTACTAATGGAAGAAATTATATCATTTCATGGAGGCAGTAGCCACTGGAGGTTCAGAGGGCAGGGAGAGGGAAAAACAGGTGTAATCTGGGTGCATTTTCAGGGGGTGGGAATTCTCCTACATGATAATGCAGCTACAGATGCAGGCCATTATATATCTTGACTTAATCTACCAAATTGGGTGGGAGAGAGTGTAAACTACAATGCAAACTATAATCAACATTAGTGGCAATGGAACAAAATGTGTTCATCCATTGCAATGAATGTAACTCACTAAAGAAGGATATTGTTAATGTGGGAAAATATGGAAGGTGTGGGAGCAATGCATATGGAATTCCACAATATGTTTCACTTCACATTTCTTAATCAAAGTATCTTAAAATATATATAAACTATTTTTAAAAAATAAATAAAATTTAATACATTTCAGGTTTCTGTTTAAGGTGTTAGATAGTTTATGCAATGTACATTGGTGACAGTGCAATGCTGTGAAAGCTATTTTAACTTTACATTGTAAAATGCAAAAACAAAAATTGTGCCTTTCCTCTTTTTAAAGTGTTTTTATTGCTATACTTCATAAAATTCCAAATTACAATAAAATAAGGCCAATTGATTAATAATATCAACAGAAATAATCAAGTTAAAATATAAGTAAACAAACTATCTTTAGAAATTCAGAAAGATCCTTTCCATTTGATTAAAAGTATACGCTCTGAAACTTGGATAGAATTTTTTCTATGCTGTGAGATAATTCAGAGGCTTAAGGAGAAAATAAAGGCCACATATTCAGGATTTCCTGAGAAGGGATATCCTGCTTATCTCAAAGAGGAACTGACCTTGGAAAAACTTCCTTCTTTGTCCTGCGTTTAAAGTTGGTTGAAGCCCTGGTTGTGTCTTGTTCTCCCGCATCCACTGGCCTCAAAGACACTCAGATGGAGGGCAGAGTAGTTGACAAATCCTGACAGCTGGGGAGGCCTGAGTGGAGAGTAGAGAGCAGCAATGTTTAAATCCCCAGCACACGCTCAAGGGAGGGACTCTGCCTTTAGGGTTGGAGCCACACACAGGGATGGGAAAATTACCTTGTGCTGTGGTGGTTCTCAGGACCTCATCAGGAGTTTCCAGTGTTTTTCCCATCTTCACCATTGAGTCCTCTTGTTTGAAGGGTTTTCATCTCTCTTGCTCTATTTCACAGACTCATAAAGTTAACTCTGCTGTTAGCATCGCTGCCTTCCCTTGGCCTTTTTGTAGGTTATTATAAGGCTGGAGACTCTTAAAGTCTCTTTCTCTCACCTGGCATCCTCTAAGGATGCTTCAGTCTCTATACAGCTTGTGAGCAGCACTCATCAGGTCAAGAATTGACATTTCACTTTAATCAGTTCAGCTGGTGAGTCTGCAAGCTGCCTTTCCTGTCTTTTATAAAGTCTCCTGCTCAGAGACTGCAGTAATCTGTGTAGCAATAAGAGACCTACCAACAAACCAAAGCCAGGTGTACACACCCCAATTTCCCTATGGAAGCTGTGGTGGACCATGTGCTCTGAACTTATTTCATCAGGCAGCACCTCCATCACCCCCTCTCCCAGCTTCCCAAGGAGCAGCCCAAAGGAAAGCTTCACAGGACACAGCTTCTTTGTGGCCTTGGAGACACCACAGGATCCTGTCCAGTAACCATGGATCCACTCGTCAAAACAAACTGCTAAGAATCACCCCAAATTCCATCTGAAACACAGCAGCAACTGATAGTTTGAACAGATATTCAGTGAGCTGGTCTAATGAAAGATTTAGTAGTTAAGATATTCTTGTCTACATTATTTTTTAATGGTCTTCCTTCTTGCCGTTTTTAAATTTTTTATTGATGAAATTTGAAATATAGTGAAATATTCCAATGTTATCAGAAAGATTTGCTGATTTTTTTAGAGTTTATACTTCCCCTTCCCACGGTGTCCAACAATATTCATTGTGGCTTTTCTCCCATATTTGACCTTTCTTTCAATACCCAAAATCTTTATGTGCACTTCTTTTTTTTCTCCCCTGGTATGAATATCCTTAATCAGTTTGGTACTTTAGAAACAAGTGATGTACCAATATTGTCCATTACTTTTAGCTAATTTTCATGGTTCACATTAGGATTCTTTATTTTTGTTGTACAGTTCTATAGGTTTTGACCAATGTGTCATGCCTTATGTAGCCGTTTGGCAGTTTGATGTAATTATGAATTCCAAATATCTATATTATTTTATGCTTGTAAGCTGATCTGTTCATCTGAGCATGATTAAGTTATAAATGGGGCTTTGATTGGGCCATGTCAGTAGGGTGTTGAGCCCCACCCCCCCGCCTTGGTGGGCAGGGGAATCAAATATAAAATCAAGGCAAAAGACAAAGGGAGCAGTTTTGATGTTGGAGTTTTGTTGTTGGAGAGAAGGCCCTGGGATAGAGATGAGCCTTTTACCTGAGAGTTCACAGCTGGCCTTGTGGAGGGAAGCAAAGCATAGAGAGCCTACTAGTCTACAGATGACGTTGTGGAAGAAACAAAGAGGCTAAGCCTGGTGAGAAACGCAGCCCCAGGAAGAGAGGAGCCCAAGAAGTCTGACCCCTGGAAAACGTCAGCAGCTTCCTTATTCCAACACGTGGCAATGGACTTTGCTGAGGGAAGAAATTTATGCTTCATGGCCTGGTAACAGGGGACTTCTACCCCAAATAAATACCCTTTATAAAGTCCAACCAATTTTGCATTAGCTCCCCTTTGGCTGAGCATATATCAACCATTATAATATAATATAGAATTATATTGGTACCCTAAAAATACCCTATGCTCCACATACTAAATCCGTGGAAGTCAAGGATGAGTTTTAAATTTATCATGGTTGAAAAGCAGCACTAAATTAGTCTAATATTTTGGGATATGTGAAAAATTCTTGAAACTCAAATTTCAGTTTTCAATCGTTTTTATTTTTATATTTAAAAACGTGATACTCCACATACTAAAGGAGATAGAGTTAAGAGAAAGAACTAAAGGATATGAAGAAAACAATGAATGAGCAATATGGGAATCTCTTGGGGTGAGTTCACAAACAGAAATACTGGTCTTGATGAACTCAATAACTGAGATGAAAAATTCCCTGGATGGTGGCAACAACAGATTGGAGGTAGCAGAAGGAAAAATCATTGATCTCAAAGACAAAACTCCTGAAATGATTCACACTGAGAGCAGAAAGAAAAAATAATGTGGTAGTGGGTTATTGGAAGTGTAATTAACAGCAATGAATTATGGATGTGATTGTGGTTGAAAGGGAAGTTTAGGTTCATGTATGTCACTAGAAGTAAAGCTAGAGGATAAAATATGGGGCTGTATAACAGTGAAGTCTGTTTTGGAGGATGACTGTGGTTAATAGCACAAAGAGAAGTATGTTCTTCCATGAACTAGAACAAATATACATCAGAATTAAAGGCTTAATAATAGGGTAGTATATGGGAAGAGAAAAGCAGCTAAAAATAACCATGGATGATAGTTGACAAGAAGATTGTAATATTCTTTCCTCAATTGTAACAAAGGTACCATACCAGTCCTATGTGTCAATAATAAGGAAGTGTAAGGGCTATGGGATTTTTCTTCTTGAAACAATGAGAATTTTCTCAAAGTGACTGTGGTGCCAAAAGCACAACTCTATGATTAAACTGAGAGCCATTTATTATGCATTTTGAATGAATTGTATGGTTTGTGAATAAAAATGCCCTAAAAAAAAAATTCTTTTTTAAATGGTTGCAAGAGAAATGATGTAATAAATGTGAAAAGGTTTGAGTTCTCCAAAGAAGTCTATTATAGAAAGTCAAAGTATAGTTTCATAATCATTTTGATTGTATTCAATTTCCTGTAATAAAATTCTTGTCGAAATGCTGTATTATGAATCGATTTCTTTTAAAGGCCAAATATTATGGGTTATTATATTTAAATAAAGAATATTAATTCATATTACTTTTATGTTTATAGAATGGCTATATTGATTTGATATGGTCTATTCTCTAAGCATTTTAATGGACCTATTATATCAGCCTTTAAATAATTGAGGGTGCTGGGGGCCTGGAAATTGGATATGGATCTTTTCACTTCTAAGTCATTGAATCAAATGTAGCCCAAACTGGTAGTAACCAAGAATGATTACACTGGTGGCTCTTTGATGGCTTCTGTGAAGTTCTACTCTGAGACTTCCCTAGGTATTTCAATCAGTTCAACTAGTTTACTTAAGGTGTTAGTATGATGAGAACTGAGAATATACTGATAAACAGTCTAGAGACCAAATCTGAACAGGACTGGGGAAAGGGCTTAACTTGCTGACATTTCCTTATAATCTTGTCTCTGTGCTGCTCATCAAGCTATTCTTTGTTCAATATTTGCAAAACAGTGCTGAGTAGATAGTAGAGTTATTATTAGCACTGATCCATATTTCTTTATATTTTCACATAGTTTTTAAAATTTAGAGATAATTATTTACAGGATGGAAAACTATTGCCATACATATTTTCCTAAAAGTTTTATTTTTATTTATTTTCAATTCAGGAACTTCTATTGAATATAATGTTTTCAACTTACTATTCCTTTCTTGTAAATTTGTTGCTAACACTATTTGTTGCAAGAAAAATTTGGATCTCTTCTTAATGTGTGATAAAATTGATAATTGCAATCTTACTGAACAAGTAAGCATCACTATCATTTTATTTCTCTAGAGAGGTAACTTAGATTAGTGATTTGCAAGCAGTTAAAGATGCATTTTTTTCAATTTCTCTACTATCATGGTCAATAAATTTGGGAAATACAATAAAAATGAAATATCTCAAAAATAAACACATGCAAAAATAATTAAATAAATAAAAAACAGAGCCTAAGAGACCTATGGACCATCATCAAGTGTAACTATATGTGGATTATGGGAGCAACAGAAGAGATGAAAGAGAGAAAGGGAAAGAAGGAATATTAAAAGAAATAATGGCTGAAAACTTCCAAATTTATTGAAAGACATTAACATGCACATTTAAGAAGTACCCCCACCCCCAAAAAGAAACAAACTGTATAAACTTTAAGAGAACCATACCCAGGCAGAGAAGAGATTCCCAAAAGCTGCAAGAGAAAATCAACGTGTCATATATAGGGGATTCCCCATAAGCATAAGAGTAGATTCTCATAAGAAACTGTTGAGGAAATAATGCAGAAGAATTAAATATTTAAAGTGATAAAAATGTGAATATTCTCACCGTCCTGATTTTGTGATAATCAGGGTAGGCTAAGTATTCACTATATTAAAAACCATGCATGTGTTCCCAGACCTAGTTTTTCTCCCTAGGTCTGGTTTTTAGAATGCTGGTGATAAACTAATCCTGATTTACTATATGACCATCCTGTATGGGAAATGACTGTAATTGTAGGTTCTTTGATCAACCTTAAGATATATAGCAGGGGAATGGATGTGGCTCAAATGGTTGAGCATCCTTCTCCCATATGGGGGCACCTGGGTTTGATTCCCAGGACCTCCTGATAAAAATTAAAATAAAGAAAAACATAGAAAGTGTGTGGGCCATGATGCCCCATGTACAGGTGAGACCCCAGGCACCGTGCATAGGTGAACTGTCAGGCCCCACGAGCCATGCAAAAAGACAGTGACATAACAGGAGAGTGACACAAGGGAGAGCCAAGACAAGACGAACCGAAAAACCAGGAAAAGGGTGGTGCAGGTGGTAGGATGCCTCTTTCCCACATCGGAGTTTCTGAGGATCGAATCCCAGTAAAGACAGGAGGAGAAGAATGAGAAGGAAATAGACACAGAGAGTTGCCCAGGAAATGAACACAATAACAACAGAAATGGATGGGAGGCGGGAGGGAAATGGATAAAAGGAAATAAATAAATAAATCTTTAAAAAAAAAAAGGTAAAGGGGAGTAAGATACAGACTATAATAAGTAGTAATATTTTGACGATGCTTTTTCATAGTTTAGTAAAAAATGTTTCACAACAATGCAAAGTATTTGTGGTGGGGTGATGTGTGGGAGCCTTGTATGATATTATGCATATTTGTTTTGTAAGTACACAAGGTTTACAGAACACTTGTTGTTTGTGTATGTTCATGTATGAATTATATACTTCAATAAATTGATTTAAAATAAATAAATAAATAAAATGGTGAAAGAAAACAATTGCCAACCAAGAATTTTATATCCAACAAGACTGCCTTTCAAAAATGAAGGAAAGATTAGGTCATTCCCAGATAAACAAAAGCTGAGGGAGTTCATTAACAATAGATGTGCCCTATGAGCAATGGTAAAGGCAGTTCTTCATAGCAAAAGGAAAGGACATTAGACAGTGGATAGAAGTGGCATAAAGAAATAAAGGCCTCCATTAATATATGGGTAACTTAAATGCAAGTAAAATTCTGTGATATTTTTTTTGGTATGTGACACCACTTTTTAATTTTTACAGGTTCTAAAATGTGAAATGCATAAACAACAGTGAAAAGCCTATGATTTTGAATTTGCAATATACAAGGTTATAATCTGTAACAAGGAAAATAAAAGAAGGGGAGATGGAAGGGTATAGGATCGGTGTATGTCCATGCTATTGAAGTTAGTTCATATGAAATGAGACATGACTGTCATTGATTTGTGGTGTTAAATTTTGAACACATGGTAACATCAAAGTAAAATATATTAAAAATATATACAAAAGAAATTATAAAAGACTCAAAATGATATACTGAAAAAATCAAATACGAAAGTAGACATTAATGGAAGACTTGAAAGTTGAAAAAGGTATAAATCATACAAAGACCATGTAGCCAAATGGCAGAATAAAATCCTGTGCTATGAGTTGTGACTTTAAATGTAAATTGATTAAACTTTTCAGTGGAAGGGCAGAGTTTGACAGTATGTATTTAAAAAAAAAATTTTTTTTAAACAGCATGGTGCAACCATATGCTATTTACAAGAGAATTGCCTTAAATTCAAAGATGCAAGTAAGCTGAAGTGAAAGAATGCAAAAACATACCATGGAAATGTAAACAAAAGAGAGCTGGGTAACATATACTATTAGATAAAATAGACTTTAACTCAAAAATGGTTATAAGAGACAAAGAATGTCACTATATACTGAAAAAGGGGTCAGTTCAAAAAGAAAACAGCACAAGTATAAATATATATACATCTACATAAAAAAATCAAAGTAAATATGGAAGACATATTACTCATTCTGTCCAAGTCTGTCTTTTAAAAACCAGAGCCCTTAACTTTCAAGTCTATTTGTGGCAAGAAAGTTTTGGAGGCCTCTAAATTTGGAGACCCTGAGCATTAATGTGAAACACTTAGGCAATTTCTGCATAGCTAATTATCAAAGAGCTAGCTCCTCACTGTACTGTCAGGCAGAAGAGACATTGGTAATCAGCCCCATGACAGATGACTTCTGAAACTGTACTTAAGGCCCCTGTTTGTTGTGATTCTGAGCACTATCCAAGAGATTAGTTTCCTGGACCTTGGAATATCAGAGATCAGCAACATAACATAGTAACTTGGGTTGATGGACTCCAGAGCAAGAAATGGAGAGAGGGAAATGGATTAAGTCCAACATGTAGACATTTGAATCAGTGAAACAAAATGCAAAATAAATGTTTGTCTGGTTTCTAATGAAAATACAATAAGCTGTCACCCACTGGTCATCATGTAAGTCCATGCCTATTCTACTAGTTAACTATTGTCACTTGTGTCAGGGGCATAGTGAATAATCCTACATTTGGTATGCTTTTTTTTTTAATATTTTTTTTTCTTTAAAGATACTTAGATTACATACATGTAACACAACAAATATAGGGATTCCTATTTGCCCCACCTCCCACACTTCCAACAACTTCCCACATAAACATCCTTCATTAGAGTGACACATCACGTGCAATTGATATACACATCCTGGGGCTTTGCCTTTAAGCATGGACCATAATTCACATTGTAGACCACACTCCGGTACAGTTCTGCATGTTATTTGATGATATAAAATTGCTATATCTGTCGTTGCAATGTCACTCAGGACAATTCCCAAGTCCCGAAAAAGCCCCTGTATTACAACTGCTTTAGCCTCTCCTTGCTCCCAGAGTGTCCAGTGGCCATGATTCCATATTAATGTTGTACTAGCTTCCATTGCTTGAATCACAATATGTCTATAACAGAATACCAGTAAGTCCACTCTAGTCCATAGCTCTTCCCCCAATCCTTAATTGTCTGGGATGGTGATGTCCACTCAATCTCCAATTGAGAGAGAGCTTATATTCCATGGATATGATGGAAGGGATTATCCTGCCTGCAGCTGCAGACTCTCTCCATTCCCTGGGATGGCCATTATCCATCATCATCTCCCCGCCAGGTGTCCTGAGTGAGTCCACTGAGTTGTAGAGTAGGAGTTGCAGTTCCATCGAGATTCCAGGCCCAGCTGGCACAGCCCTTTGAAGTCTCTTAGCCATATGAACTCATTTGTCTTTACCTTTTCCCCCTTTTATTTGAGTTTTTTTTCCAGTCACATTGCCAGTTGGCACTTGTTTCAGTTCCAAGGAGACTCTTCCCTGGGAGTTATGTCCCATGATAGGAGGAAGGTAATGCATTCATATGCTGAGTTTGGTTTAAAGAGAGGCCACATTTGAGCGACAAGTAGGCTCTCAGGAGGCACCCCTTAGGCACTCATAACAATAAGCTAAGTTTCAATTTTAAGAGCAAAGACTCATAAGGCTAGTCATCAATAACAAGGGCCCATCAGTGGATCATCCTCCTTTACCAGACCCTGCCCCTGCACTTGGGGAACTGTTGCTGCTCCCTTGGAGAATGTGGCAGAGTTCTTCAAGATGGGGATTCAGTATTCTCTCATTTATTGAGTGATTCTCCACCCCCTGTGACAATGCCCTATGAACATTTGAACAACTTTATATACCTTGTATGTATGTTCAGGTGAACTTCCTCCAATTCAACACCCATCCCTGACACCCCCCAGCAATGATCCTTTCCCACTCCAATTGTAACCCTTCTATGAGCCAAAGCTTCTTTAAAGATGAAGACAATACAGCGTCCAAATACAATTAAAAAGGAAATGAAAAAATAATGATAATTTTAAATGTAAGAGATAGGCGCACCTGGTGCAAGCTTCTAGGGAGTGTGTGAGTGTTCATCCTGTCATAATGTGTTATATCAGTGGATGGAGGACCACATAATGAGCGGGAAAGAATTGGACTCCCATCTTTGGGAAGACCGATTTGTTCAGAAATAGACAAAGAGCAAAGGAGGTTCCTCTAAAGAGCAAGGGAGAACAAACCAGTATGTCAAGGCCTCTTGTTGCATGTAACTATGAATCTTGTCATCCCATGACTCAAGCCAGGGAGTCAACTTGTGCCCTGGTGGGATGGGGAGGGAGGAGCTGCGTAGATCAAACAGGGAGTGTATAGTGGTCAGTGGAAATGTTCTTCATTACCTTACAGTGATGGACAGAGGACATGGTAATATCATCAAAATGTTTAAAAGTGTATGATCTAACATGTGGTACATTTTTGAAGTTAGTGTAACAGCCACCTTCCTTGCTCACCATTACAAAATTGTGATAGTCATTCCTACTGTGACTTTGATTCATTTTACAAATGTAAAATCTAGTGGCAACAAATGGTTAGCTTAAGTTCCAACTATCTACTTTTTTGGGTCGGTGGGGGGCATTAAGAAAATAATGGGCTATAAGATTAATTCCTTGGTGGCTCATATAAATGAAATATGTCGAACTGCTCAGAACACACATGCTTCAAAAAAGGTAGGCTAAGAAAGTCTAAACTTTTCATTTCACAATGATTCATCCTGATTCTCTTCCTGCTGCTGGGATTGAAAATCTTCACAGTCCACAAATACAGCATTCATACTTCCTAAATCTAGTGAAAAGGACCTCAGAGGTGCAATAGGTCTGGACCCAAGATGTTTTCTGGTGATAAAGGGGGAAGTGATGTCTCTTCAATAGTCTGTCACTTTTCAAACTTAAACAGAATTCCCTTAAGATCTCCATCATCTCCAAATTTTTTTCTGTAGCATCTAACCTATGACAAAAAAACCCACTTATCTCTCATATACATAACTTCATTGGCTGGGGTGGGGGAGGGGACGGGGGTCAGGGATTACATAAGCACCAACCCAACCATACTAGTTTTGCTCAGCCTAAAAATGGCTTTCTAATTTGGTTTAACAGCAAAGCCATTGGAAAACTGTGAGGAGTGAATCCTGGATCTACCTAAAAGTCATCTGGGCTGCTTTTCATGAATTGGAGTATTTCCCATGATACAAGTCAATTAAGCTCTATAAAAAAATAAAGGAGCTCCTGTCACTATGAGTACTATAAGAGCTTCCTCTAACAATCCAGGAATGCCCACATTCCATACTCTTCCCAGACATGGTCAGTATCTCAGGAAGAGCTACATGGGAACAGGATTTTTTTTCTTTCTCACCACTACCAAAAACTCTATCTACGCACACATTCAGACACATACACGTACATATCCATATTCAAGAAAGTTTTTCTCACTATGACTATAGGATTCAAGTATCCAGCCACCCCCAGGTTCAAAGACAATAACTGGGTAGATCTAGTTTCAAAATACTATATATAGCTCCTTTCTTGTTTCACAGGATGAAGGAGCAGGGACAATGGATGTGGGTAATCATAGGGGATTAGTTTTTGTCATCAGTCCAATCTACTCAGCAATGTTCTTATGTCCAAGGACTGAGAGAGGTTCTGTGGCCACAATATGATGGATGACCTGATGGTCCCAGACCACTGTGGTAAGAGGGGGTGATTGAGCAGGGACCCTGTAGCATCTCTCATGAATCATTGTGGGCTTGTCTTCTAACACTAGAAGAGAAAAAAAGAATTTGGGCATGATAAAGACCAGAGGAAACAACATGTCAAAGGTCTGGAAAAGAAAGTGAACCCAACTCATTCAAGTCACATTTTTGGGGTGTTTTATACACACTCCACCAAAAGTATAGGCTCATCACCAGCAAGTAACAAAACTCTCCACAGAGGAAGGTGTCTAACATCCAATCCACTGTTCTCTTTTTATTGATGAAGAAACGGTGGCTATACTGAGGTGGTGATATGGGTCAGAATTGGCACCTAATCATGGAAAAGATCAAAGTACAGATCTCTTGCCTAGTATCTTTCACCCATAGCAAGTTGCATTTCGTATATGGGGTTCTTTAAGCAATGAATAGGCTGCCCCCATATGGAAGAAGGCAAAATTGCCAGACTCAGAATTTCTACCCAACACCCACATTCCTCATCTGGCAGGGACAAAGCTGATTGTGGGTCATCCCTAGGAACAGGGAGCTGGTCAACAGTCTGCATGGTTTCCATCAGGAGCAGATGGAAATTTTCCTTTCAGAAGAGATAAAGCATTCTGTTGAATATAAGACTCAGCCGCCCACTGCTCCCCTGCTCTGGTCCCTGATTACAGGACCATTTCACACTTACCTCTCAGAAAGGCAGAGTCCAGCACAGCAAGTGAGCAGACTTCTACGACAGAGGCAATGAAGGGAATACTAGGAAGGGGGAAAACAGGATTGTGCAAGGTAAGGCCCATGGATCCCAAAACAAAATCCTGATTAGGCTCACCTAGAACCCAAACCAAACTAAAAACTGGCCTGGGCAGAAGGTGCCCTGATGGCCACTTTGTAAGGTTAGGATCTGGCTACCACTCAAGTCTTCATCACAAGTTCCAAGGGAAAATGAGGAAAATGAGCATAGCCAGGGTTGAAAATCATCCTGGCAACTAACCAACCCATTTGGTCCCTCCCTGCAGGTTCAGTAATAAACCTAGAAAGATCTAAGGGAAATAAAGCTTTTCCAAGAACACGGTCCTTAGCCTACAACAGACATTATTTTGGGTATTGAGCAGGAATGAGACCACATCTTAGCCATATTCAGAGAGCCCTCACATCCCCAAGAAGGACAATGGTCTTAAGAGATGTTTGTTTTGTGCCAGCTGGGTCCTGAGCCTCTAGGAGTTGATACACCTACGCTCCTGTTCATTGGACTTACCCAGGACAACTAACAAAAAGGGTGATGATGGAAAGCTACATTACCATGGAACTGAGAAAGCCTACACTGCAAGCAAGTGAGTCCCATCAATCAGCCATATGGGACTGAAGCCCCCTCTCAATTAGAGGTGGAGTGGGCATCATCATCCTACAATATTCAGGATTGAAAAATGAACTATGGACTAGAGTGGAATTACTGGTGTCCTACTATTGAGTTATTTTGTTTCTAGCAATGGAAGAAATTTTCTCAATGGTGTGGAGGCAGTGGCCACTGGAGGTTCTAAGGGCAGGGAAAGTGAAAACAGGTGTAACACAGGGGCATTTTCTAGACCTGGGAATTGTCCTCAATGACATTGCAATGACAGATATAGGTCATTATATATTTTCCCATCATCTACAGAATTGGGTGGGAGAGAGTGTTAACTACAATGTAAACTTTAATCCACATTTAGTGGAAACCCCAAAATGTGTTCATCAATTGCAATGAATTTATCTCACTAAAAAAGGATGTAGTTAAAGTGGGATAATGTGGGAGGTGTGGGGAGCAGGTATGGTAATCCCTTTATATTTTATGTGATATTTCTGTAATCCAAGTATCTTTAAAATTTTTTCTAATTAAAAATGAATATACAAATAAAAATACATTTCAGGTTTTCTGTTTAAGGTGATGTATGTTTTATGTAATATAGGTTGATGACAGTGCAATACTGTAAAAACTATTTTATCAGTAAATTGTAAATGAAAAAAAATTGTTTTGCCTTTTCACTTTTTAAAGATTTTTAATGTTAAACGTAATATAATTTAAATTACAATAAAATATGGCAAGCAGAATAATATATATAAAAATCACTTTTCAAGTTAACATATAAGTAAACAAACATTATCTTTAGAAATATAGGAAGGACCTTCACATTTGATTAAAAGTATGCCTTCTGAAAGCTAATGTGGATCAACTGATTGGACTCCCCTCTAGCATATTGGAGGTCAAGGGTTTGATTGCCAGTATCTCCTGGTAAAAAGCAAGCTGACCCGAGCAGACTGCTGTCCTGCATGGAGTGCTGGGCCACGTGGAGAGATGGCTAAACAAGATGAGGTAACTAATAGAAACACATAATGAACAGGCAGCACATCAGAGTGCTCAGGAGACCCAAGTAATTGAGCAGCCTCGTTCCACTCCAGGAGGTCCCAGGATCAGGATCAGGTGCTGCCTAAAGAGAAGACAAGTAGACAAAGAGAGGAAACAGTGAGTGCAAAAAAACAAGGGGGGGGGGGAGAAATAAACAAATAAACAAATCTTCACCCAAAAAAAAAAGGATATTCTCTTAAAGTTGAAAAGAATTTTATCAATGCTGAGAACTAACTCAGAGGAATAAAAGAGAAAGTGAGGGTGACTTGTTCAGTGTTTTCCCCAAGATGAAATTGCTTGTTCATTTAAAGAGGAATTGACCACGGAGAAACTTCCTTCTGTGTCCCACATTTAAAGTTAGTGGAAGTCCAGGTCTTGTCGGGTTCTCCTGGATCCACTTGCCTCAGTGACACTAAAATAGAGGACAGAGCAGGTGACAACTCCTGGCAGCTGGGAAGACCAGAGTGGAGAACAGAGAACAGCACTGTTTAAATCTCCAGCCCACCCTCAAGGGAGTGACTTTCCCGGTAGGATTAGAGCCACACACAGGATTGGGCAAATTACCTTGTGCTTTGGTGGTTCTCAGGACCAAATCATGTGTCACCAGTGTTTTTAGCATCTTCAACATTACCTCTTCTTTTTGGAAAGGTTTTCATCGCTCTTGCTCTAGTTCATGGACCAATAAAGCTTTCAGCATTGCTGTCTTTCCCTTGGCCTTTCTGTAGGTATCTATAAGGCTGGAGACTGTTAAAGTCTCTTTTTGATGCCTGGCATCCTCTAAGGATGACTCTTTCTTTATACTCCTTCTGAGCATCACTCAGCCAGTCAAGGAGTTGACATTTCTCTTTAACCAGTGCAGTCAGTGTGTCTGCAAGCTGATTTTCACATCTTCTATAAAGTCCCCTTCTCAGAGACTGCACTATTTTGAGTAGCAATGAGAGACCCAACAATGAACCAAAGGGAGGTGGACAAACCACAGTTTCCCAATGCAGGCTGTTGTCGAAATTAAACTCTGAACTCATATTATCAGGCAGCTGCTCCATCACCCCTCTTCCAGCCATCTGAGGATCAAACCAAAGGAATGCTCCACATAAGTATTCAGGCTCTTTTTGGCCCTGGAGTCACACAGGACACTGCCCAGTAACCATGGGACCAACAGTCACAGCAAATCCCAGAATTCTTCCTGGAGCCCAGCAGCAACTGTCAACTTGAACAAGCATCAGCAGATCTCAGAGATACCGCAACATCCCACCCATTCTCTCCATCCCCACCTCCGTTGCCACTTCCATGCTTTGGCCATCACCATAATCAGCCTCGTATCGCCATCATTGTCACCACAAGTTCTCCCTGCCGTACCATTTGACAAAAACACCACAGCCTCTATCCGCTTAAATTCAAATACCTCTGGTGCCAGTGACCTTCAATGTCTGGCTTATGGTAGCCTTAACCTAGGCTCCCTGTGTACATCACTACCTGCCTGGAAGACTCTGGTATCTGCCTGGCATTACACACTCCACACTCATGCTCATTCTCGGGCCTTTGCTGTCCCTACACTTTCCAATGCTATTCCCTAGTTGCCATCATTGATCAGATGTCCACTTCCCGGGCGGCCTCCACAGAACTCTCCTCCTAAATTATCAGTTTCTAGAAATCGAGACTTACTTTCTCCTCTTCACTGCTCAACCTCCAGGCCCGAGCCCAGTTATTTTCAACTTTGAGGAGTTACCCCTTGCATTCTCATGGTGCTTTACATGGCATTTCTTTCCATTGCATCTCCCCACTTGCTCACACTGGTACATGCTAATTCCCTTTCCCTGGCATTAATTATCTCCCTTTCATTGTCTGGTATTGTCTGGCAAAGGAACATTATTTGCAACTGATTAGACTCATCCTTAGAATACTGACTTTTCCCCGGGGACAGAAATTAGAGTGTGTCCTGTGAGGTGTGTCCAAGGGTAAGTGGCAGTGTGGTGAGGGGGGATGTGCCCAATCCTCTTAATTGCCACTGGGTTCTTTCTTCTTGCTCAGAAAATTCATCTTCCAGCATGCTTTCGATGAAATGAACCCATCACCGTGTGAAATTTTCATTGACAAAAATAGCATTATTCACGCATAAAATATTAAATGATAATGAATTAAATTGTCACCACTAAATAAACTGTATATTTTACACCCAAGACGGAAATATCTCTTTCTTGATTTTTTCACTGATCCATATTAGATTATGAAAAAAAAATTTTACTTTGACTTGTAACTTAAGTCTTTGGGAACACGCTCTTACTCTGGTAAATTAATTTTGCCAAAGGTGATGGAAGTATTCTACATGATCTTCCTATGATGAATAGAGGCCATGATGAATTGCATCAAAGTTGATAAAAGTGTGTGGTCAAAATATAAACCATAATGTAAACCATTGACCATGGATGGTAGCTATGTTTCAATATTTGTGCATCAGTTCTAACAAACTTGCAATCCACACATAATATGTTATTAATAAGAGAAGGTTAAGGGGGGAAATGTTGCGTAGATAGGAGTCCCCTGTTTTCAGTACCTTACTTATCTGTAAAGTCTTAAATCATCTTTGAGGACAAAATGAAAAAAGTAAGACAATGGGGTAATAAAATGAAGAAAATATCACTGTACATATAGTACCACAGACCTTACAATGAAGAAAGGCAAAAGGAAAACAAAAATTTTAAATATTTTTTCATTATTTGTTACTATCTCCAATTTTTTAATTTATTTTTATTGTTTTAAATTCTTTTGTATTTTATTTCTTAATTTTAACTCTATCATAATTATTTCATTTTCTTATTAATTATATTTGGTTATTTATATTGGCTTCATCTTTAAAGAAGTTTTGGATCTGAGAAAGTCTACAACAGTGGCAGGGGAGGATCATTGGTACAGGGTGGCTTTTAGGTGGGATAAATGGGAGGAAGCTCACCTGAACAATCATATAAAGAATAAAAACGTGTTCAGATGTTCATGGAGCATCGTCATGTTGGGTGGAGATTCACACAATAACCAAAGGAAAATCAAATTCCCATCCTGTGGTGCTCTACCACATTCTCTAATGGATCAGAAAGAATACCCTGAGAACAGGGCCAATGACTAGTGAAGGAGGATGGTCCATGAACAGCCCCTTGATGTTGATGACTGTGCATATGAACATGTACAATTGATGCTGAAACTCAGCCTAGTATTACAGGGTGCCTAAGAAGTGCCTCCTGGGATCCTCCCTGTTGCTCATGTATGCCCTGTCTCTAAGCCAAACTCAGTATATAAATCCATTACTTTCACCCCAGTATGGGACTTGATCCCAGGAATGAGTTTCCCCAGCAACAAGGAGTTATTACTAAGCACCTACTAGCAATGCAACTGTAACAAGACCTTGACCAAAACGGGGAAAAGGTAAAGACAAGTGAGTTTATTTGGCTAAGAGACTTCAAAGTGAGTCAGGTTGTCATTCCAGAGATTACGCTAATGCACATCTTAACAGGATCTCATTAACTGCCAAAGTAGATAATACCCTAAATAGTTGGGATCCTGTGGGCTCTGAATACATCCAGACACCACAGTTATGGAAGATAGTTCAGGAGTTTGGTACCTAGCCAGTGTGCCTACTTTGGATTTTATACTCCCCAGTGTGACAGAGTTGGACTTATTTGTGGTTTCCCTACACATGGCTCTTCTTTCCTTCTATTTGAAACTATAATTACTACTAGTGTTGTTATGTGTACGTCCAAAGCACATAAATCTTTGGTGTATCCATGGGCCACCTAGGCCTTGAATCTCAATAGAGTTACATCATTTACTGTCCAGTTCCTTGGTCTCTCCCAGGACAACTAATGAGCAGGTTAATGATGGACAACTACCATACCAAAGAACCCAAGATTCTACAACTGCAAGCAAGAGAGTCCATCCATCAGGTCCATGGCATCAAAGCTCCTTCTCAAAGGTGGAGTAAATATCTCCAGCCCACAGTCCTCAGGATTGTGGAATGAACTATGGAACAATGTAGACGTGCTGGTATTCTACTATAGATATATTGTGATTCCAGCAGTGGAAGAAATTATATCATCGATGTGGAGACTGTGGCCACTGGAGGTTCTGAGGGCAGGGAGAGGGAAATATGTGTGTAATCTGGGGGCATTTTCAGGACATGGGAATTACCCTGAATGACATTGAAACAACAGGTGCAGATCATTACATATCTTGCCTAAACTTACAGAATTGGGTGGGAGAGAGTGTAAACTACAATGTAAACTATAATCCACATTAATGGCAATGCTTCAAAATGTGTTCATCCATGGCAATTAATGTACCTCTTTAACAAAATAAGTTGTTAATGTTGGAAAATGTGGGAGGTGTGGGCATATGGTTGTCCCCTATATATTATATGTGACATTTCTGTAATCTAAGTGCTTTAAAATTTTTTTTCTTATTGAATTAAATAAACAAATGAAGTAAAATAATTTTCAGGTTTTCTCTTTAAGGTGATGTGTACTTTATATAATGTAGGTGCAATACTGTGAAAGTAATTATATCAGTAAATTGTAAAATGCAAAAACAAAAATTTTCCTTTTCACTTTTTAAATTTTTGTATTGCTATACTTCATATAAGATCAAATTACAATAAAATTTTGAAACAGAATAATAATATAGATAAAAATCCTAATCAAGTTAATATATAAGTAAACAAACATTATCCTTAGAAATACCGGAAGATCCTTTCCATTTGATTAAAAATATACTCTCTGAAACTTGGATAGAATTTTGTTTATGCTGTGAGATAATTCAGAGGCTGAAAGAGAAAGTAAAGGACACATATTCAGGGTTTTCTCAAGAAGGGATACCCTGTTCATTTCCAAGAGGAATTGACCATGGAGAATCTGCCTTCTTTGTCCCGCATTTAAAGTTGGTGGAAGTCCAGGTCATGTCAGGTTTTCCTGGATCAACTGGCCTTAGAGATACTCAGATGGAGGTCAGAGTAGTTGACAGTGCCTGGCAGCTGGGGAGGCCTGAGTGGAGAGAAGAGAGCAGCACTGTTTCAATCCCCAGCACACGCTAAAGGCAGGGACTCTGCCGGTAGTGTTGGAGCCACACACAGGGTTGGGAAAATTACCTTGTGCTGTGGTGGTTCTTAGGACCTCATGAAGTGTCTCCAGGGTATTTCCCATCTTCACCATTGTGTCTTATAGTTGGTGGGGTTTGCATCTCTCTTGCTCTAGTTCACGGACCAATAAAGTGCACTCTCCTTTCAGCATTCCTTTCTTTCCCTTGGCCTTTCTGTAGATATCTATAAGACTGGAGACTCTTAAATTCTCTTTCTCTCACCTGGCATCCTCTAAGGATGCTTTAGTATCTCTATACCCCTTGTGAGCAGCACTCATCTGTTCAAGGACGTGACATTTCTTTTTATCAGTGCAGCCAGTGTGTCTGAAAAATGCCATTCCTATCTTCTATGAAGTAGACTTCTCAAAGATTGCACTGGTCTGAGTAGCCATAAGAGTCCCACCAACGAATTAAAGGCAGATGTACACACCACCAGTTCCCACTGGAGACTGTGGTGGACTGTGTGCTCTGAACCCATATCATGCGGCATCATCTCCATCACCCCCTCTCACAGGTTCCCAAGGATCAGCCAAAAGGAAAGTTCATATGTGGACACAGTCCCTTCATGGCCCTGGAGTCACTACAGTAACCACATGTGTAGGGAAATACCTACCCAGTAACCACTAATCCACCAATCACATCAAATCCCAGAATTCTGCCTGGAACCCAGCAGCAACTGAGAACTAGAATGGGATTCAGCAAGTATAACAGTTTGGCAGTTTGATATAGTTATGGATTCAAAATATTTATTGTATTATGCTTGTAAACTGGTCTGTTCATCAGGGCATGGTTAAGTTATGATTAAGAATTTGATTGGGCCATGTCAGTATGGCATTGAGCCCTGCCCCTTGGTGGGTGTGATCTCAAAGATAAAAGACAAGGCAAAGGACAGAGTTGGAAGTTGTTGATGTTGGAGTACTGATGCTGAGATTTCATGTTGGAGCCCCAGGAAATGAACACACAGAGAAGGTTGGTCCTGAGGAAAGTGAGAAGGTCGCTGGAAAAGAGAGTTCATACCTGGCCTTGTGGAGAGAGTTAAAGCCTACAGAGCCTTATAGACTACAGCTGACCTTGTGCTGAGTCCAGGAAGATACAGAGCCCCAGGAAGAGAAGAACCCAAGAAACCCGAACCCTCCCAGATGTTGGCAGCCATCTTGCTCCTGCACGTGTCCATAGATTTTGGTAAAGTAAGTAACTTACACTTTATGGTCTAGTAAATATAAGCTTCTACACCAAATAAATACCCTTTATAAAAACCAACCAATTTCTGGTATTTTTTATCAGCACTCCTTTGGCTGACTAAAACAGAATTTGGTACTGAGGAGTGCGGAAGTGTTTTTGCAATTACCAAAATGTTGGAACAGTTTTATAAATGACTAAGGGGTATTTTCTGGAGGAATTGTGGGATGCTTGGTAGAAAAGACCTACAGTGCCTTGAAGACATTGTTGATAGTAATATGTATGCTAAAGAGACTTTTTTGATGCCTTAGAAGTGAATGATGAAACTATTATCGGTAACTGGAGGAAAGGCGATCTGTGTTTTAAAGTTGCAGAGAACTTGGCAAGATTAACTCCTAGTGGTTTCAGGATGACAGAATTGAAAATGGCAAACCAGAGAATTTAGCTGAAGAACTTTCCAATGTAACCTCAGAGAATGCAACTTGGCTTCTCCATTCAGCTTTTAGCAAAATGCAAGATGAGCGGCTCAGGTCTGAATTATTGGGCACAAAGAAAAAAGAAACTGATTCTGGAAATTCCTAGCCTCTGGAAATCAAGCTCCCTGATGACAGTGCCCCATTTGAAAACTTAACCAAACTTGGACCTTGTTAATCAGGATTGAAGATGCATTTATCTCAGAAAGACTTGTGGAAAGTCTTAAGGTCTGATGGCTTGGACCCCTGCTTCTTGCATGCTAAACCAAAAAGTTTTTGAGGAGGGTGTATGAACAAAACCACTGTCATCTTGGACTAAAAGGGACATGAAAAGGAAAGATTGGCAGAGAAACAGCTTTAAGAAGAAAACCATGGAAGCTGAGATCTGAAATTAAGACATCACCTTGGGTCAAGAGAGGAACCCCTCCCTTGTGTACAGAGAGGGTGAGTTTGGCCCAGCAATTGAAAAGGTGGCTGTTCCCACCCAATGTTCTGAGAGAGTTTTGCCTCCCCAGGGTGCAGAGAGGGTGGAACACATTCCTCAAGGATTAGGGCAGTGAAGGTCAGTATTCCATAGGTCTGAGAGGGGTGCACTTATCCCCCAAGGAGTAAGGAAGGCCAGGTGGTCAACTCGTTGCTCTGAGAGGGTTGAGCATTTATGCCAAAATTTAGGGGTGATGTTGTCTTCACATCACTATACTAGGGGGGCTAAGAAGCAAACCCAAAGATTGGATAATGTGTGGCAATCACCCTAATGCTTTGGAGGGTGAGGTCTGGAGCTTGGTCAACACTCAGATGCTTGATTAGAGTGGAACCAAAAAAATGGCCTTTGGGCAAGCCTGTGCAAAGGGTGGGTCCCCATGTGGCCCTAGGAAGAAGAAACCATCATCTTAAGAATGACTCTCAGAGTTTGAAATCAAATGGAGGTTGCCCTGCAAGTTTATTGAACTGTAGAGAACCCTTGACTCATGTTTAACTCCCAAATTCTCCTTATACTAATGAAAATGTTTATCTTTTGTCTTTCCATCTGTGTATTGGAAGCAGTTAAATGGTTTTCTAAGTTTCCAATGTCTACAGCAGATGGGATTTTGCTTGAAGACAAACTGTATTTCTTTAAAGTGATTATGATCTGATTTTGTACTTGCATTTTTAATGATTGAAAGTTTTTTGAATATTGTAATGGATTTTTGGATTACAGAGTGTGGAGTGTAGTAGTTTGGCAGTTTCATATAGTTAAGAATACCAAAAATATATATTGAATTATGCTTGTAAATTGGTCTGTTCATCTGGGCATGATTAAGTTATGATTAGGGATTTGAATGGGCCACCTCAGTTAGGCATTGAGCCTCGCTCCTTGGTGGGTGGAGACAAGATAAAAGACATGGCAAATGACAGAGTTGGAGGTTTTTGATGTTAGATTTCTGATACTGAGATTTAATGCTGGAACCCCAGGAAGTGACACACAGAGGCACTTGGTCATGAGGAAAGAGAAATGGCCCCTGGAAGAGATGAGCCATTCACCTGACAGTTCACAGCTAGCCTTGTGGAGAGAGGCAAAGCCTAGAGAGCCTCATAGCCTACAGCTGACTTTGTGGAGGAAAAAGGGGAGCTGAGCCCAGAGAGAAACAGAGTTCTGGTATGAGAGGAATTCAAGAAGCCGGAACCCTCACAGATGTTGGCAGCCATCTTGCTCCTACACATGGCCATAGACTTTGGTGAAGGAAATAACTTATGCTTTGTGGCTTGGTAACTGTAAGCTTCTACCCCATATAAATCCCTTTATAAAAACAAACCAATTTCTGGTATGTTGCATCAGCACCTCTTTGGCTGACTATTACAGCAGGTCTTAGAGTATCTGCAACATCTGACCATCTCTCCATCCCCACCTCCGCTGCCACTATCATGCTCTGGCCATCACCATCCTCAGCCTCGAATTGCCATTATCGTCAACACCAGTTTTCTCTGCCGTACCATTTGACGCACACCACAGCCACTATCTGGTTCAATTCAAATTCCTCTGCTGCTGGCGCCCTCAATATCTGAGTACTGGAATCTTTACACTTTGCTACCTGTGTACGTCACTTCCTTCTTGGCACACGCTGATATCTGCATGGACATCATAGCCAACACACCCATATCCATTTTAGGGCCATTGCCTCTAAATACTTCATCCTCCAAAGTATTCCCCAGGTGCCATCACTCCAGAGTATTCCACAGGTGCCATCACTCCAGAGTATTCCCCAGGTGCCATCACTGCCGAGAGGTGCCCTCTCGGGGGGGCCTCCTCATAGCTCCCCTCCCGAGAGAGACCCCTTCCAATGTCCATCACCCCTGCCCCTCGAGCTCATTCTTGGCATCACCCTTTCCATATCCTGACAAGCTATGTGCTCCATTTAATTATTTTTCCTCTCATCTGCCTTTCGTCTCTCAAATATCAGTTTCTAGAGGTACAAGACTTGCGTTCTCCCCTTCACTGCTCAACCTCCAGGCCAAAGCCCAGTAATTTTCTACTGTGAGAAGAAACCCCTTTTATTCTCATGACGCTTTACCTGGCATTTCTTTCCATCGCATCTCCTGACATGTTCAGACTGGAACATGCTGCTTCCTTTCCCTGCCATTAAAAGCTCCAGTTTGTACTCATTTTCTGGCATAGGAATGCTCTTTGAAACTGACTAGTCTTATTCTTGTAATATTGACTTTACCCCAGGGCCAGAAATGTGACTGAGTCCTTGGAGGTTTGTCCATGTTTAGGCGACAGTGTGGAGGAGTGGGATGCGCCAGTTTCCCACAATTGCCGCTGGGTTTTCTTTTTGCTCAGAAAATTCATCTTCCAGCATGCGTGCAATGGAATAAACCCATCACTGTGTGAATTTATCATTGAAAATTCATAAGCCATTATTCTCTTATAAAATATTAAACGATAATTAATTAAATTGTCACCACAATATACACTACATATTTTCCTTCCAAGACAGACATATGGCTTCCTTTATTTTTTAACTGATCCATATTAGATTAGGAAAGAAATGTTACTTTGACTTGTAACTTAAGTCTTTTGGGAATACACTCTCACTCTGGTAAATTAATTTTGCCATGGGTGACGCAAGTGTTCTACATGATCTTGTTATGATAGATAGAGGCCATGATAAATTGCATCAAAGCTGATGAAAGTGTGTGGTCAAAATATAAACCCTTGACCATTGTTGGTTGCTATGTTTCTATATTTGTATATCGTCCTAACAAATTTGACATCCTTACATTAAATGCTATTAATAGGAGAAGATTAATAAGGGGGAAAATGTTGATTATGTAGGTGTCTCCTGTATTCAGTATGTGACTTTTCTGTAAAGACCTAAATTTTCTTTGAGGACAAAATGAAAATAGTAAGACAATAGGACCATAAAAGGAAGGAAATGTCACTGTACATACAGGACAACATACCTTACACTGAAGAAAGACAAAACGACAAAAACAATTTTTTAAATATTTTTTCATTTTTTGTTATTATCCCCAATTTTAATTCCTTATTTACTTTTATTGTTTTTATTTATTAAATTGTTTTCTATCTTACTTCTTAATTTTAAAACTATCATAATTATTTCATTTGATTATTATATTTGGCTATTTTTATTGGCTTCATTTTGAAGAAGTTTTGGATCTCAGAAGGTCTGCAATGGTGGCAGGAGAGGATCATTGGTATGGGGTGGCTTTTATGTGGGAAGCTCACTTGAACAAATATATAAGGCATAGTAATGTGTTCAAATGTTCATGGGGTACCATCACGGTGTGTGGAGATTCACACAATACCCAAGGGAATATCAAATTCCCATCCTGGGGAGCTCTGTCACATTCTCTAATGGATCACCAAGAATCCCCTGAGAACACACACAAGGGCAATAACTAGTGAAGGAGGATGGTCCATGGATGGGCCCTTGATGTTTATGACTGTGCATATGAAACTGCACTCTTGAAGCTGAAACTCAGCCTAGTATTAAAGGGTACCTAAAGTGATGCCTTCTGGGAACCTTCTTGTTACTTAAATGTGGCGAGTCTCTAAGCCATACTCAGCATATAAATTCATGACCTTCTCCCCAGCATAGGGCATGACTCCCAGGGATGAAATTCCCTGGCAAGTAGGAGTTACTACCAAGCACCATCTAGCAATGCAAATGGAAATGGACCTTAACCAAAAAGGGGAATTGGTAAAGACAAATGAGTTTATATGGCTAAGAGCCTTCAAAGTGAGTCCGGAGGTCATTCCAGAGGTTACGCTAATGCAAGGCTTAGTAGGATCTCATTGACTGCCAAAGTAGATACTATCCCAAATTGCAGGGTTACTGTGGGCTTTGGAGACATCCAGACACTATAGTCAGGGCAGATAGGTCAGGAGTTTGGGACCTTGTAAGTAGGGCCTACATTGGTATTTATGTTCCCCAGTGTGACAGCGTCACACTCAGTTGTGTTTTCCCTACAAAGGGCTCTTCTGTCCTTCTACTTGAAACTATAATTAGTACTAGAGTTGGTATGTGTAAGTCCAAGACACATAAATCTTTGGGTTATCTATGTGACAACTGGGACCTGAATCTTAACAGAGTTGCAACACCTAATGTCCACTTCATTGGTCTCACCTAGGACAACTGACAAGGAAGTGATGATGGAAAACTACTATACCAAGGAGTTGAGAGGTTCTACAACTGCAAGCAAGAGAGGTCATCCATCGGCCCCATGGAATCAAAGCTCACTCTCAATTAAGATGATGTGGACATCAACATCCCACAATTTTCAGGACTGGGGAATGAACAATGGACTAATGTATACTTACCAGTATTCTTCTATAGATTTATTATGATTCTAGCAATTGAAGAAATGATATCATTGATGTGGAGGCAATGGCCACTGGAGGTTCTGAGGGCAGGGAGAGGGAGGAAGATGTGTAATTTGGGGGCATTTTAGGGTAATGGGAATTCTCCTGAGTGACATTGAAAGGACACATACAGGCCATTAAATCACTTCACTTAATGTAAGAAATTGGGTTGGAGAGTATTTAAACTACAATGTAAAAATAATCAACATTAGTTGCAAAGCTCCCAAATGAGTTCATCCATTGCAATGAATGTACCTCACTAACGAAAGATGTTGTTAATGTGGGAAAATGCGGGAGGTGAGGGAGCAAGGCATGTGGTAATCCAGTATCTATTTTACATGACATTTCTGTAATCTATCTCTAAAAATATATTAATTATTTAAGATAAATAAATAAAGTGAAATACAGTTCAGGTTCTCTGTTTAAGGTAATGTGTACTTTATGTAATGTAGGTTGATGACTGTGCAATAGTGTGAAAGCTATTTTATCAGTAAATTGTAAAGGCTAAAACAAAAGTTTTGCTTTTTCCCTGTTTAAAGTTTTTTTATTGCTATAGTTCATATAATTTCAAATTACAATAAAATATGGCAAATAGAATAAAAATATAGATAAAAATCACTCATCAAGTTAATATATAAGTAAACAAACATTATCTTTAGAAATACAGGAAGATCATTTGCATTTGATTAAAAGTTTGCTCTCTGAAACTTGGAAAGAATATTTTCTATGCTGTGAGATAATTCAGAGGCCAAAAGAGAAAATAAACACCACATATTCAAGGTTTTCCCGAGAAGGGATAGCCAGTTAATTTCAGAGGGGAATTGACCATGGAGTATCTTCCCTCTATGTCCCACGTTTAATGTGGGTGGAAGTCCAGGTCACTTCTTGTTCTCCCTGATCCACTGGCCTCAATGACCCTCAGATGGAGGGCAGTGTAGTTGATAGCTGTGGAGCCCTCTGTGGAGCCCTCTGTGGAGAGAAGAAAGCAGCACTGTTTAAATCCCCAGCACATGTAGAAGGAAGGGACACTGTCGGGAGGGTTGGAGCCACATACAGAGTTGGGAAAATTCCCTTGTGCTCTGGTGGATCTTAGAACCTCATCAAGTGTCTCCAGGGTTTTTCCCACCTTCAGCACTGTGTATTCTAATTGGAAGGGTTTGATCTTGCTTGCTGTAGTTCACAGACCAATAGTTAACTCTCCTTTCAGCATTTCTTTCTTTCCCATGGCCTTTCTGTAGGTATCTATAAGGCTGGAGACTCTTAAATGCTCTTTCTCTCACCTGGCGTCCTCTTATGGAGGCTTCAGTTTCTCTATACCCCTTGTGAGCAGCACTCATCTGGTCCAGGAGGTGACATTTCTCTTTAATTAGTGCACCCAGTGTGTCTGCAAGCTGCCATCCCGGCTTCTATAAAGTTGACTTCTCAGAGACTGCACTTATCTGAGTAGCAATAAGAGACCCACAACGAACTGATGGCAGGTGTACACACCATCTGATCCCACTCAAGACTGTGGTGGACCATGTGCTCTGAACTCATATCCTCAGGCAGCAGCTCCATCACCCCCTCTCCGAGCTTCCCGACAGTCAGTCCAAAGGAAACCTTTACAGAAATACACAGCACCTTCGTGGTTCTGAAGTCACCATAGACCCCTGCTCAGTAACCACAGATCCATCAATCACAGCAAATCCCAGAATTCTGCCCGGAATCCCGGAGCAACTGTCAACTAGAATAGGAATTAGCAGGTCTAAGAGCATCTGCAAAATCCGACACATTCTCTCCATCCCCACCTCCGCTGCAGCTCACCTGCTCTGGCCATCACCATCCTCAGCCTCCTATTGCCATCATTGTCACCACCAGTTCTACCTGTCGTACTGTTTGACAAAAACACCACAGCCACTATCCGCTTAGAGTCAAATTCCTCTAGTGCCAGTGACCCTCAATATCTGGCTCCTGATAGCCTTAACCCATGCTCACTGTGTACTTCACTTCCTGTCTGGCACACTTTGATGAGTGCCTGGTCTTCACACCCCCACACCCAGGCCCATTATAGATCCATTGCCTCTCCTGTCCCTTCATCCTCCATGGCTATTCCCCAGGTGAGATCACTGCTTTGATCTGCCCTCCCGGTGTCCTCCCCGGAGCTCTCCTCCCAGAGAGACCCCTTCCAATGCCTGACACTCCTGCCCTTCCTGCTCATTCTTGGTATCACCCTTTTCCTCTCCTGACAAGCTATGTGCTGTACTTAATTTTCTTTTCTTGGATCTGCCTTTTCCCTCTCAAATACCTGTTCGTTGAGGACCGAGACTTACTTTATCCTCTTCCCTGCTCAACCTCCAGGCCGAATCCCATTTATTTTCAACTGCCAGGAGTAATCCTTGCATTCTCATGGCACTTTACATGGCATTTGTCTCCATTGCATCTCCCCACTTGCTCAGACTGGAACATGCCAATTCCCTTTCCCTGCCACTAATTACCTTCCGTTTATACTCATTGTCATAGGAACATTGTTTGCAACTGACTAGACTTATCCTTGAAATACTGACATTTCCCTGGGGATAGAAATGTCACTGAGTCCTGTGAGATGTGTCTGTGGCTAAGAGGCAGTGCAGAGGGATGTGATGTGCTGGATTCCCTCAATTCCCACTGGGTTCTTTCTTCTTGCTCAGAAAATGGATCTTGCAGCACGCTTGCAATGGAAGAAACTCGTTAACGTGGGAATTTATCATTGTAAAAAAGAGCAATTACTCTCTTATAAAGTATTGAATGAGTTAGATTACATTGTCACCTCTAAATATAGTGCATATTTTCCTTCCCCCAAAAAACATATCTCTTCCTTTGTTTTAAAACTGATGCTTATTTAGTTTAGGAAAAAATGTTACTTTGACTTGTATATTAAGTTTTGGGAATACACTTACACTGTTATAAATAAATTTAGGGAAGGACTATGGAAGTGTTCTACATGATCTTATAAGGATTGATACAGGACATGTTGAATTGCATCAAGTTTATTAAAGTGTTTGGTCCATAATATAAAGCATACTGTAAACCATTGACCTCGGTTGGTAGCTCTGTTCAATATCTGTACATCAGTTCTAATGTACTTGCCATCCACATGTAAAATGCTATTAATGGGATTTGGGGGAAATGGGAAAGATGTTTGGTATATAGGTGTCCCCTGTATTCAGTATAGGATGTTTCCATAAAGTCCTAAGTCTTCTTTGAGGACTAAATGAAAAAAGTAAGACACTGGTGTAAAAAAAGGAAGAAAATGTCACTGTACATATAGGACAACAGACTTTACACTGAATAAAGGCAAAATGTCAAAAATAATTTATTTAATATTTTGTCATTATTTGTTATTATCCCCAATTTTTATTTTTTTATTTATTTTTATTGTTTGAAATGTTTTCTATTTTATTTCTTATTTTTAAACTATCATTATGATTCCATTTTCTCAATAATTGTATTTGGTGATTTTTATAGGCTACTTTTTTGAAGAAGTTTTGGATCACAAAAGGTCTACAACTGTGGCAGGGGAGGATCATTGGAACAGAGTCACTTTTATGTAGGACACCTGGGAGGCAACTCTCCTGCACAAACACATAATGCATAGAAATGTGTTCAACTCTATATGTAGCATCGTCACCATGGGTGGAGGTTGACACAATGTCCAAGGGAATATCAAATTCCAATCCTGGGGAGCTCTGCCAAATTGTCTAATGCATCAGCAAGCATCCTCTGAGTACAGACAGGGGCAAAGATTATTAAAGGAGGATGGTCAATGGACGGGCCCTTGAATTTGATGACTGTGTATATGTAACTGTACTCTTGAAGTTGAAACTTAGCCTAGTATTATAGGGTGCATAAGAGATGCCTCTTGGACCCTCCATTAAGCTTAAATATGTCCTGTCTCTAAGCCAACCTTTGCATGTAAATACATTACATTGTCCCCAGCATGGGACATGACTCCCAAGGATGAGTTTCCCTGGCAATGAGAAGTTACTAACAAGCACCAATAGCAATGCAACTGGAAAAATACCTTGACCAAATGTTGGAAAAGGGAGACAAATGAGTTTATATGACCAAGAGGCTTCAAAGGGAGTCTGGAAGTCATTCCAGAGGTTAAGCCTATGTACATCATAGTAGGATTTAATTGAAAGACAAGTTTGATACTACCCCAAATTGCAGGGATACTGTGGGCTCTGTAGACATCCAGACACTCTAGTCAGGGCAGATAGGTCAGGAGTTTGGGACCTTGCCATTGGGGCTTAACTTTGGAATTTATTCTCCCCAGTGTGACAAAGTTGGACTCAGTTGTGATTTCCCTATACATTGCTCTTCTGTTCTTATATTTGAACCTATAATTAGAACTAGAGTTGGTATGTATACGTCCAAGACATATAAATCTTTGGGCTCTCCATGTGACAGCTGGGCCCTGTATATCAATAAATTTGCATCACCTAGTCTCCAGTTCATTGGTCTCGCCAATGACAAGTAACAAGGAGGTGATGATGGACATCTACCATACCCAAGAACTGAGAGTTTCTACTTCTGCAAGCAAGAGAGTCCATCCTTTGGCTGCATGGAATTGAAGCTCCCTCTCAATTAAGGTGGGTGGATATGACCATCCCACAATACTCAGGATTGGGGAATGAACTATGGACAAAAGTAGTCTTATTGGTATTCTACTATAGATATATTGTGATTCTAGGAATGGAAGAAATTATATCATTGATGTGGAAGCATTGGGATCTGGTAGTTCTGAGGGCAGGGAGAGGGAAAAACAGGTGTATTCCCGAGGCATTTTGGGGATGAGTGAATTCTCCCAAATGACTTTGCAACAACAGATGCAGGCCATTATATATCTTGACTTAACCCACAGAATTGGATGGGAGTGGGTGTAGTTGGCAGTGCCTGTCAGATGGGGAGTCCTGAGTGGAGAGAAGAAATCAGCATTGACTAAATCCCCAGCCCACGCTCAAGGGAGTGACTCTCCTGGGATGGTTGGAGCCACACACAGAGTTTGGAAAATTACCATGGATCCACCAGTCACAGCAAATTCCAGAATACTTCCAGGAATCCAGCAGCACCTGACAACTTGAGTAGATATTCAGTGAGTTTGTCTAATGAAGGTTTAGAAGTTAACATTTTCTTGTCTTCATTACGTTCAAATGATCTTCCTTCTTGCGTTCTTTTTAAATTTTTTATTGATGATCATATGAAATATAGCAAAACATTTCAATCTTATCTGAAAAATTTGCTAATTTTAAGAGTTTATACTTCACCTTCTCTTGGTATCCAACAATATGAATCACAATTTTTCACCCTATTTTACTGTGTTGTATCTTTCTTTCAACCCCCTGATGTGCACTTCTCTTTTTTCTCCCCTATTATGAACATCCTGCATCACAGTGGTACTTCATTAAAAGTGATGAACCAATCATACAGAATCATATCAGTGCCCTAAAATCACCCTGTGCTCCATTTATTAAGACCCTGCAATCAAGGATGAGTTTTAATTTTTTTCATGGTTGAAAAGCAGCTCAAAAAGACGTCTAATATTTTGGGCCATGTTAAAATTATGCAAATACAAATTTCAGATTCAATAGTTATTTTTATATTTTAAAAAATGTTCCTCAACACACTGAAAGAGATAAAGCAAAACACAGAGAGAGAACTAAATGATATAAAGAAAATAATGAATGAGCAATATGGGAATCTCCTGGTGAGATTTCACAAACAGGAATATTGGTATTGATGAACTCATGTATGTCACTAGAAGTAGAGTTAGAGGATAAAATATGGGACTGTATAACATGGTGAATTCTGTAGTGGAGGGTGACTATGGTAAATAATACAAAGAAAAGAATGTTCTTCCATGAATTAGAACAAATATTCATCAATATTAAAGGCTTAATAATTGGGTAGTATATGGGAAGAAAAAAACAACCAGTGAAAACTATGGATGATATTTTAACAATAAGAATGTAATATTCTTTCATCACTTGAAACAAAGGTACCATACCAATGCTAAGTGTCAATAATAAGGAAGTATAAAGGCTATAAGATTTTTTGTTTTGAACACAGAGAATGTTCTCAGATTGACTGTGGAGATTAATGCACAACTCTATGATTAAACTGAGAGCCATACACTTTGAACAGACTTTATGGTGTGTGAATAAAATTCTCCTTGAAAAATAAAAATATAAAAAAAATCATGGTTACAAGATAAATGGTATAATAAATGTGAAAAGGTTGGAGTTTCTCCAAAGAAGTCTATTATAGAAAGTCAAAGTATAGTTTGATCATCATTTTGATGGTTTTCAAGTTTCCTATGACAAAATGTTAAATGATCTGATTTCTTTTAAAGGCCATACAATATTGGTTATTATATTTAAATAAAGAATATTTATTCATATTTCTTTTATGTTTACAGGATAACTATGCTGATTTGATCTGGTCTGTTCTCTGAGCATTATAATGGACCTATTATATCAGTTGTTATTTAATTGAAGAAGCTGCGGCCTGGTAATTGGATATGGAGCTTTTCAGTTCTAAGTCATGGAATCAGATGTAGCCCAAGTGTTAGTAAGCAGAATGATTACAATGGGGGTTCTTTGGTAGCATCTGTGAAGTATATTTAGGTCACGTGGAAGTATGATGGGATAACTGCTGACAGAACATGGACTCATATCTATAGTCGCTATTGCATTTCTATACGTAGATGGAAACAGATGTAAGGCCCAAGAACTGATAAAGCCAAGAGCTATGTCTTTATTATTGCAGAAACATCTGTTCTACTCTGAGACTTTCCTAGGTATTTCAATCAGTTCAACTAGTTTACTTAAGGTTTTAGTAAGATGAGACCTGAGAATGTATTGATGAACAGTCTAGAGACCAAATCTGAGCAGGACTGGGCAAGGGGCTTAACTTGCTGAAATTTCCTTTTAATAGTGTTTCTGTGCTGCTCATCAAGCTGTTCTCTGTTCACTGTTTGCAACCATTCCTGAATAGATAGCAGGGTTATTACTAGCACTAACCCATATTTCACTGTATTTTCACATAGGCTTTAATATTAAGAGATAACTATTTGGTGGATGGAAGACTATTTCCAAAGATATCCCCCCCCCCCTTTTTTTTTTAATTCAGGAGCTTCAATTGAATATAATGTTTTCAACTTATTAATCCTTTTATTTTTATAAAGTACTTGGTAACACTATTTATTGCAAGAAAATTTTGGATCTGCTCTTAATGTGTAATAAAATTGATACTTGCAATCTTACTAATCAAGTAAGCATCACTATCATTTTGTTTCTAGACAGGCAACTTAGATTACTGCTTTGCACACAAAGAATCATTTTTTTAGAACTTTCTCAACTATCATGATCAATAAATTTGTGAAATATAATGAAAATGAAATGCATGAAATATAAACATGCACCAAAAAAACAAACAAACAAACAAAAAAACCCCACTAGAACCTAAGAGACCTGTGGAACACCACAAAGTGTAACAATATATGTGTTATGGGAGCCACAAAAGGGAAGAAAGTGAGAAAGGGGAAGAAGGAATATTAAAAGAAAGAATGCAGGAAACTTCCCAAATTTATTGAAATATATGAATATGCACATTCAAGAAGCGCCCCCCTACCAAAACAAAACAAAAAAAAACCAGCATAAACTTTAAGAGAACAATGCCCAGGAAGAGAAGAGATTTTCAAAACCTACAAGAGAAAATCAATGTGTTATGTACGAGGGGTCCCAATAAGCATAAGAGCTGATTTCTCAAAAGAAACCATTGAGGAAAGAACACAGTAGTATTAAATATTTAAAGTGATGAAAGAAAACAATTGCCAAACAACACTTTTATATCCAGCAAAACTGTTTTTCAAAAATAAAGGACAGATTAAGTATTTCCAGATTAAAAAAAGCTGAGGGAGTTCATTAACACTACATCTACCCTATGAGCAATGCTAATGGCAGTTCTTCATAATGAAAGGAAAGGATATTAGACAGTGGGTAGAAGTGGCATAAAGAAATAAAGGCTTCTGTTAACATGTGGGTAACATTAATGCATGTAAGTTTTTGCCATATTTTTTTGGTATGTGACACCACATTCTACTTTTTACAGGTTCTAAAATGCAAAATGTATAAACATCAATGAAAAAACTATGGTTTTGAACTTGCAATATATGTCCATGCTATTAAAGTTAAGTTCATATGAAATCAAACATGACTGTCATAGATTTGGGGTTTAAAATTTAACCCCATGGTAACCTCAAAGAAAATATATTAAAAATCTATAGAAAAGGAAGGATAAGTGAGTCAAAACAGTACACTGAAAAAATTAAATATGAAAGTAGTCATTAATGGAAGACTTGAAGGACAAAAATGGCTTAAATCCTACAGACTGTGTAGCAAAATGGCAGAAGAAAGTTCTATATTATGAGTTGTGATTTTAAATGTATCTCTTAAGCTCTCCATTGGAAAGGCAGAGTTTGCCAGAATGGAGAAAAAGAAAAAAGAATAAAAAGCATATTTCAAGCATATGCTGTTTACAAGAGACTCACCTTAAATTCAAAGATGCAAGTAAGCTGAAAGTGAAATAATGAAAAAGTATCTTATGCAAACGGTATACAAAAGAGGGCTGATTCCCTATACTGTTAGATAAAACAGACTTTAATTCAAAAATTGTTATAAGGGACAAAGAATGTCATAATATACTGATAAAGAGGTCAGTTCAAAAAGAAGACATCACAATTATAAATATATACGCATCTGATGGCAGAGTCCCAAAATAAATGAAGTAAATATTCATATATTTGAAAGAAAATATAGATGCTTCTAGAAAAATAGTGTAAGACTTCACTATACCACTTACAACAATGGCTAGGACAATTTAGAAGACCAAAAAGGAAAGAGAAGATTGAATAATATCCTAAACAATCTACACCTAATAGATCTTTAGAGAATTTTTCATGTAACAGCAGCAAATTACACATTCTTCTCTAGTACACATGGATCATTCTCCAGGATAGATCACATGTTAGGTCACAAAACGAACTTCAAAAAATTTTAAAATGTTGAAGTCATACAATATATATTCTCCAACAAAAATGGAAGGAAGGAAGGAATCAATGACAGAAAGAAAACTGGAAAATTCACAAATTTGTTTAAATGCACTCTTAAGGAACCAGTGGGTCAAAGAAGAAATCAAATAAAAATTAGGAAATAACTTCAGACAAATGAAAAAACACACAACATATCTAAATTCATGGGAGGCAGCAAAGGGTGTACTGTGAGGGAGTTAGAGCTTCTAATGCTTACTTTTAACATGATCTCAAATCAGAGATCTAATTTCAAAACTGGAGCATGTAGAAAGAGGAGAGAAAACTAAATCCTAAGCAAGCAGAAGGAAGGAAATAACAAAGATTGGAGTAGAGATAAATGAAATAAAGATTTGAAAAATAGAGAGACTCCATAAAACTAAAAGTCGTAAAAACAAATCTTTATACTACACTGACAAAAACACAAATAACTACAATGAGAAATGACTAGGGATATTACTACCAACCCTAGAGAAATAAAAAGTATTATAAAAGGATACTATGAAAAATATGAAAAAATATACACCAACAAATCTGATAAGCTAAATGAAATGGATGAATTCATAGAAACAGGCATTTACCTAACTGACTCAAAAAAATACAGAAGATGTCAAAAGACCACTAACTAGTAAAGAGATTGAATCACTAATCAAAAACTTAACAGCATCCATAGTTAGTAGTAATTTTTTGATGATGTTCTTTCATAATCTGCAACAATGTTCTATAACAATTCAAAGTGTTGGTGGAGGAATGATATCTGGAAATTTTGCACATTATGCATGACTGTTTTGTAAGCTCACAGATTCTCTAATAAATGAGTTTTTTTTTTTTTGACTGTTATCAATGTTACTTTATTTCTGCTACAAATTTCACCAGAAAAAGGTACTGCAACAATCTAGTATAAAGCAAATCTTTAACCAAAGAACATGGTATAGACCTTTTTTTAAAAATATTCATATTTTATCACAATAAGTGCAAGGAAAAAACTCAAGTTCTATATCAGAACAAAGCTGTAGTAGTTTCTGAGGTAGTAGAGAGGCTGCTGGTGGAGGTTGGCACAGGCGGCTGAGCCCCGCGGTTAGGGAAAAAAAAATAAAACGGTCATTTGGAGCCACAGGCGGGGCGAAAAAGTTTTATTTTCTGGGGATCTGGCTTCCTGGCGCCCCTTGGACCTTCTGTGAACAGAGCAAACAAGCTAATCAGCACCCGGTGAACCGGAGGGGGGATTTTGGTCAGGGAACGGAGCTGATTTCCCTAGCCACCTAGGGATAAGACCCGGGCCGCTGCGGAGCCAGGAGGAACGGACACTTCCCAAAAAAGGGAGGGTTCAGTTGGAAGACAGGGAAGGGTATTTTATATTTTTAGACATTGATCTTCCTGCCTGTACAGCCCCATAGCTTTGGGGAGCAGATAAGCCAACCTGAAGCAGCATAAGGCTGAGAGCAGACGCGAATCTGCACTCAAACTGATTTACTGAGCAGCCCGGTGACGCTGGAGCTCGGCACCAGAAGGGGCAGAATCCGCCATCTTTAGCACTCCTCACTGACTAACATCAGAGCTTCAGCTAACCTGGGGAGTCCAGAAAGTGGGACGTGCTTGATTAATTTCCACGGACGCAGCTAGGGTCCCTTCCATGAGGGTGTTGGTCTAGAGGAGGAATTATTTTGGGTCCTGCATTTGGCTAAAAAGAGATAAAAAAATAAAAATAAAAAAAAGTGAGGTCACCTCAACAAATGAAAAATAAATTCTTTTTAATTTAGTTTAATAGCTAAAAGCTGCTTCAGGACCTGCATATAGAACCCTGTGGGGAAATTCATTGATAAACACAAGTAGGCAGGAAGGATCCACGTGGAACCTAGGGGAATCATTGACCCCCCCTTAGCTCTGTTTGACTGCTTGCCTGTGTGGATCTTTGGTTTCTCTCTTTTACTTTCTGGCCTATTGCTATTATTCCCGTTTTCCTCCCCGCTTCCTTTTTCTTTCTATATATATTTTTTTAAATAGGTGCTGCCAGCTGGTCGCTTCTTTGCTGGGCTTCTTATTCAGTAATTTCCCACTCACTGTATATATTGATTCTGTATTACAAACTATCGCTTATCCTTCCTGCATCTTTCTGCCTTCTGTTTTCTGTTGTGGCTCTTAGAGACAACATTTTTTCATAGGCCCACAACTTAAGGGTGTCAATATCTATCCCATCTATTTTGTTTTCTTCTTCTTCTTTTTTCTTTTTTTTTTTATTAGTATTAACTTTTTCCTTTCAGACCTTTCTCTACTATTTCTCTCCCTCCTCATAATTTTAGCCTTCTAAATCACTATATATATATATTCCTCCATTTGTTTTCCCAGGCCATTGTAGGAACTCCATATTTTTTCCTAGTACTCTACACTGCATACACAAGTTAAATATTCATCTCATTAAGTCTCATTTTGCCCCTCTTCTAACTTTTATCAATATTTCTATTATGCTTCTGCCTTCCTTACATCTTTTGATTCCTCTGGCCCTAACCTTTTGCCTTCAAGGGAACATAGAAAGAAGCAAGGAAATAAAATAAGAAGAAAAACTGCCAAAGAGAAAACTTAACTCACATGCAGAACCAACAGTTAAATAAAATTCTAGAGCATAGAGAAAAGCTAATCAACTGAACAAACCCATCAAGATAATATGATGACCAGAGGGCAACAGAAAAATACAAATGACTCTGAGAAACTGGAAAACATGGACCAGTCCAGTGCACAAAATAAAAACCAGGAAGCAATGCAGTACATCGAACAACTAATCAAAGCTATCCAAACAAATATCATGGACCAACTTAAAGAACTGTAGGAAGAGCTTAAGGATATAAAGAAGACACTGGGAGAACATACTGAAGAAATAGCTAACACACCTAAAAAGCTAATGGATATGATGGCGAACAAAGACACAATTTAAGAAATGAAAAAGACGCTGGACTCACATGGCAGCAGAATTGAACAGGCAGAGGAAAGAATTAATGATATGGGAGACAATACAGTTGAAATCAAAGAGATTGTAGAAAAGATAGACAAAAAGATAGAAAAAATCCAGTATGGTCTCAGGGAATTAACCGATAATGCAAGACGCACAAACATACGCATTATGGGCATCCCAGAAGGAGAAGAGAAGGGAAAGGGAACAGAAGGAGTGTTGAAGGAAGTTATGGCTGAAAACTTCCCAACTCTATTGAGAGAGATGGATGTGCATATCCAGGAAGCACAGCGCACCCCAAATAGTATAAATCCCAACAGGCCAACTCCAAGACATATACTTGTCAAACTGTCCAATGCTCATGACAAAGAGAAAATACTCAAGGCAGCAAGAGAAAAGAGAACCATCACATACAAGGGAAGCACAATAAGATTAAGTGCTGATGTCTCAGCTGAATCCATGGAGGCAAGAAGACAGTGGTATGCCATAGTCAAAACACTAAAAGAAAAAAACTTCCAGCCACGAATTCTCTATCCAGCAAAATTGGCATTCAAAAATGATGGAGAGTTCAAAATATTCACAGATAAACAGCAATTAAGAAAGTATGTCAAGAAGAAACCAGCACTTCAAGAAATACTAAAGGAATCTCTACAAGTTGAAAGGAAAAAACAAAAGAGAGAGAGTTGGAGGACAGTTTAAAAACAACTGAAAAGTCAAAAAGAGAAACAAAACAACATATGACATACATTAACCCAAAGAAAAAATGACTGAAGTAAGACATTCGTTACGAGTAATAACACTGAATGTTAATGGATTAAATTCACCAATCAAAAGACACAGATTGGCAGAATGGATAAGAAAATATGATCCATCTATATGCTGTCTACAAGAACCCCCCTTCAGCCCAGGGATTCAAGGAGGCTGAAAGTGAATGGCTGGAAAACCATTTTACAAGCTAACAATAGCCAAAAAAGGGCAGGAGTAGCTATTCTAATATCAGACAAAATAGACTTTAAATGCAAAACTATTGTAAGAGACAGAGATGGACACTACATATAAGTAAAAGGAGTAATCTCTGAAGAAGAGAGAACAATCATCAACATTTATGCACCTAATCGAGGTGTCTCAAAATACGTGAGGCAAACTCTGGAAAAACTAAGAGGAGAAATAAATTCCTCTACAATTATAGCAGGGGACTTCAACACACCACTATCATCATTAGACAGAACATCTAGGCAGAGAATCAATAAAGAAACGAAGGCACTCAACAATACATTAGAAGATTTGGACTTAATAGACATATACAGAACACTACACCCAAATACAGCGGGATTTACATTCTTCTCCAGTGCACATGGAACATACTCCAAAATAGACCACATGCTAGGCCCCAAAACAACACTCAATGAATTCAGAAAGATTGAGATTATACAAAGTAATTTCTCTGACCACAACGGAATGAAGTTGGAAATCAATAAGGGCCAGAGAAACAGGTTAGGCACAAGGATATGGAAGTTAAACAACACACTCTTAGACAAACAGTGGGTCAAAGAGGAAATTTCAAAAGAAATCAGTAACTACCTTGAAACTAATGAAAACAACAACACAACATATCAAAACCTATGGGATGCAGCGAAAGCAGTCCTGAGAGGGAAGTTCATAGCCATAAATTCATATATTAAAAAAGAAGAAAGAGCTAAAATTGAAGACCTAACTGCACACTTGGAGGAATTGGAAAAACAACAACAAACTAAACCTTAAAGAAGTAGAAAACAGGAAATAACAAAGATTAGAGCAGAACAAAATGAAATAGAGAATAAGAAAGCACTGGAAACAATAAACAAAACCAAAAGCTGGTTCTTCGAGAATATCAACAAAATTAACAAACCCTTAGCCAGACTAACAAAGAAAAAGAGAGAACAGATGCAGATACATAAAATAAGGAATGAGCAAGGTGATATCACTACTGACCCCACAAAAATAAAGAGTATCATAAGAGGATACTTTGAAAAATTATATGCCAACAAGAATGACAATTTAGAGGAAATGGACAAGTTTCTAGAAACTCACAAACAACCGACATTGATGAAAGAAGAAATAGATGAACTCAACAGCCCAATTACAAGAGATAGACTCAGTCATTAAAAACCTCCCCACTAAGAAGGGTCCAGGACCAGATGGCTTCACAGCTGAATTCTACCAATCATTCCAGAAAGAGCTAACACCAATTCTACTTAAGCTCTTCCAAAAATTAGAAGTAGAAGGAATATTATCTAACTCATTCTATGATGCCAACATTACCCTAAAACCAAAACCAAATAAAGATACCACAAGAAAGGAAAATTACAGACCAATTTCTCTAATTAACCTAGATGCTAAAATCCTTAACAAAATACTTGCTAATCGCATTCAACAACATATCAAAAGGATTATACACCATGATCAACTGGATTTCATCACTGGTATGCAAGGATGGTTCAATATAAGAAAATCAATCAATGTAACACACCACATAACTAAACTGAAAGAAAAAAATCACATGATCATCTCCATAGATGCAGAAAAAGCATTCGACAAAATACAGCACTCTTTCCTCATAAAAACACTACACAAGATAGGAATAGATGGAAACTTTCTGAAAATGATAAAGGGTATACATGAAAAACCCAAAGCTAACATCATTTTCAACGGTGAAATCCTAAAAGACTTTCCTCTGAGATCGGAAACAAGACAAGGATGCCCACTAACACCACTCCTATTTAACATTGTCTTAGAAGTACTTGCACGAGCACTGAGACAAGAAAAGGACTTAAAAGGCATCCAGATTGGAAAAGAAGAAGTAAAAATTTCATTATTTGCAGATGACATGGTCCTATACATAGAAAGCCCTGAGAAATCGGCAACAAGGCTTCTAGAACTTATAAACGAGTTCAGTAATGTTGCAGGCTATAAGATCAATGCTCAAAAATCAGTAGCATTTCTGTACACCCATAACCAGCAAACTGAGGAGGAAATCAGGAAAAAAATACCATTTACAATAGTAAACAAAAGAATGAAATACCTAGGATTAAATTTAACTAAAGATGTAAAGGACTTATATACAGAAAACTACACAACACTGTTAAAGGAAATCAAAGAAGACTTAAATAAATGGAAAAATACTCCCTGTTCCTGGATGGGAAGACTAAACATCATCAGGATGTCTATCCTACCCAAACTAATCTACAGATTTAATGCAATCCCAATAAAAGTCAACACTATATTTTTTAAGGAACTGGAAAAACTAACCACAAAATATATTTGGAGAGGCAAGAGACCCCGAATTGCCAAAGATATATTGAAAAAGAAAAATGAAGTTGGAGGTATCACATTACCTGACTTTAAAACATACTACAGAGCTACAGTGATCAAAACTGCGTGGTATTGGCACAAGGATAGACCTACTGAACAATGGAACCGGATTGAGAGTTCTGATATAGATCCTCGCATATACACTCATCTGATATTTGACAAGGCCATGAAACCCACTCATTTGGGAGAGAGTGGCCTCTTTAACAAGTGGTGCTTGGAGAACTGGATATCCATATCCAAAAGAATGAGAGAAGAATACCATCTCACACCTTATACAAAAATCAACTCAAGATGGATCAAAGATCTAAATATAAGAGCCCAAACCATAAAAACCTTGGAAGATAATGTAGGGAAGCATCTACAGGACCTTGTAATAGGAAATGGTTTCATGAACTTCACAGCCAAAGCATGAGCAGCAAGAGAAAAAATTGATAAATGGGATCTCCTCAAAATTAAAAACTTCTGCACCTCTAAGGATGTTATTAAGAAAATAAAAAGGCAACCTACCCAATGGTAAAAAATATTCGGCAACCATATATCTGATAGGAGCCTTATATCCTGCATATATAAAGAAATACTTCTCCTCGAAAATAAAAGGACAAACAACCCATATAAAAAATGGGCAAGTGACCTGAAAAGACACTTCTCCAAGGAAGAAATACAAAAGGCTAAAAAGCACATGAAGAAATGCTCAACATCACGTGCTATTAGGGAAATGCAAATCAAAACTACAATGAGATACCATCTTACACCCATTAGAATGGAAGCTATTAAAAAAAAATGTTGGAGATGATGTGGAGGAATAGGAACTCTCATCCACTGCTGGTGGGACTGTGGTATGGTCCAGCCACTGTGGAGGACAGTTTGGCGGTTCCTCAGAAAACTAGCAATAGATCTTCTGTATGATCCAGCAATTCCACTGCTGGGTATATACCCAGAAGAACTGAAAACAAAAATAAAAACATATATATGCACAACAATGTTCATAGCAGCATTGTTCACCATTGCCAAAAGTTATAATCAGCCTTGGTGCCCATCAACAGATGAATGGATAAGCATAATGTGGTACATACATACAATGGAATATTACTCAGCTGTAAGAAGGAACAAAGTGCTAACACATGGAATAACGTGGATGAATCTTGAAGACCTTATGTTGAGTGAAGCAAGCCAGGCACTGAAGGATGAACAGTATATGACCTCACTGATCTGAACTGAGGAAAGTGAGCAGTCTCTGAGAACCATTGTCTGAAAGATAGGTTATCAAAGGAGAATAAGAGAAGAGCAGGCTTTGAGCCATCACCCATATGGACATAATCTATGGTAAAGGGATAGAGTGTGTTTGCATGTTGGGGAATGGGGCAAATGAGTGATGGTGTTCCTGTGTTTGGTGGTGCAGCACTGGGGGGTGGGTGGATTAGGAAGGGCAGGTTCAAATCCCCAGGGCATGTAAATGTGAATCTTGTCATTCGATGGGTTGGGAGAGGGGGGTATCACGGGCCCTGTGGGGCTGGGGAAAAGGGAACAGTTAAGATCTAATGGGTTGTTTGGTGGTCAAGGGGAAGGTTTTTCATTACCTTACAGTAATGGACACAAGACATGGTAAATATCATCAAAATTAATAAACTGTATCATCTAAATTGTAAACTATACTGTAAATCACTGACAATGTTTAGTTGCTATATTTTGCTATCTGCATAACAGTTATAACAATGCTAACAACCAAAAAAAAAAAGGGTGGGGAGAGTTAATATGGGTGGGGAAGGGGGGTGGTTTGGTATCTGGGAGTCTCCGGCACTCCGTGTGTGACTTTGCTGTGACCTAAAACTTCTTTGAAAATTAAATGAAAAATTGGGAGACAATGGGGATTGAGAGGAGGAAGGTGTCATGGCACACCAGATATCTGACAACACAGTGATAAAGGGAAGGAAAAAAAGGGAAAAAACAAAAGAGAAAGGAAAAAAAAATGAATATATATATATATATATATATATATATATATATTTTAAAGGCATTTCCTTTGCTTTTCTGCCCATTTTTTGAATGTCCCAATCCACTAATTATATTTTATTTTCTTTTGCTCTTTGTTTATTTGTTTTTTTTTCCTTCTCTCTTTTTTTTTCCCCTGAGTTTCCTGATGTTTGTCTCTTGCATGTAAGCTTATCACACTTGTTTCTTTTTCCTAGTAAGTGTATTTGATTATTTTATGGACTAAATGTTCATGGAGGATTTGGATCACAGAAGGGTTACAATGGGTACTGTGGGGGATTATTGGGGGGATGTCTGGAGGTGGGTTTCGTGGGGATTGGTTCATCAGAATATACATGAAAGATATACAAAATCATTCAAAGGATCAGGGGAAGGGGCATGGTCTCGATGGGTGGATAATCACACAATAAATGAGGGAATCTGAATTCCTAGCCTGGAGAGCTCTGCCACAGTCTCCAAGGGAGCGCCAATAGTCCTCTGAGTGTAGGGACAGTGCCTGTCAAAATAGGATGACCCACTGATGTGTTTTTTTTTATTGATGACTACCCTTGTGAGTCTTTGCTCTTGTAAATGAGACTTAGCCTGCTGTTGTGGGGTGCCTAAGGGTTGCCACCTGAAAGCCTCCTTGTTGCTCAAATGTGGCCTCTCTCTAAACCAAACTCAGCATATGATTGCATTACCTTCCCCCCAACGTGGGACATGACTCCCGGGGATGAGCCTCCCTGGCAAAGAGGGATTAATACCAAGTGCCAACTGGCAACACAACTGGAAAAAGATCTTGAATAAAAGGGGGAAATGGTAAAGACAAATGATTTCAATTGGCTAAGATACTTCAAAGAGAGTCGGGAGGTCATCCCAGAGGTAACTCTTATGCACACCTCAGTAGGAGCTCATAGAACATCTAAGTGCCTATCACCCCACTCATTGGACTTCCTGAGAACTCCGGAGACACCCTGGTCCTATATAAGGGGGGATAGCCCCAGAGACTGATGTCTTATCAGTGGGTTCTATTTTGGAATCTGTGCTCCTGAGAGTGACAGAATTAGACTCAAATAAGTCCTCCCTGCACATGGTTCACCAGTCCCTTCTATTCAAACCTATATGTGATGCTGGAGTTTTTAGGTATACTTCCAGAGACTGGAGCCTCCTGCCTACCTATGAGCCAGGTGTTCATGAAATCTAGGTGGGGCTGCAACTCCTACCCTACAGCTCAATGGACTCATCCAAGTCACCTGGTGAGGAGACAACGATGGGCAATGGCCATCCCAGGGAATGGAGAGGACATGCATCTGCAGGCAGGATCATCCCACCCACCATATCCATGGGATATAAGCCCTCTCTCACTTGGAGTTGGAGTGGACATCACCATCCCAGACCCCTCAGGATTGGGGGAAGAACTATGGACTAGAGTGTACTTGATGGTATTCTCTTGTTCACATATGGTTATTCTAGCAATGCAAGAAATTATAACAATGAGGTGGAGCCAGTGGCCACTTGACACTTTTTGGTTAGGGAGGGGATGAGCAGTTGAAATACAGGGGCTTCTTTGGGAGTTGGAGGTTATCCTGAGTACTGTTGTGGCAACGGATGTAGGCCATTTTAAATCAGCACACACCACTCAGAACTGAGTGGGAGAGAGTGTGGTCTACAGTGTGAACTGTGGTCTATGGTTGGTGGCAAGGCTCCAGGATGTGTAAGTTTATTGAGGGTGGTGGGCCACACTGTGGGAGATGTTTGTGTGGGATGTGGTGGGAGGTGTGGGAGGTGGGCAACATGGGGATCCCAGTGGGTTCCGTGTAATATTTTAGGTAATCTAAGCACCTCTTAAAATATATGTATATATATATAACATTTCTGTAAACAAATACACATATATGCATATATATTTATATATCATTTTGCAAATGTTTGTATGTCTTATGAGAATTTTGATTTTTACCCATATTAAAAAAAAATTAATTCCATTGGGGGGAAAAAATATATATATTTAAAAAAAAAAAAAAGAAAGAAAAAAAAAGAAGAAAGAGTTTTAAAAAATAAAATCTGCCTACAAAGAAAAGCCCATGAGCAGCTTCTTACATAATTAATGAGTAATCTGAAGAGGAAATCAAGATGTCAAGTCTACCCAAAGCAGTTTACAGATTCAATGCAACCCCAATGAAAATTCGAACAGGCTTCACTACAGACATGGGAAATCCGATTCTCAAATTTCTATGGAAAGTTAAGGGGCCCTGGATAGCCAAAACCATATTAATAAACAAAAATGAAGTTGGAGGACTCACACTTCACAATTTTAAAACTTATTACAAAGCTACAGTAAGCACAGCAGCATGGTACTGGCACAAGGACAGCCAAATAGATCAATGGATTCTATTGAGAGTTCAAAAATAAATCCTCCCATACATGGCCAATTAATATTTGACAAGGGTATCAAGTCCCCTAAATTGGGAAATAAAAGTCGCTTCAACAAATGGTGGTGGGTAATCTGTATATCTGTATGCAAAAGAATGAAGGTGGAACCCATTCATTTGAACCTATAATTAGAAATATACTAGTTAAATATATGTCCCAGATAATTAAATCTCCAGTCTCTTCATATGCCAGTTGGACCCTGAATTATAGAAGAGTTGTAACACCTACTCTCCAGTTGATTGTACTCTCCAGGACAAGTAACAAATAATCATGATGGACAAAACCCATCCCAAAAAACAGATTATCTACAACCTTTATCCAATAAAGGTTGATCCATCTGCCGCATGGGATCTAGGCACCCTCTTACTCAGAATAAGAGTAGGTATCACCATCCTAAAACCCTCAAGATTGAGGAATGAACAAACATAAGGGGAGAATGCATCTATGGACTTATGTAGATATTATTATTCTAGCAATGAAAGAACTTGTAACATTGATATAAAGGCAGTGGCCACCAGAGTTTCTGAGGGGAGGGAGTGGATGGATCATGAAGCATGGGGTATTTTTGGAATTGTCCTGCATGACATCATAATGACAGATATAAGCCATTATGCATTTTGTCAAAGCCTATAATATTGGGTGGTGCAAAGTGTAAACTACAATGTAAACTATAGACCATGTTTTGTAGTAATGTTTCAACATGTGTTCATCCATTGTAAGAAATGGACCACACTAATGAAAGATGCTGTTAATGGGGAAATGTAGGGAAGGGGGAGGAGGTGAGGTGTATGGGAATCCCTATATTTTCTATGTAACATTTATGTAATCAAAACCTTCCTTAATAAAATGAAAAAATATATAAATAAATTAAAATAGAACGATGGTGTACTCCTACTTTAGCCCATATACAATTTAACTCAAAATGGATAAAAGACCTATATTAAAGAGCCGAAACTGTAAAACTCCTAGAAAACAAACATAAGGAATCATGTTCAGGACCTTGTCTTAGGCAATAGTTTCTTAAACTTTACATCAAAAGCATGAACAATAAAAGAAAAGGTAGATACATGGGTCTTCAACAAAGTTTAAAAATCTGTGCATCAAAGGACTTCATCACGAAAGTAAAAAGACAATATAAAGAATGAGGGAACATGTTCAGAAATCATATCCAGTAAAGGTTGAACATCCATAATATATAAAGAAATCCTACATATTAACAAAATAAAGAAAAGCAACACAGTTTGAAAATGTGCAAAATTTTGGAATAGACATTTCTCCAAAGAAGATATACAAATGGCCAAAAGCACATGCAAAGATGCTCAACATCATTAGCCATTAGGAAAATCAAATCAAAACCACAGTGAGATACCGTTTCACACCCCCTGAACGGCTACTATTTAAGAAAAATGGAAAATTACAAGTTTTGGAGAGGATGTGTAAAAATAGGAACACTCATTCATTGCTGGTAGAAATGTGATGCAGGCTATGGAAAACAGTTTGGAGGTTCCTCAGAAAGGAAAGTGTAAAGTTATCATATGGCCCAACAATACCACTTTTTCATACATTTCTTTATTCTTCCTTCCTTCCTTCCTTCCTTCCTTCCTTCCTTCCTTCCTTCCTT